>JAQMCX010000048.1:5786417-5871382 GCA_029814765.1 Acanthurus leucopareius
TTTGTTTACTACATAATTCCATATGTGTTCATTCATAGTTTTGATGCCTTCAGTGAGAATCTACAATGTAAATAGTCATGAAAATAAAGGAAAAACACTGAATGAGAAGGTGCATCCAAACTTTTGACTGGTGTGTATGTATACATATATATATATGTGTTTGTGTGTGTACACACACACACACACATTATTTTTTATTTTCACACTTGCACAAATTTCACAAAGTTTGCAAGATGTACAACAATTGACATGGCTGGCAGTTTATTTGTACACCAAGATACTGTGTGATTATAAAATATCACATATGATAACATTATTGAAGTAACTGCTACCCTGGTATTCAGTTTTGGCTATTTTTTTTAACTTTTTAATTGTTTTGGAGGCTGTTGTGTTACACTGAATACTTAGTCCATCTCATTCAGTGTATGTTAGTGAGGGTACAATGTATACTTAAACCCATCTCTCAGTAAAATGTCCCTCAGTTAAACAACACCACAAACTGCAGTTCCTAAATTAACCACAAACCCAGTGGGAACTTTGGTTGTTTACTCTTGTAATAAATACAGAATTTTTAAGGAAGCCTTCTGCTGTGTTGCAAGTCCTTAGGAGGCAGAAGTCACGCCTGTTTTGAACCTGGGCAGGAAAGATGTATGCATGTGTGTGTGTTGTACACTAAAATTGGCACTTGAGTATTTTTTCCAAAGAAGCCTGTCTACAGTTTTTTGCTACTCCCCAAAGTAAACATGTTTTTTATATAATATTCTAAAAGTAAATGTAACTTATTCTCATTTTTAAAAAATCCATGAGAAAAACGTCAGAATTTTACTTTGCAACAAACTTTGGCATTTTTTGTATTCTTATATCCTTATCTCCTGGGATTGAGTAACATGTAACATGAAAAGCAGCTCAGTTTGAGCATGCAGGAAGTGAAACTGATGTCATTGCCCATGCAGACTCAACATCACCTCTTAACCTACGACCTACAGCCACCGGATGACAGTGCCTTAATTGCATGAGTGATGGAAACAGGGAAGTCAGAGTCACAGAGGCCTACTGCTGTCAGCTCGCTGCCCCGGTCAATCAGCAGTGAGGGCGCTTTTACTAACTCCCCTGCAGTGCTGGTCGAGTCAGTAATAATGAGCATCGTCATTAATCAGAGTTTAGGAGCTTTCTTTCCACTTGGTAATGAAAGTTTCACAAAATAAACGACAAAAATCATCCGTTTTCCCTAACACTGAAGTGCTCACCGCCCGCCCATGGAGCTCACATCGCTATAAGGATGTGTTTTCCTCGCAAGAGACAGAGTTGAAGTTTTGTTTGTATTTAAACAACAAATGTTCAAAACGTCAGTCTCACCTGGCTTGGCCGGCTTGGGAGGAGGCTTCGACATCTGAAAGGCAAGAGATAAAATAAACGAAGCGCACGGTGTGTTACTTCAGCTAGATACGACGTAGAACTGCAGAGCACTTTGCTGTCTTTGTCAATGAGGAAGTGCAGCAACAGTAAAGGGGACACGGAAAAGTCCCACTGCGCATGCGCCTGGAACTTCTGTGTTTTTGTGTGTGTGTGAAGGATTTCTGTGCGTAAATATTTTAATATCACGTAAACTTTTTATTAATTCAAATGTTCTCATTTATTACTGGGATATAATATTTTTTAACACACATGGCAAAAGCCTTTTAAACTCATTTTAACTGTCTGTAATGATATTTTAAATAATTTTATTAAATAAATCATTCTGGTGAGATGCATCAGTCCTCTTTACTGCTCAGGAAGAGACAAAGTGCTGTGAAAAATGTTTTATTTTAGAAAATATCTCAAAGAAAAAACAGGACAAACAAAATAAGAAGATGACAGTTAAGCCAGACAGTGCTTCAACTCAACCTGAGCACATAGCAATCTGCAGGTGAGGCCCCTGACACTGTTTATTTCAATTAGCCTCCTTAAAAGTTGTAACATTATCTCCAAGAATACATTTCTTCATCTTTACAATTCTATGATGACATCAAAATTTTAGAATCTGAGAAATAAAAAATGTCAAATTTTTCTACAACTGTCAACAAAATTCTTAAGGAGACACTACTACTACTCAGATGATGTTCATATTTTTTGGTCTAAATAAACTTGGACTTATGGATCTGAAACTCTTAAAATATTAATAACCTGCTAAGAGTAAACTTCAATACATCGGCAGTGTGGTTCAGCAGTGTGGTTTTATTCTTTTGTAAAATATTTAAACTTACACACACTTAAACACACACACACCTGACACAATAAACACATTTCACAAAAAATACACACAATACAAGATACAGGACACCATCACCAGCATCCTGTTGCTCACAGCTTAATAGCTTTTGTGATGTTTTGAGTACCTGTAATTATTGGCATTTTGCATCATACATCTAAAGATTAAAAATATGACATTAGTCATGTCATAGACATTAGTGTTAGTACCAGACAAAATCTTAATCTGTCCTCTAAGAGCACCTTTACCTTAGCTGGAAGAGGGAGGATGTCATGTGGACATTTCTCTTTAAAATTAGGGTAATTAAAAATTACCCTAAAATTAAAATTAAAATTAGGGTATTTTGGTGACGGGATTGCAGATTTCTTCAGGTTAATTAGTAGATGAGGAAGGGTAGATGGGTGTTGTTCTTGTGAAACTGGTGATTGACGCTGGTGGGGGAAACGGGAAGTTGTTTGATGGCAAAATTGTGTACATTATACTGTATTTCTACTTCCTGTAGTGCGCTTTTTTTTTAACTTGCAACTAGAGAAATGTAAACAGCAGCAACTTGGGTGAATCCTTTAGACAGACAATATTGAAGACATCTTGGCATTAAAAACTCTGCATGTGGTAGACATCGTCTATCCACTTCGACTGCACTGATCCCCAAACATTACTGATGAAAACACGGACTCCACCTCTCCTCCTCTAAGCGGAGTCCTGTCAGCTCTGTGGTCTGTGGTCAAATATGATCAAGTGGTTAGTTACATTTGCTTGATCGGGGATGATGGGGTGAGACCTGGTCTCTGTGAAGATGTGGACACAGCAGTCTATGATTTATCATTGCTAAATTAGCCCAAGTCTTGTTAATCCACTTTATTTTCTAGCGACGAAACAATAGCCGGAAACATGTTAAGGTAAAGGTACAGTGTGGGTCCAAGCTGGGTTGGCCTGCCTCTCATCCCTGCACTTCTGTCGGAAGTACGGTGGCTCGGAGAGGAAGCTGAAAGTTTCTAGAGGAGTTTGCAAATGCGTCTGTCTTTAAAATAATAAATAAATAAATAAATAAATAAATAAAAATAGGGCCTCAAAAATGAAGTTGTGACGTTTGAGGGAACCGCTGGCCGCTGCCTCACTGTTACCATAACAACGCATCATAAGGAGTTTTGACGTCATCGCTTGGCTCTGAAGTAAGACATCAGTAAACAAGTGTTACAGTTAAAAGCCAGGTTTAGTCCCAGCTACATATTGTCAGAAAGGCACAATCACTTTTTTAAGATAAAGAAATGGATAGAAAAGGAACAAGGACAAGACTTTTACAGCTACCCCAAATGACTCCCCACCCCTTACTCAAACCTCTTGATCTGAAACTGTCCAACAGATCAAAGATTGACAAGGACATGCGGATAATTTTGGGGCTTGAAAGGGAGAATGATCAGGTGAAATCAAACAAGTGGGGAGACAAGGGCAAGCTCAATCAGAATGTTATCAAAAGCCTTCCTCCTATTAAAATTAAAAGTAAGAGCAACCCCAATGATTCACAGACTTTTTCCCTCAATAAGGTAAAAGTTCTAGATCAAATCCTCTCTGCTGCAGAAGTTAAAAAGATGGCGAAAGAAATAGTGATTGAACCACGTGGGGTTAAACCTGCTGTCAATGTGGAAACGATAGAGGATAAAGAGTCTAAATCTGAATCTGAATTTGAGGAGGAAACAAGTGAGGAGAATCAAGTGGCTGGATATGATTACAAGGAGCAAATGAAAGAGAAGGATCTGAAGGGCCAGAATTTTCAGCAGGAAATTCACGAGCCATGTGAAAACTGTTCTTCCTCAGAAAAGGCTTTAGAAATGGCTGACATGGCTCTTGATGCAGTCCAAAATGAGAACAAAAAGCTTGAAGCTCAACTTCTTCAGCAGGAGCAAGATCTCTCTCAGATTCTGCAGAAAGAACGAGACGAAAAAGACAATCTTGCAAAGACTCTCCAGCAGGAGCTGGCTGAAAAAGATGCTCTAGCAAAAACTCTGCAGAGCACACAAAATGAAAAAGACGCTCTTTGCAAGACTTTGGAGAACACACAAAGGGAAAGAGACACTCTTTCCAAAACTCTGCAGAACATACAATATGAGAGAGACCTTCTTTTAAAGTCTCTGCAGCGCACACAAGAAGAAAGAGACGTTCTTTCAGGGACTCTGCAGAACACACAGGATAAAAAAGTGTCTCTCTCCAATACTCTAGAGAAAACACAAGATCAATACGAGGCTCTCTCAAAGACTCTGCAGATTACACAAGATGAGAGAGATGATCTTTTCAAAACTCTGCAGAAGACACAAAATGACAGAGACGTTCTCTCAAGGACTCTGCAGAATTCACAGGATGAAAAAGAGGCTCTTTCCAATACTCTGCAGAGCACACAAAGGGAAAGAGATGCTCTTTCAAAAATTCTGCAGAGCACACAAAAAGAAAGAGAAACTCTTTCCAAATCTCTGCAGGAAGCACAAAATGAAAAAGACGCTCTTTCAAAGACTTTGGAGAACACACAAATGGAAAGAGACACTCTTTCAAAAACTCTGCAGAGCACACAAAAAGAAAGAGAAACTCTCTCCACATCTCTGCAGGAAGCAGAGGATAAAAGAAACACTCTTTCCAAATCTCTGCAGAAATCAGGAGTTGAAAGAGACGCTCTTTCCAAGACTTTTGAGAACACACAAAGGGAAAGAGACACTCTTTCCAAAACTCTACAGAACATTCAATATGAAAGAGACCTTCTGTCGAAGACTCTGCAGACCGTACAAGATGAAAGAGACTGTCTCTCGAGGACTCTGCAGAACACACAGGATAAACAGGAGGCTCTTTCCGATACTCTAGAGAAAACACAAGATAAAAAAGAGGCTCTTTCAAAGACTCTGCAGAAGACAGAAAAAGAAAGAGACATTCTTCTGAAGACCCTGCAGAAGGAGCGCACTGCAAATGAGCTCCTGGAGGCAGAAGTGGCTGAAGTTAAGAAGTCACAGTTAAAGCTCAAGAGAAAAGCAATCACTAAAATGACAACCAATATTAAAGAGAACCAGAAGATGATTGAGAAGCTCAAAAGTGATCTGGAGGCTTCTGTTAGTCAGCACCAGAAAGAAAGAGCAGGGCGTGAGGAGGCAAATTGTATGAAAAACAAGATGCTAAAGCAAGAACTCGACAAGCAGCAGGAGGAAAGTCTGAGGAAAGACAATGAAATTAAATCTCTGCACTTCATCAATCTGAGTCTTCTCAGTAGTGTTGAAGTCAAGGATGGCATTGTGTCCTCACTGCAGGAGAAAGTTAACCAGCTGGCCTTGGACCTCGAAGAAGAGAGAACAAAAACCAGTAAACTTCAGAGGGATTACAATGCCGCTGTCTCCAAGCAGCAGGAAGGAGCAAAAAAGCTGAGCCGTCTCTCTCAGGAAAACCAACAACTGGCTCCTGAAAACAAAAGGCAGCCTCAGGGATATGGAGAGGTTCAAAGCCAATTTGAGCGAGCCATGAACAATGAGAAAGCTAATTTTGAAAAGGAAATGTTACGGATGCAAAAGCAGCTCTCTGAGAAGACTCGTGCTTTAGAAAGGAGTCTGGCTGCTGAAATACATTTAAGGTCAGCCCTCAAGAGAGAGACCAAGCGCTTGGAGAAGGTGGTTTTACAAAAGCAGGCTGCAGTTGATCCTCTTACAATCCTCAGTAACCAGTTAGAGGAAGCAAATGCATACTCACAACGTCTGATTTACGACATGCAGACGTTACGTATGGAGAATGCTGATATACTAGATAAATTCAAGGTTACAGAGGCAGAATGTGAGAGGTTAAAATCTGAACACTGCTCTCTCTCTGAACAATTTGAGAAGAACAATGAAACCATCTCAGAGAAACAGTGTACCATCGCCAAGCTGCGGTGCATGGTAGCTGAACTTAAGAAAAAACAGTCAGAGAGCAGGACAAGAAATGCTCCACTTGAAGATGCTCATGAAAAGGCAACAACAATGAAAGCTCTCCAAAGCCTGCAGAAGGAATACACTGTTCTCGTAAAGAGGCACAGTGACATCCATGCTGACTATCGTGAGCTTCTCAAAACTCACTCTGCCCTCAAAATCAGGTATGAGCGGCTGAACCGTGCACAAGGCTCTCCACAACCAGAGCTGAGTCCCCTTCATTTCAGAGTGCCTTCCCCCCAGGATCCTCTACTCATTTAGGTGACATGATGTCAGATGCTGCTTTAAATCTCTCTCCATCCGTTCTTCATACATACGGCTCTCATGAGCTTTGCAGACAAACCAACAAACAATAGAGTCAAAGGCAGCACAATGACTCAGTGCATAGCACTGTCACTTCACAGCAGGGCCTTTTCTATGAGGGCTTCAGCTGTTCTTCACTTGAGTTGGTGGGTTTTCTCCGGGTGCTCCGGTTACCCCACCATGCATTAAATTAACTGAAGTAATTAATAAATATCAATTAAATAAAGAACATCACCCTTTAATAAGTTGTGTTTTTAATATTTCAAAATTGTATGAAATGTCAAAAAAGCATTAATAAAAACTGTAATTAAATTAAAAACAGTTTTTTGATAGCTCTTCTCATACTTGCATTTCTCAACTGGTGTTTCCAATTCCAATTTGAACCCGCCATGGAGGAGAAAATAGAATCCAAATACGCCAAATGGTAATTTGTGGCAAGACTGATTCTCAAAAGTAGTTCTATGGTTTACTTCGAAGAAAAATCCTTCTATGTAATAATGACTTAAGTTCTACAGAAGTTAACAGAAGTGCAACAATACATTAGCATTACATTAGCTGGCGGGGTGGGTTGGATAGCTGTTGGGTGGCATGTCGGCATGCCCAAGTGGCCTCAGCAGCCTCTTGGGCTTGGTGTCTTGAGTGCTCCCACGGCCTGGGGTGGTGGCTTGGCCCACCTCACCACACTGAGCCCGGGCAGCGACTCTGTACACTAGTGATGGTTTCCCATGCATGTTTTGTGAATGCTTATGTGCATGCTGGCCCTGATTTACCAGCTCCTACCAGGACACATCATAAAGAAACTAGTGGTACCCACTAGAAAGTGCTGAGTCAGTCTTTAAACCCAACACACTGCTGATATCCACTGTTTATTCTACTTCAGCTCTTGCCTTCCGCTGGGCCATTTCTTGCAATCAGGACTCCAACATTTCTGGTGACCAATATGGTTCCTCTCGTACTGTCGCTATCTTAATGGGGATATTAAGAACAACACAGCAATTCCCACTCCACCTCATACTTGTAGCACTGCCTGTCTTCTTCTCCCCTTTTATTTTCAATTTTCTTTTATATCCTTTTTTAAAAATCTACAAAAATCTATCTACTTATTAATTTGTTCATTTTTCCTTCTTTTTCTTTCTCCTCAACTCATTGCGTCCATTCTTTCCCTAGTTTCCCCCCTGATTCACTGTGGTGTAACACTGCCCTCTTTGGCTGACAACAGGAAACTTTACGTGATAAAGTCTGATTGGCCAGTATCCAAGGAGAGCGGGAGATGGTCACAAACACGCACTGAAAGAATAAAAATTTTGGCAAGACCAAAAGTGCATCAATCTCATAAAAAGTTGACACTCGATGTGGTCTCAAACTATGAGTAAAAAATGCAGACAAACAAGAAAAAAAATTGAACATGGAACAATAGGATAGAATCAAACAAACACTTGGTCATTTAATCGTTCTACCAGAGGTGACTCTGTACAAAGAATTCACTCAATATTTAGTTATATTGTAGTTTGAAGACAATCTTAAGTCTTACTTTGATGTGCTATTTTTGAAAACAAGTGTAGGATTGTAACAGTGTGTCTCAATTCTTTGTGTTTCAAAAGACAAGAGCTGTCTCCTCTCAGTACTTGTAAAATTAAAAAGTTGGTAAGAAAACATCTAAATCCAGGTGACAAGAGGCGTTTAATTCAGTGTTGAAGCTGGTGTGTGTATGAGGCCTCAGTGTAAGACTGAGACTTTAAGAATGTATTTTCACTGCATCATAAGAAAACTTTTTGCACTGGTGTGACATTACATATCTCATATTCCGCTTTCTTAAAAGATACAGGCTACTTCTATGTTATGGTTTGCGTGCTGATATTATTCCTTTTTTTATCAGCAGAGCTGGAAGAAGCATGCAAATTTTCCAAAATTACTGAAAATAGTTAGGAAGTTTATGCACGATACAGTATAATTTGGAAAGGATGGATGAGCAATGGTAAGTTAAATGATCTGCGTCCTTTGTTCGAAATTATTCGTTTGAATTCGTGAGCAATCAAACACCACGCCCTTTATGGATGATGCTGCCGCAGAGAGTTGTGGGAGGTAAATCTCCTTTCCTTTGATAAACCCAAGAATGTCCAGCTGCAGCCTTGCGGACAGTGCACACCACGCCCATCTTATCCCCGCCCAGCCAGTTCAAGTTTAGGGCAAAGAGGTTGGTTAGGGTTAGAGGACAAGATTAGGGCGTGGTATATAGTGGGCGTTGTTTGTTGTGGGTGCGGTTTGCACTGTCCGCGAGTCCGCAGCTGGACCCTCCTCTTTAGAAAGGATGTTCAGGTCTGTCCCATGCTTAGCGGAGATATGAAAGGAAGCATTGAGCCACCTTTCCTTCAATTCAAACGGCTCTTATCATTAACTACTTCCGGATCATTCCACTCGGTCAGGAAACCTTCCTTTGCCTTTGCAAAGCGGACTACTTGACCTCAGCCCCGGAAGCCGCGCACTTTTTGCATCATGCGCCACTGGGCAACTTTCCGACTCCGTCGCTCTATCCCGTTAATCCATGGCTCAGGGTTGTTGCAGAAGTAGACATCGGGATACTTGTGGAAAAGTTAATCCTGAATTTGAGTCGTTCATGAATTACAATATTTAAAAGTTAAATTAGTTTTACAAATGAGAAACTTTGAGCAGTGAGCACAGCAGGCTGCCATGAAGAAACTAGTTGTGGGAGTTGGCGGGTAAGTAAGTGAGAGATTGTAAACATTACTGTTCTGCTGTGTTGACATCCACTGCAAACATGCTTGTTATTGTTCTTTTTGTCTCCAGATTGCCTGTTGAACCTTAGAGGGCATTTTGCATGTTTACGTCTTTCATCCCAAACAGGTTTTTTATTTAAAAAAAAAACCAACTAATGTTGGCTCACAAACATGAAATTGGGGCAGCAAGGACAGCATCAGATCAATAATGTGAGCATGTGACAACAATCATGTCGCAACAAAAACTGATAAGAACTGGTTGTTTTGCAGAGAAAAAAAACGAGCTGTTTACTGAGAACTGTTTTTTTCAGGCCTTAATTCACTGCACAGACCTGCTGTTATGTTTTCAATGTTTTCAAAAACAGACATAAATGCCTGAAATCATAATGGTTTTCCTTGCATTCATGAAAAAACATTCAGAAAGAGTGGCAGTTATTTTTGACTTTGAATTGACTTGCCATGTTTGAGTGCTGTTTCATTGACCCTTACAGTTGAAGTGTTTTATGTACTTATGACCCCAAACAACAACGATGCCACAGTGACTGCAGTCTGATTTGAAAGCTTAAAAAAATTGATGATATCAAATTATAGTTTCACACCAACTGATTTGAGTTTTTTTTTTTTTGTTATTAGAAACCATCTTTTTTTTTTAAGAAGGTATGGCCAAAATATCCAGTGACTCATTAAAGTACAGTATTTAATTAGAGCCTGAGAGGAACATTTCTGTACAGCAGATTTACATTATTTATGAAGGGGCTTGTCCACTTATTTTTAGTCAGCCTCTTTTAGTGAAGTACACTTTCACAGCAGCAGCAAAGTAAGTAGGAATTGAACCACCAGAGGTCAGCAAAAACAAGTTTACAGATGCAGTTTCGTAAAAGCTTTAGATAGATAGATAGATAGAGAGATAGATAGATAGATAGATAGATAGATAGATACTTTATTGATCTCCAATGAGAAATTCACATTTACAGGAGCTTGATGAGGGGAAAAAATAGTGTAATAAAGAGGCATGTGGGGTGCTAAACTATAGTCTAAAGGATGATAAAAGTACAATGTAAAATAAGAATAAAAATAAAGTAGAATAAAGTCAAATCTGACACCTAAAGTCAAATCTGACACCTTTATAAAAGTTTTGTAAAACTTATTCTTAACTTGAGGCACATAGCCGTCTCCATCAAGGAAATAAATCTACTGTGAAAAAATTAGCATAGAAATAACAGTATCAGTATGTTTGTGGACCTTAAAAGTGTGTCAGTGATATTTCCTCCTTTTCTTACAGGATGACGAATGGAGGAAAGTCAACTCTTTCTAGGAGTCTGCATCAGCAGATTACAAACAGTTGCATCATTGCACAGGACTCATATTTTAAGGTAGACTGTGTTGCTTTATTCACATCATATCACTCCCTTTTACACTTTCAAAGTTGCACAATTTCAGGCCTTGAGTGAGTGATCACAGCAGATGTTCTTTGATTAAGGATGATTCTGTGGTACAAGCGGACAGCAACGGGTTCAAACAATATGATGGTGAGGACTCTACACAAAACAAATTCTCCCTAAACATTGCAACACTAATTAAAAATAGCTGTCAGCAACATACTGTGGATATTTAGAACCAGTTTATTGTGTTTTGGTTGTAAAATACAAAAATAAATAGCTACATAAATGGGTGAAACTAATGAAATATCCAAACAATTTAAAATATTTTAGGGCTGATGATTATACCCATTGTGCCCATTAGTTATTTTTTAAAAATAATACTTATACCATGTTCAAAAATGTCAATTACAATTTTCAAGAGCCTAAAGGGACATCTTCAAATTATTTCTATTAGTAGAGAATGATTGAAATAATTCTGATAGTCAAGACATGCATTTTTCTGACTGGCCAAAGAATATCCTTGTCTGTTCTGTTCAAGTGCTTGAGGCTCTTGAAATGGACACGATGATGAGCGACGTTGACTCGTGGTGGAGAGATCCCAAGTTGTTCCTGAGGCAGCAAGGCCTGAATCCAGAACACCAGACAGCATCAGGCAACGAGGATGAGGAGGTGTTTGTGCTTATAGTGGAGGGCTTCCTCATTTTCAACTACAGGTAAACAAGAGAGGCTTCAGTCAAGTTATTGTGTTATAATTTCACCGGGTCAGACGTAAAGAATTTGATTCCATTTTAGAAATTGATAGGTATACATATATATTTTGTTCACATGTCCATAATCTGTAAGGAAATTCCTGAGAGGAGAACTTTGCAACCTGATACTAATTTTAATAAAATGCAAGTGGTGCAACTTTGGCTTCAGATGAATTAATTACAGTTTCCTGCTAATCATCATATCAGTAAATTAAGATTTGAATTAGTAAATGGCTGGCGATTAAATGTTTAGATTAAAATGCACCATTTCTTTCAAGAGAGTTCCTCTGGAAGTCAGCAACACAACTAACTCAACTTAAATAAATGAAAATTGTCTTGTTTTACCATTTAATCAGCACAAAATTGCACAGACCCTTAAATCTAATCTTTAGGCAGCGATTTCCATTTAAGTTGTTCCTAAATTGTTGACGCTGTTTTTCCTGCACCATTACAGCTAATTGTTCCCAGGGATTCATTTATTGAAAATTTATGTCTTAATAATAGTGACGTGGCATTGGAGGTGATAGTACTGTATCTCACTGGTATTTTTTCCCTGCGTTTTACCTTTCCAGGCCTCTGAATGAGCTATTTGATAAAAGATACTTCATGGAAATACCTTATGAAGTCTGCAAGAGGAGACGAAGGTTTCAGTTTTAATAATCATAAAATCCAGTCTAATTTTCTTTTTTTGGAATTCTTTGTCTTCTCTGTGTTATCTCTTAATAAACTTGTATCTGTTTTGTTTAATTTTTAATGTTTCAGCTGCACTTTAACAAAATGCAAGAGAAAAGTTTCCTTCCTTTTCCCTTTGACCTCAGTTTTGACTTTGACTGACAGTTTGAGGGTATACACACCTCCTGATCCCCCGGGTTACTTTGATGGACATGTCTGGCCGATGTACCTGAAGAACCGGCAGGAGATGGAGAACATGGTGTCTGATATCGGCAAGTATCCAGTTAGAGATGATATGTGTACAGATAGGATGAAAACTTTGATTGATTGGAGCATTTAGAGTTGTAATGCTGTTGAGTAGTCAGTGATGAATACTGAAACTGTTATCACTGTAGCATGTCTGCTAAGTTACATACCAAGATAGTTGACACCTATGTTCTCAATATCAAATTTTTCAGTATTTCTAGATGGGCTGGAGTCAAAGGAAGAGCTGCTGGCTGCTGTGTATAAAGATGTTTGTCAGGAAATAGAAAGGCTCAGGGGTAAGTGGCAAGTGTTGGATTTCCACTGTCATAAAAGCTTCAGAGAGACAACAAAATATTGCAATGTTTTCAAGATGTTTCATGCGCAAATTATTTTATATTTTGGTGTAAAGTGCACTGCTTAAATTAGTTTTGCCCATTGTATTGTGAGACAATAGCAAACATCCACAATTAAGCGCAAGTAACAAACCATTAACAACAACAAATCGACCACAAATCATATAAAAATCCAACTTTCTACCTAATCTTTATTTTCCTTGTCGATATTAAAATTTGGACTCAAAGACATTCAGTTATCTTACTTAAAACACCGTCCTATAGGTTTGAAAGAGCTACTAATTTTATTCCGTGTCTTGTGTTTGCAGGAAAAGACTGAAATGAATTTCATCTGTTCATCTGTTTGAAGATGGAGAATGCTGCTCCCAGTGAAATCAGCAAAGTTCATGTTTTTGGACTAACGTGTTTTAATCAAAGGTTCAAACCAAGTATTTCTGTGGTCTTGTGTGAAAATGTCATATTCACATTAGTTAATATTGCCTAAGTTAGGTTAGGATAAACTAAATACATGATATTTTTGTGACCTTATGAAGTTCATGTTTTATAATCTGAGTAGGATTTCTATCCAACGTCTGTGTCTCTAATGTCTAACCACACATGTTCATATGCATAAAACTAAATTGTGGGATTTAAGTGTGGAAAAAAATAAATATTATACATTTCTGAAATATAAAACATTGATGTTTGTATACCAAGTCAATTGTCAGTGACTGTGCTCAGTTTTGGCTACAGCTTTTCTACAACAAAACATCTGCATATCTGAGATGTAAGTGGCAGTTTGTCACCACCTAGTGGTTGATACTAATACACTGGAAAAAGAGAGTGACTTGAATATAAAGCTCTGTGCAACTTTGATAATCAGCAAATGGGAATGAGGTTGACCCATCCCACCGGAAATTCACATTGTAGCACTTATGCTGAACCAGATATCTCTGATTTATTATTATAAAAAACAAACTGGATTCATTTTTTGTGCAATCCTGTGTAGAGAGATTAGGCCTTTATTCCCTGCGAAACATATACTCTCCATTAATGATTGAAAAAGTTTACCCTCTTCATAAAACCATTAAAAAACCTGTGATTTAATCATTTTTGTTAAAGCTGGTCATTCACTGGCTTTAACCCACATATTTCAATAGTGTAGTTTTTCTCAACTGCTCCAAAACATTTGTCTCTGTCTGTTACACAATCTATGAAGAAATCTTGTCCGTTACAGTGACAGCATGCTCTCAGGATTTTTTCAAAAAAGTATTGCATCCAGATTTTGTAAAAAATGTCTACACAGAATGGTCTTATTTATTCCTTTGCTCAAAAAAAGACAGAAAGAATTGCAGGTTTCATGTAGGAGTGTAAGTCAGCAAAACCTTAACTGTCCTTTTAAAAAGTTTGTGCATGCCTGTAATAAGCTCCCTACCTTTGCACCATGAATAGAAAGCCTACTTTCGTTGTCAGACTGAAACTTGTTTGACAGCACGTTAAATCCATTTCATTGCTCAGTAAAGCAAAAGCTGCTCTCTGAAATGCTTTTATGTCATTGATATGAAGTTAATTGCAAAGCTGCTTCCAACCCATGAAGCTGCAATGTTTCCAACCACATGAAAATCCTAAGAATTTTGCCAAAAACTCCGTGCTGTCAGCAGAATATTTGTGTTTGCCTCAGCAGTGAACTTGCCTAACTGGTACGTGCAGTAAAAGACTCATCACATGTGCTCATAAACCTGGACATTCCTCACTTCCCTGTGCTTATTATATCCTCATCTGGCTTGACTTATATAAGCCCGATACAGCTTCTTTCATACATTGACACTCTCTGACAGCATAACACCTTTCAAATGCTTAATTAAGCCTTGCCTGGACGCTTTTATTGAATCATTGAGGTGAAAACATGTTGAACAGAGGATCATCAGCGTTTGTGTGGTTGTTTTTTGCAAGCTGCTTCTGTCTTAGCAAAGCCATGCCAACCAAAGTGAACCAGGAGGCTGTGAATGACAGACCTGTGATCGGTAAGTAGATTAATTACCACTGTTGGCTTGAAAACTAAGAGATTTAGAGAAGCTAAGGTGATACAAACATTTAAAAAATATAACAAATCACTTCTGTTTTTTTCCCGCTGTGCATTCACAGCTGCTTTGTTCATTTCCTGCAGGGATTTTGACTCAAATGGTTTCAGATGAAGTCATGAAACCATACGGGAGTACCTACATACCTTCGTCCTATGTGAAATACATTGAGTCTGGGGGCAGCAGAGTGATGCCTATCAGGTGAGTTAAGTCTTCTTACCTTTGACTGCAGCTTTTTGAGGAGGTAATGTAAGATAAGTCTCCCTATCAGCAACAGTAATCACAGTACTATTCCACTTTTTTAATCTGCAGAATGAACATGTACACTGGCCTTCTGTAGACAGTGTAATTTGAGGATTGTGTCTTTGAAATGCTGCATGTTTTGAATTTTACTGACACAGTATGTTGTTCGCCTCTGATTTTATTTGCTATTTACTCACTAATTTACTGTTATTTGCTGCTTTTGTGCAAAAAGAAGATGTTGCCTTTCTGTCACCTGATTTCCTTCGTGTCCTCTCATGTAACCTGTGTTTTATCGCCATGTAAACAATGTAAAATCATTTAATATAGAAACACTGCTTGTTTTGTTGCCTTTCATAGACTGACTCTCACGAAAGCTGAATATGAAAACATTTTCAAACAGATAAATGGGTGAGTAATTTGACTATAACTGTGTTTGACATTAGTTTTATAGCTTCAGTAAATACCATAATGGCTTTTCTTCTCAGTCCTCACTCAGTCTGTCTCTGCTCATAACTGTGTGATGTCTTGCTTCAGCTTGCTTCTCATTGGGGGAGCTGTAGATTTGGAGACGTCAGACTTTGCAAGAGTGGCGAAGATTTTCTACAACCTCGCTCTGAAGGTTTGTAAAGTAGAACATTACAGTACATTACCTCTCTGCTGTCTGATAATTTATGTGTCTTCCTTTTTTTAGATTATTTTTATGTCCTCTTTCTGTGTACTATCCTATCTTCAAATTGACAAAAACAAGGGTGAATTTATTCAAACACAGTGCTGAAGTACAAAGTTGAGGGACTGTTCTATCTGAAAGATTTTATCCTTACAGCATTTCAGAGTAAATAATCCAACTTTTATACCACTTCATTTATTAATTTCTGTTCATTAATAGGGCTGGGTGACATAGACCAAAATCATTTCTTCCATATTTTTGGGCTAGATGTTGATACACTGCGTAGCACTTGTTGAAGTGCAAATCTTGTTTGAAGTGGACTAAATGTTCAGTAGTAAGTAGGGCTGGGTGATAGGGACATAATTAAATAACAATTTATTTTTTAACAAAATACCTGAATATCTAATATAGTGACAAAACTGTAAGGATGACTATTGTTTTCACAAAAAATGAACACATGGAGATTTTTGTTAAATATTCATCTGCAATATTGATAAAATAAAAGTTTGTTAAGTTCAAGAATCTACATCAATTAATTATAACATTGCCTGTAAAACCAGGAATACATCAAAGACATGTTGAATTCTAATATTAGAATATCAATATTATATCAAAACAATGCTCAGCCCTACTCTGTACTCATGCACTCTTAGATTTGACAAAACACATATCAAGCTTATTAAACATACTCAAGTTCAAACCATCTGACAGTATCTGGAGCAGTTTGAACACTGCAGAATTAAAATACTTTTAATTATCATTAATCCAGCAGCAAAGCTCTGAAAGGAATCCAACTTTGCAATGATGGCTCGTTTATTTGACATTAAATTGTCATATTGTAGTACCTTTCCCTCCTTAAAATCCAAATACAGGACGTTTGCTGTTAATGGAAAAACAAATTTTGTGAAGAAGAGAAGCCACAGTGCTGCTTTATTGTTTCAGACACAAAACAGTAAAAAGTCTGACTTTCTGTGTTCCAGGCCAACGATGCAGGGGACTTCTTCCCCATCTGGGGTACCTGCATGGGCATGCAGCTCCTGACTGTGCTGGTGGCCGGTGAAAACCTACTGACAAACACCCTGGCTGAGAACTTATCGCTGCCTCTCAACCTGACTCAAGGTTACTGCTCACTGCATTTTTATCATTATATTGAACTTTTTTCCTTCATGTTAAAGTTAAAGCCTTGATGTACACTTAAAAGGAGAGAATAAGTTTTGAACCGATGTAAGGTGACAAATCATTGTTTGGCAAGTTTCTGGAAAACTGCATTTCTGAACTGTACCACTTGGTGTCAGTAGAGGCAAGTTAAAAATCAGAGGATGTTTTGGGGCTCAAGATGAAAAAACTGCTGTTATTTTTAGCATTTTTTTCTACATCTCTGTCTTATTTCAAGCAATCAATCGGTCAGTTGAGTTTTATTTAAAGCACCAAATCACAACCAATGTTGTCTCAAGACACTTTACATAAAGAGTAAGTCTGGACCACACTCTAAAATTTAATTTATGAGGACCCAGCAATTGAAACCAATCCCACATGCCACCTGACGAGACCAGTTGGGTTAAGAGGAAGAGAGAGAGACAAAGAGATAAACAACTTGTGTTGTTGTGTGATAAAATCTAAATATTTTTAGTCAGATTGTTTGTTTATTTTTTTGTCACGTGTAAAAAATGTATTTCCTTATTTTAATACCTCTTTCCTGTCTCCTGGCAGAGGCGAGCTCCAGTCGGATGTTTCAAGGTTTCCCCAGTGAGCTTATGAAAGCTTTGACACAGGAACCTCTGACTGGCAACTTTCACCACTATGGAGTTACAGTGGAGGTACAGTAAATCCCTCTGGTGATCAAAATTTCTGTACAGAATTGTTCACTTTCCCTTGGGGTTTGGTCTGGTTGTTGTACAGAGAAATCAAATTACAGACAATCATCTGATTATTTCATCATATGGTTTCCCAGGTTTTTGGGTTTTTTTTGACACAAGACCAAACTTTTGACTCAACAGGAAATCAATTAGATGTAACTGACAGATATAAATTCATATTTATGAACAATCTGCAGGTGAATCATTCAGTGAGCTGAGATTCCGCAAACAAACAACCCAGGTTCAAATGTAGCAGTTAATTTGTAGTAATTTGATTAATCAAGTCCTTTAAATTAATCTCATGTGGCAGAATTTCTAAATTAATTTGTCTTTTATGAAATTATGGTATATCAAACCAGGGGGACTCCAGCACAAGAGGACTTTACACGAATAGAACGATGTACATTTTTATCCTGCATTTTTCAAACACATCATTCTGTACTTATGATACAGAGATAAGTAATTGATCCCACAACTTGTCACAGCATCTTTTTTGTTTTTGAAAAATTAGAATTCATATATGCAAAATGGAACATTGAAACAATAATTTAATAATGACTACCAGGAGTAAAAAGACAAATGTTCTTGCAGACCTTTCAGAAAAATGAGAAGCTGTCCAGTTTCTTCTCCGTCTTGTCTACAAACCTTGCTGAGAATGGAGTCCACTTTGTCTCAACCATAGAAGGTTACAAGATTATTTTTATAATAACTATTAATACCCTTATCATTGCTCTCTATCAGTTTTAATGAAAGCCATATACTTTTATTTTTCCAGGTAAGAGGTATCCCTTCTATGGAGTCCAGTGGCACCCAGAGGTGAATCGTTTTCAGTGGAGCAGGAAGGTGAACCTTCCTCACTCTCCTCACGCCATTCAGTTATCTGCTCTGCTGGCTGAGTTTTTTATCAATGAAGGTAAGATGACTGTCAATAGTAAAAGCTGGTTCCTTTGCATCTACTGCACAACCCTTCAAATAAAGTGTACAATCAATATGTTGATTTATCAGGTGTTTTTGGTATTAAGTTTACTGTATTAACCAGAAAAATATATAAATGTATCGGTAATGTATCTATAAACAACCTCTTATTTAATTTTCCAGAAAATTTATTGTTTCATAACATGTTTTTATATTGTGTTATGACATAATTCAACAAGCAGAGAATCGAGAAAATCTTATTTCCTCTGCAAAAGACAGAGAGGAGGTTACCATGAGTAATTTACTTGATTTAGAAAAACTGACCAAGAAAAGATATTGTTGGGGTAATCCATTTATAATTCAATTCAGTGAGGCTCGAAATGTTTCACAAATATTACAGTTAACACCTTTAATCTTCCCCTTGAGGATGATTCAGCTATTCTGTTCTTGTCTAATCAAATGCATCTCACTTCTGCTTTGTTCAGGGAGGAGAAGTTTACATCAGTTTGAAAATCCCGAGGTGGAGGCCTCATCTCTGATTTATATCTACACGCCTGTCTATGCTGCAAACTTCACAGCGTATGAACAGATTTACTTTTTCTGAGTGTCTTCACAGCTACGTCTCTAAACGGAAGGGTTGATTCCAGCCTCTTAAGCATTAAACCACAGTAAATAAAGTTTTTCTGCATATGCACCTTTTGTTTTACCAGTGTTACTGTATATGCTGTTACTGCTTTTAAAGTGCCTACTCACATTCACTCAAGATTTTTTTTACATTTTGGAGATGAATGCCTTTGCAGAAGAACATCTGGACAGATATTTAAGGAACAAGCAGTGTGTGTGTATGTGTGTGTGTGAGTGTGTGTGTGTGTGTGTGTGTGTGCACCAACCCATTGAGCACGATAAGGGTCATGTAAGCTGTATTTCTCTAGGTATTTTAAATTTTTAACATCCTACAGCTATTTTACATCCCACAAATAACAACCAAAGTTCGGTGGATATACTTTATATGTTGATTACAGATTATTATTATTTAGAATAATAAAATTAAAATTAACTACATGTCAGCCTGTGAAGAAGCAAAGCATGTGACCAAACCATGTTACCAAAAAATTAATTAGTTAGCTCTTTTTTAGCTTTTGGTCATACCACGTGATTTTTATCAGCAAATGCAGTTGTCATGGAATTGTATATGTTCACATTCCAATTTTCTGAACTTTTGCTTGTATTTTGTCTGTGTAAAGCATGAGATTAAAATTTTTATTGTTAAATAGCACTTGACCAAACTGTCTTACTCAGACAATGTGGGTAGGAAAAATCTGTGTATTCTGAGTTGATGATTAACCTTCACTCACATCACTTGCAAGAATAAAGGATTCATTGTAGTCATACGATGTAATGACTATGTGCATTTATAATTTTGTTTTGCAATCCTGTGTTGCACAAGGTCAAATAAAATACATTGACACCTTTATTACATTGTGTCCTCACTCGTGTTGAACTGTATCCCTGCCGTTGGAGAGGTCACTGAAAGAGCCTTTAACAGTTTACTCGGTAGATCAAATGTAAACATTCATTACCAACTGGGCAAAATGGGCAGCTGCCCTTTAATCAGCTGAGCTACAGTGACCTTTATGTTGAATTTGGCACAGTTGGTTTGTTGTAATTTGCAAATTTTTGGCAGTAGTGATTCCCCCCCTTGAAGTACAAAGTGAACTTAAGTGATAGGGGTCTAAAGGTGACATTTACAGGGTCAAAAATGTAAAATATCTTGAAGTTGAGTATAAAAATTCATTCTTGATCTTGGAACATTAAGCTACACACAATTTTTTTTTCCAATTTCATTTGTTGAGCAGATTGTGTTTCAAAATATTCAGTTTATAATCTAACAAGATTATAAACAAAACAAAACAAAACATTAACAAACAAACAGGCGCAAATTGTAAAGGGATCGTAAAAATTTTGCTCAAAAAAGTTGTGACTTGCTCGTTATTTTCAGGTAATTGATTGTTTCAGCTCAGTTTACCAAATGTTTAGATAGTGTGCGGGTCAATGGGGGCCCATCAGTCGTTTTTGCCCCTAAAGGATTGACCTAGAGGAGTAAACCGGCCCTGGGGAAGAAATGGGTGTCTCATAACCTCATTAGTTGATTTTACGGCTTAATAAATTAGTCCATAGCACACGCATGCATAAATAAATGTGAGCTGATGGTAGAAAACAGAGGCAGGCCGTCACAACACACGCCGACACGGGCGACCTGACGATTGGCCTCCGCGCACGTCAGTCGCGTCTGCGGGGGCGGGAGTAGGAAAATCGAGCCAGTGCTCCAGTTTTCCTCGCTCTCAAACAGATGCTGCTGCTGGGTCAGTGTTATGCCGTCTACTAATAATAACAGAGTCGAAAGAGCCACAGCGAGGAGCAGAGGGGAAAATCCACATCACCCTTTCTGCTTTTTTTCAATCGCGATCAAAT
This sequence comes from Acanthurus leucopareius, assembly GCA_029814765.1. Classification (NCBI taxonomy): domain Eukaryota; kingdom Metazoa; phylum Chordata; class Actinopteri; order Acanthuriformes; family Acanthuridae; genus Acanthurus; species Acanthurus leucopareius. Next base: position 5,807,251 of record JAQMCX010000048.1, read on the forward strand.
AATGTGACACAAACCGCGCGTCAACTTTCCTCAGACGCCTCCTTCTCCACCTTTTTATTCGTCTTTATTTGATTTTCAGGTGCTGGGGTCTGTCGTTTGCCCTTCACTCTGCTGATAGACAGTCTTTGGCTCCACAGTTTATTGCGGTCATCCATCTGCTCGGGCTGCGGCTTGTTGGTAAACACGACTCGGATCCCGCCGGCAAGGACTCCCTCTGGTGCATTGATGCACCCGTTTCAGTGGTGTAACGGTGAGCAGTCATTTTATATTTGTTAGGCCTCTGTGATACAGCTTATGTGCAATACACCCTGTTATTTCAGCAGCTCTCGTGACAGCAATATTACAGGACAGGGCTGTAGTCTCTGAATCACTCCAGTGTTTTCTAAATTTAGATATTTCCTTAGTGAGAGAGGACAAACGCTAAAAAACAATATCACTCCTTTTTGGACTCTACAGTGACTTTAAAGTGTCCTCCAAAATCATTTGCTGGCAACACTTTAATTTAACCTCCCTATTTGGGATTTATAAGCACCATTGAAACATTCAATAAGTAGTTTATTACACATTACAATATTGTTGCATAAGGTTTGTATTCACACGTTTATTAATGGAGCCTACTTGTCAACAGCCATAACTCCTCCTGTGAGGGCCCCCAAGTGGAAGCATACAGGATGTTAAATAACAATATAGCAAAATACAGTTGCATTAATATGAAAGAGCTCTTATACAACCAGTTATGGTTGTAGACAAATACTGTACAGAAAGAAACACTCAAATGTATCCCTGTTATCAGACCTGCAACGTTGGATAAGTCAGCGGCAGATAGTTGATCCCCAACTAATACTCTATTAATGTTTTTAGTCATATATGTCAAGTTATAAAATGCCAAACACAAGCCTCTCTTGGTCCCTGCCTCTCAGATTTTAAGATTTGAATCTTTTCTTTGTCACACACTGATATCTGCTGTTGGAAAGAAGCTATTTGTATAAAGCTGTGTAAACAGTCATAGATCAAAGGAATAATCAATAATGAAAATATTACTTAGCGGCAGCCCAATACATGTGTGTAAACCATTTATTAAATATTTTATGACAACAAATGCAAATTTACACTGGATCCCTTTAAAATTTCATGGTATCGCTCAGTGAGGAGCGTGTTAAAGCTGTGATTAACTTACCGTTTAATCAATTCTGTGTTAACTAGGGTAATTGCATAATCAATAGAATAGTTCATTTTCACCTAAATTACCTACATTGGAGAGCCAGACAAAGCTGGTAATCGTGTTCTTTGTGTAACATTTTCCTCTGCTGGTCATCTTGTTCACACTGGCTCTATCTGCAGCCTCTCACTTACACACTTCTTGGCCTTGACCAATTATCTTCAAAGGCCAAAAAGTCTGAAAAAACTTCTCTGTTTTGTTTGAAAGTGCTGTTTGTGTCTTTAGGCTCATCAGTCATGCTGCAGATAAATGAATCCCGTCATCATTTCAATGAAATGTTGTGTCAAAGCTTCGTTGTTAGGGTGAGACCTGGTGAGGATGATGGATTAGTGGTCTCTTTCCTCTGACTTTGCCTGTTTAAGTGCAGCAGCCTCCTTGGTGGACTGTTAGTGGTGTTCAGACAAGAACAATTACTCTCTTTGTGCTGTTCAACTCCCCTGCTATTCATAGGGGGAATAGTACAACACACACACACACAGACACACACACACACAGTATCAAAGAGTGACATTCTGCTGGAAAAATGAAGCAGTATGAGGCAGCCACAGCTCAGCGTCTACACTTGTGTGTCAGCGAATCTGTGATCTATTTGTTCCTGTGTTTATGCGTGACACATGTAGTGCTTTTGTGCATGTGATGCAGAGTTTTGGGCCCAACCTACTTTCTACTTGAAAACTAGCAGCAGCCATGCAGGCTCGAATGTTTTCCCCCCATGTGAACTGCTAAATATTTGATGGGAAGTTCTGTCTTTAGTGCGAGCAGCGGCAGCAGCAGAGGCAGCTTTGTGTGAACGCGGCGTATATAGGACAAAACCCCGGCAGGCATCTCGTAGGAGCTGTCAGGGAAGCTGCCATAGTCGAGGTATTTTACAGCACCGTCAAGTCACCAAGGGACTTTCCTGCCTATTTGAACAACGACACGAGAATCTGTCTGACAGCTGAAACTCAGCATCTCTCTGTCCTCAAAATGAGACCATTCGCTCGCCAGCCTTCATCCTTTTTTTTTTTTCTGCATCTGCTACTCTTGGCGCCATGGTAACGGGGCGCCTGAGTGTGCCGATATATAGGTCAGTGGTCATGCGGGGCTCCACCCAAAGCAAAATATCACATATATCTGTCTGCTCTTCATGCATACAAAGGTGGAGGAGCAAGATGTGAGCACCCATCCATACAGGCAGTAGTGACATGACAAACACACACAAAGACTCGAATACAAATGATCCACATTTGATGGTGTGTCCACAGCAGCTTCACAGGTAATTGGTGCCATCAGTTGTGCAGTGACATGAATATAGGAACAGAGACATGCGCTCCCTCCTTCCTTCCCTCCCTCACTGCGTGTTTCTTTGTCTGCTGGTTGTTGTGAAACGGATTGTTTGGTAAATTTAAAGATGATGGAAAAAAGTCGGCCCGATTGTTTGCATGTTCATGTCTTCACATGTCCAGCCAGGACTGTGGTGACATCAGTGATTTTCTGAGAATGTGGAGGATCTTTTGTTAAGAAAAGGAGTTTACAGTTCAAATGATAACACGTTTGCTGTCCATGTTGGGTTTTTAGTGGGTATCTGATAAAATATCCAAACAGTTGACAATTTCTAGACAAGAAAAGGGAATTTCTGACACAACTTCACCTACTTTTAACCATCTGAGACATTTAAAGAGGAAATCACACATTTCGTGGGACTTTTAAAACCTCATAGACATCTGAAACTTGACAAAAGGCCTCAGCTAGACAATGGCTTATTGTAAGGAGTCACAAGCCAAAAAGATTGGGAAACACCAGTTAATCTTTAACAAAGTATCTATTTATATAAAAAGTTATGAGGAAAGTAGATACTTTGCACCACTGGTCTTGATACAAGTGTTACTGGAAGTTTTAGACTCATTTTAGGCAAAAAATGACAGAAATCAGAGGCATTTGGAACTTGTCACTACAATTAAATACCTGTCAGTGTAGGAATGGCTTACAAACTACATTTAGCCCATAAAGAGGATAGATAAGATTTGCAATAAACATAATCAAACAGTTATATTAATTAATTTATTTTAAAATAGGTGTTTTCTCTTTACATGATCTGGTCATTTTTGTTTGGTAGGTTGTTAGCCTCAAAAAGTCTGAAGAAAGTATTAATTTTGACTCATGACCTTAGAATTTATAAACTCTTAGATACAACCCTGCACATGTCATTCAGTCGGTTGGTGTTTAATGCCCTCACTCATGTTGACAGTGTTGATTAAGGATGAGGTGAGTGTCGAGTACTCCTGTAATGATCACCTCGCTGAGAGAAGTCATTTAGCGGCGGGTCTTGAATGTGTGGTGAGCCGCGACAAATGGAGCATCACTGCTCATTCAGAGAGAGTGGAACTAAGAGGCGGGAAGTATCGATCCTCTCATACTGCAATTTCCACTGTGAGGCGGCAGAAATGTCAAATAGAAATGTCAACGTGTCACTTTGGCTGCAGGAGTGACTAGAAATACCAGGATCGATAAAAAAAACTGTGCCCCAAGAAAACAATACCCATCACAGGGGTACGAATCTGTAAAGGTCTCCATTCATCCCTCCATGCATCTGTTCATTCAACCATCTGTCCATTAGTTTGTCTTTCCATCCGTCTATCTGCTCGTTTTCTGAAATTCTCATCCTGTTCATGGTCACACCTGGTGATTCTAACCCAGCATGCATTGAGTAAGAGGCGTGCAGAGGTGAACATGTTTCCACTTCATGTCAGGACCAGAGATTTTGTTACTCACTGGTTGACCATTATTTTGACTAACAGGGTCCTAAAAATTCCAATATTTATGTTGTATTCTAAATATAATCTTATTTTATTTTTCATTTGTAATGCTAATGACTCATTACCTATCTAATAGCATTTAAAATTACAAAATGGAACATTTTTGCATTAAAATGTCTGATAATAACTGTATTGCCATTGATTTTGTCTGGTAGTGTACTGACACTATCACAAATGTTTCCAACATTGTTCAAACTTAGGAAAATTTCAAATTTTTCTGAAGATAATGGTACTTTTCATTTTGTTGCGTGACCTAACGTCCAGGGAAACCCCAATCAGAGAGTGAAAAAGGAAGTCAGCAAACATAAATAAACATAATGTGAAAAAAAACTTCATTACCTCATGCGTATACATTTCTGCCTGACTCAGCCAGGTACATTTTAATCTGCAATGTTGGTTGTTAGACAATGAGGAATAATCCCATGAACCCAAGCTACTTCATGACATCATCAGACTAACTGGCAGAAATTTCATTTTGTGCATTTAAGTTGCATAACATGCCAGTCCCAGTATCATTTAATACAAAGAACATACTCACAGATTATGCATTTAGATGAACAGAGTTTCAGACTATGTGGTCACTTTTCATGTCAGCACAACACAAAGAAGTTCAAACACTGAAGCCTTTGCACCTAAAGAGGCAAATATGAACATGGAATTTTACAGTATTATACTTCTGCAATTAAAATATTAACTTGGTAGTTCCTCTTGACCTCCTTGCTGCCTCTTGCTTGTGACATTATCAGCTGCTGGCTTTTAATGTTATCAGGTTCACTTTTATGTCCATTTACCACATTTATTAGCCACATCACAATTACTTGGCTCTTTACAGAAACTAGGTGCCCTCAGCAACTGCCACAGTTTACAATAACTAGGTTATGTAGCAGTCTAACCTGCTACTGTGACGGTTGAAACAAGCCAGACAACAGTGTTTGTGCATGTTAGGACAAAGTCAATATTAGAGGATGGGCAATTAATATGCAGGTTGTGTACATGTGGCTAATGAAAGGGCTGTTTGTAAATTACCAGATTGCCCTCAGTGTTCAGATGCATTGAACTGATTGTTGTCCTTTGGATTTTTTATTTTTTTTTAATCATTGTTACAAAAATTCAGTCAATGATGGAAAATATTGAGTTAATGGGACCCCAGCTGAGTGAGAGCAAACAGACAGACAACATGCTCACACCTACAGACAACACAGAGTCTCCAGTCCATTTGACCTGCATGTCTTTGGACTGTGAGAGGAAACTAGAGCAGAGAAACAGTAAACTTGAGTCAGTAGGGAGTGGCAGGTGATTTTGTTTTTGCAATTAAATATAGTACAGTCTTTTAGTTCTGCAAGTTGCTGCAATGTGACTTGAAAGGTCAAGAGTCAGGAGCTCTCGATATGATTAAACCAATTCCACGAGCTGATTTTCGCTGATTACCACCTCGTCTCAGTGTGAAGTCGTGTTAATTAGTGAAATCAGCTGCTGAGGGGTTTTGATCAGGATGGAAACCTGCAGACTCTCTCGGCCCTCTGGTGCACACAGTTTCCTGCTCCTGTTCGCATGTGGAGATAATCAGGACTCTGTGATGAGTCCTGTGTCAGCTCTGACTCACTATCACTCAGTGGGTTAGTGTGACCCGGATCTCACAAAGCCCCCTCTCACATGCAGATACTGACTTCTAATGACTCAAACAGAAACACAGAACACAAGTGTGCTCTCTGTATCTCTTTGTCTCCGTGCATCTAATCTACAACTGTTTTTCTCTGCGTTAGTTCATCATGCTTTTAATTTAGGAACTTCTGTCTTCTAGATGTGTTTATCTGTGATGAATGACATAATAAAACCACCATATTGGATGTTGTAAATCGGACACACTCTGCAACCTGTTCATTGTCGTGCCATATTTCTCCACCCTCCCCCACCTCTCTACCTCTGACCTTGACTGCAGACAACAGAGCTACAGTGATAATCTATTTCATGGTAAAACAAACACACACAAGAGTGTAGCGTCAAAGCGAGAAGGATGAGAAAAAGGAGGGCACCTTTAATGGGGAAAAAGTCTGTTTGCTTTGGAGCACACTGCCAGGCTCTCAGTTCACAACATGAGAACATCAGGTTTCTGCATCTGTAATGTAATTTTACAAAAATTAGAAATAGATATGGATTAATTGCCTACCTGTTCAGAGTAATACAGATATCTTAATCTAAAATAAAACATTAGAGATGTTATGCAGCTAACTCTCTGATTCTGTGAGTGTGACTGCTTTAAGTCTCAAAAATATAGTTTCATCAGTGTCTTATATGATTTTTAGTTTAAATTTTACACAAGAGTACTGATTAAATCTAATCTTCCCTCTATGCCTTACCCATTTTTTCTGGTCTCTCCCTCTTAAATGCCTTTAAAGTACACTGACTGGGTATCAGACAGAGAACTGTGGATCCGCTGTGTTGTATGCTGCATAAAATGTGTTAAATATATTTAAGTACTACACTCAAAATAACCCATTAAATATTTAAGTTAAGTGCATTGGCCTCCTTCTTTGTGTTTATGCATTTATGTGTTTGTAAAGATGCAGTTTTTGGCTCCCAAAGGCGGACACAGCTGTAGCTTTGACCCTCAGCTGTTCACGAATAATGGAGTAATTTATAGCACTGTAAAGAAATATGTGTTATATGTGCACAGTTGCATTCATTTGTGTTTTAAGACATATTTTTGCCTCTGGCAGTGTTAGACCTTAATTTTTCTGCCCTTTCTGGCACATGTCTCCACTCCCGGCCGTGGATTTCCTGTAAATGTGTTTTAAAATCCTCCCTCTGTCTTTGTTCAGGGTGCTTCTGTGGCCTTGGACTGGTTTACTCCAACAAGTCGTGCACCATGCCGCCAATCACCTTCCAGGACCTGCCTCTCAACATATACATGGTCATCTTTGGGACAGGCATCTTTGTCTTCATCCTGAGCCTCATCTTCTGTTGTTACTTCATCAGGTGAGGGGCAACAAGAAATATAACAAGAAAAACAAGAAATGTGTGAAAATAACACAAGACTTAAGGTGCTGATGGATGAGTTTGTAAACTTGATGCACTTTCACCCTTGGTTCGGTTTCTTTTTCACACAGAATGAATTCAAGGGAACCAAAATGTATCACTATAAGCCATGTGAGAATGTTAACTTCACTCAGTCAGATGTTTCTGGGGTGGGGGTGAGAAAGTCAGCACAGGAAAAGAGCCCTATCTGCCACAAAATGAAGAAGCCAACATGCTTCGCTGCTAGATCAGGTCAGACTTTAAATCATTCTTTAGGTAGCTGTTCACAGCGGCGGCTCATCATCCCAACATGCAAAATGCACGTATATGTAAGAACTGTTGGACTCCCACATGCAGTGTACACCCTGTAGTTCCCATCACACATGAAAAACTCCAGAATTCATTAGTGACTGGACTGAAGGGTCTGTGTGGTTGTCTTTGGTCTGAACCAGAGTATGGATGTGTTCATAGCAAGCCTACAGGAAGTGCACAAGACTTTGAAGTCAATTTATAGTGACCGAAACATGTAATTACATGTCACTGTGACACTTGGGCCCAATAAAACTCAATTCCATAAGCTTAAATAGTAAAGAAATTCCAAATGGTCAGTACCACAACCCCAACAAAGTGACTAATTTTGAAAATGATGGTTTGATTCATTCATTCATTCATTCTGATGACAAAGAGTAGAAGAGCTAAAAGATTAAAATATTTGAATCCCTAATGAATTTGGTCTAAGCATCTAGGTTAGCTGCAGAAGTCTCTAGTATCATTGGTCTATGCGTCGCTCAACATGGACACTACATAGCACACCCAGGTGCTTTTAACACACAGAAGTAAAACGGTTTTGACTTCATGTGCCACGGAGAAACATTCATAGGAATGAATGAGACCCTGCCCTTCTGTATCCAGTCCTCTTTAACACATCCATGGTTTACGGTTTACAGCCATGCTTCAATCTGTGTGAGGCTGAACTTTTTATTCTTACATACTGTTTTGAGTGTATGTGTATGTGTGTGTGTGTGTGTGTGTGTGTGCAAGTGAGAAACACAGTAGAGAGGGAAGGAGGTAGGGGGAAACAAAAAAGAGGAACAGGGTTACCTCTCCCGCTGTTGAATTCCCTGATGAGCTGATGGGATGCCTGTGTCTGAAGGACGGGATATGAGGCAACAGGAAGCCTGCTACAATGCGTGAGGACAGCAGCGAGGAAAACTGCAGAGAAACTCTGCTTAGGATAAACAAGGCTTGAATAGCACACAGTGGGAGTACTCAAACACATCACACATGAACATCTGCAGTGTATAAAACCACGTACAGAAATGTCAGCACCTGCAGTGGGTTTTGTTCTTATTCCTGAGCTCTCTTTGGATCACTGAGCATCTGTATTTGGCAAATTACCTGACATCTCATTGTGTGGTGAGCTATTTTCGGGGTTAGATGTGATGTTGAATTGCTGTCCAAATGGCGTGTTATCAAAATGTCAAACATTAAAAAAAAAAAAACCTTGTGTCTGTTGGCCAGAGACAGACAGAACCAGAGCGCTGTCTGGAAAACAGAAAAGTGCAATACACATCACAGTCACATAGCTGTTTTACTGAAAGGTATCCATTTTGTGGATTTGTCTCCTGTCCAGGTCTTTTCTTTTCTATAATTAGATATAAATGAAAAAGCAGCACCAAGTGACGTACACAGGGGTTGCAGCAACGTAATCAACTTGTTTCTGGGGTTAAAACATGAGCTAGAATTAACATTTTTGGGGGGAAAGAGTTGAGTTGTGGGTTACACTCATGTCTATCAGACTCATAAAATATGTGGTGAAGACATAAAAGGAATCCAATAAAAGGTACTGAGTATATATTAGGGCGAAATGAAAGTTTTCACTTGACTGACCCTGAAGCTCTATATTAGTAAATTGAAAGAGTATGTTCTGGATTACAATGCTTCAAATATGGACGTTGCTGCAAAGAAGCTAATACATGAAAGCTGATGAAAGCTCCTCTTCTGTTCCTGAGTAATTGTTAGAATTATGGTCAGGAAAGTGTTTGTGCAGAACAGTAAGATGTCATGGTGAAGTTGACCTTTGACCTTTTCGATTTAAAATGTCAACACTTTATCATTTTATCCCATTAGAGTTTTAGTCATAATGAGGGCATGAATTCTTTTTTGTCACCTATAATCATACTGAGTACAACATGGTTACATTTGTTCTCTGTGTTAAACCCACTTGAAGGGGCAGTGGGTGCCACCCTACAGGGCCCAAGGACCAATGCTAACCCTGGGACAGTGCTGTGGTCAGAGGGCACTGATAGGAGTATGTGTATATGTTTAGGTGTTTGAGTTGTTTTATTGGCGGGGAAGTTTGAGTTCCTGGGAGAAACTCACACAAGCACGGTGAGAGTATGCAAACGCCACACAAAAAGGCCTTGCACTAGCTTTGTACCTTGTTGCTGTGAGCTGACAGTGCTTCCCAGTGAGCCAGCGTACTGTCCAAAAATGTGTGGTGGTAGGAGTGTAGGAGGTCACAGTTACCTTGAGCTTTGGGCATCAAACTCTTATAAATTTATCCCTGAATCCAAGTGTAAGTTTGTCCCAGATATAATGAAAATTCCTCAAAGCATTTCTGAGATAAGACAATCACAAGAGCATAACAAATGTCGCACATCTTGACTGTTGACGCTTGACCACCAAAATCTAATCACTTTATCCTTGAGTCTTGGATTTTTGTGCCAATTTTGAAGGAATTAAGTCAAAGCTCCCCCCCCCCCAAAAAAAACCAAAAAACCCCCCACACCTCTGGCCATGGCTGTTGCCTCTGTGGAGGAGGAATAAAAACATAGTTTCAAAGTTCATCGTTGACCTCAAAAGAGAGGTTAACAAATAAGATCTCACCACAAGCTAAATTTGGACCTTTTTTTCTAGAGCTCTTAATTGTATCATTGTAAAATTAAAAGCTAACATTTGTTGGATATTTTATAGGACAATTATGGCATTTATACAATGTTTTTAATAATTATTTTTTTCATAACAATGTATCACATTAGTAATGATGTGAAACCTTGCATGAATATAAAGTCAGGTCAGTTTGTATCAAGTAATCACGAAACAAATCTTGAAACCAGAACACATCTGAAATTTTCTTTTGATTCATCAAAATCCAAGTTGTAGTAGTAAGGTCAGCTATTCTTCTGTAATTACAAATGTTTTATTTGCTTTCCACTAAATTGACCATCAAGTGTGTCAGAAAAACCTTCCTTCCTGTTTCTCTTAAAGCCGATGAATCATAACCAGTGAGTCACGTCCTACAGGAGCCATTAACATGCTGAAGGTAGTCTTGGGTAAGAGTGTGATTGTGAATTCATTTATAGAGGCGGTGATTCATCAGATGAATACTGAGCGATGAATGCAGTTCACTGTTGGGGGCAGGTCTGCTATTATCTGTCTCAGACAGGCCCTCTCTACATCCTGTGTGTTAGGGAGTTTGTGATGTTCGATTTTTAACTGAAACCACTCGAAAAGAAAGCCAAAAAAAAAAAAAACACTCTGTCTCAATCTGTCGAGGTGAGATTTCCGCCATTGATCATACAAAGCAGTTATACGAAGCTCTCTAAAAAAGCCTTGAGATCTGAGGAAAATTTTCTGAGCTCACACAATCCTTTCAGTCCTCATGTTTATACTGTTCTAATAGTGGCACAAAGTGGGGGTGTGCACAGCAGTACCTGCAGTGTACAAGAGAGAGGTTATAGGTGCCAAACGCAAACACCAAAAATATCGTGTCTTTAATTATCCCCCGGTCTGCTCCAATGGCAGCAGGAGAGGCGCAGCAGCCACAGTAATCAGAGATATTAAGAGAATCAAACTGAGGGTGATTTTAGCCAGACAGTACGCTAACTGAGCAGAGATATGAAGCCACAACAGCAGCTTTCCCTAAATAAATTCACTGACTCGATTAATTTCTTGTCACTGATCCAGACTGGGCCGGTTAAACCCCCTGAGGGTTTTCATCTCACAAGAGAAAAGGACTGTTTCTAAAACCCAACACAGGACTCGTGACGGGTTTGTGTACGCAGTCAAACTTCCAGTAATTAGAGATGCTTTTTCTAAATAACCTGCAGCACCTTCACACAGATCCTGTGTTACCTGCAGAGGAGTGGAAGGCCTTTTTTTAATTAATAAATGTTAATTAGTTAATATTTTTTCCCATAATTCCCATGATAATGAGAAATACCCTAAATTTCCCCAAAGCCTCATGTGACATATATTTTAGTTGCATTTTTTAATAGTCCAAATCCTAAACTTGACATTTAAAAAACTAAAATTTGCTTATTTATTGAATATTTTTATCTTTAAAATGATTCAACAATTACTTGATCATCATAGTGTATGCAGCTGCCATTGAATTCCAACTAATTAACTAAGTGGCAAATTCTTAAAACCAACATTTTGTATAATCCATACTCCACTGGGCCAGAAACACAAGATATTACAAAGGAATTAGACCATTTTAGTGCCAGATTTGTAATGATATCTGAGCTGTAGAAATATCAAAATGGAGCCATTAGCCACTGATATAATAATGTACGTGGTGAGAATTAACAATCTTATGAAAAGAAAAGCATTTCCTGCATCTGTCATAACATCTCAACACTTTCATCTGCGATCTTAGAGGCACATCTCAAGTTAAATGCTTCTTTTCAGAGTCAGACTCTGAAAAGCTGTTTCATGCTTTTATTTCTAATCTCAAATGACTGTAATACATTTTTTTTTGTTGGACTGACAAAGCCGCTGTTAAATAAGCTTCAGCTTATTCAGAAAACTGCTGCTCAATCATTAACTGGAACAAAAAAGCTGTGAACACGTCATTTCTATTTTGATTTCTCTTCACTGGCTCCTAGTTAAACAAGGTATTGACCTTAAAAGACTTCTTATCATCAAATCTAAGAAAGACTTCCTCCTCCTGCCTTTGTCAGGGATGTGCTCACTGAATACACACCCTGACAGATCTCTATGATCATCACCAAGACGTCTCCTAACTGTATTGACAATAAAGGTCTCATATCAGTATCAAATTTATAAGTATTCCATATAATAATAATAATGATAACATTACCCCAATTCCACTTCTCCTTTTATTTTTATTCCTTGTCCTATATGCTCTTATTTAGATAAATATAAATATGTAACACCCTCCTTTCCTAATGATGTGTGATCTTTGCTTGTTCTTTTTTTCTGCCTTTTGTTGTTGAAGCACACCGAGTCCTGACTTGTAGAATGAAACATGCTTTTTCAATGAGCTGAACTGAACTGTCATTATCTAATTTACACCTGTTGAGTTCATTGTGACTTCATACAATAAGAGCTTGTCAACAGAAGCTGTAGATGAGGATTTCTCTGTTCTTACGGACCGGGCACAATAGATGAATTGAAACACTGAACTCGCCGTCGTGCCCCCCTTTCACCCACTTCACCTCATTCTCTAGGCATGGGAAACCTCAACACATGTAAAATGTGTATCCTCACATTGTTCTGCGTGGAGGTTTGTTAGCTGCAATCAGTGTAAACAATAAACCAAGTGACAAAAACAATGAAAACTGTCATTTCCTTACTTAAAGCAGTGACTTAGAGAGATTTCTTTCTTTTATTTGAAGGGGATCAGATCTCAAATGAACATTCATCTTTAATCTCAGATGCTCTGACTGCATTTAGTTTCTGGCTCAACTCACAGGCAGTGATGGACGTTTGAGTCTATGTTTAGTTGTATAAAAACAAGAGGCCAAAAATAACCAGAGACGCAGCTCGCCAAGTGATAAAGATCTGCTCTCTATTGTTGGTTTTGGGGGCGTTGCCGTGATTCAAAGATGCAGCGCACTCATTAGCCGTGTTTGTGTATAAGTGTGTTTGTGTGTGGGTGTGTAGTTACATGATTGCTTGTGAACAATATGTGTGTGTGTCCTGCAGAGGAACATGTGTTTGTGTGTGGATGTGTGGCCATTGTGGCCGTTTGAAAAGGTTGTTAATTATGAAATCTTACCCTGCATTTACGCAGCTTTTGTCACACACTGTCTCAAAGTTTTACCACACAAACTCACAACTTAGTCTGAACACAATGGGCGCCTGTCAAATTGAGCTGAGAATAATTATTACATAAATGATCCTTTTATCTTAATAAACAAGTCGCCTCACAGCAAGAAGGTTCTGGGTTCAAACACGCTGGCCGGCTCTGGTTCTCCTTGTGTTTGCGTGGGTGTCCTCCCACTTCCTGTCACGCTCCAAAGATAAGTAGGTTATGTTAATAGGTGACATATTCAGGGTTTTCCCCGCCACCCGCCCAGTGTCAGCAGGGATCAGCTCAAACCCCCCCTCAGGCCCTGCTAACATAACTGGTTATGGATAATGGATGGATCAATACATTTCACAACTGACTTTAGTAAAACTTTGAATGAAGGACCTAGCTTCTTAGGTTTTTTGTGGTATTTATTCTTTTACTTAAACGTCGAGTGTGTAGGATTTATGAATATCTATGGTTAAACTGAATACAATAATCATAGACATGTTTTCATTATATATAATCACCTGAAAATAAGAGAACAGAATGAGCCTTTCATTTCTACAGAGGAGACAGGTCCTTTTCCACAGTGTCCCTCATATTTCACCACCCTTCTTCTTAAGGAGCCCAGAATGGACGAATCAAACAAAGGCTCCAAAGAGGCTCTCTTGTGTTTTTCGTGAGTTTTGCAGCCTCTGTAGGTTCTCCTACAAGTTACAAGGGGAATGTGAGCAGAGAGATGTGAACTCTGTAGCTTTGGCACCAAATCATACGCACTGGTCCTTTAAGTTCAAGATCTGAATATTTTTGCCACCATCTTAAACAAGAAGAACAAGCAAAGTATTGTTTATTAAAAGTCACTTATGAATGTGTTTCTCTATTCATTCACAGCAAACTACGACACCAAGCCCAGAGTGAGCGGTTTGGATACAGAGAGGTAAGTCTAAAGGGGTTCATATTTAGCACTCTTTAAGGTCTAAATTTTTTTAAAAAAAACCTGTTTTAAGATGTTTTCTATTGTTGTTCCTACAGGTGGTTTTAAAAGGCGATCCAAAAAAGTTGAGTCTTCATGGGGTGAGTGAATGTTTATGTGCAGTTTCACCATTTTTACAGAGCAAACATGCCGATAAAATGTACGGTAATTTCATCAAATGATTGTCTGTCTCACTCTGTCTTGTCTGTCACTCTCACAGCAAACGTGCGCCGTGTGTCTTGAGGACTTCAGAGTGAAAGACGAGCTGGGAGTGTTGCCATGCCAACATGCTTTTCACAGGAAGTGAGTACAGGAGCAAACTGGAGTCTGTCTCTGCTCTTGTTGCCACTTTGCACCCACCTGAGCTTGTTAAAAATGAAAAAATGGTCTTGTTAAACGTGGATTTCAGTGATCAGGAATTACAGCCGTCTACAGAATGATACTGCAGGAGTTCTTGTTAACAGGACTGACATTTATTCACTTATCCTGCTCCTTTCTGTTCAGGGTAAAGGAGAAGTGATCAGGACAATAGCTTATCTCAGCAGGCACTGGGTAGATGGCAGGTAGAATATGTACTAGTATGGAAGGACTTTCTGCATTCTGGTTTTTTAGGTGTCAAAAGATGTGGTACAGCTTATTAGACTTAAGAACTGATATGGGGAAGGATGGGTCCCCCTGAAGTCTGGACACTGGAGGTGGTGGAGTGAAGAGAGCAGAGGGTTATGGGAGACTCTCTTTACATCCTGAAGGTGGATGGTTGTGCCATAGCAGGTCTGAATGACAACATTGCAATGAAATTTAAACATTGTAAGGAAAAAGGTTGTCATAAAAAATGACTGGTCTGAGCAGTATTGGAGAAAAAAAGCAGGAAAAAATTACTTGTACAGGAATAGAGAATAAATGCCAGAGTAACTTAGTAAATGTGCTCAAGTTATGTACTTAAAAAAGGCTATGAGGGACTTGTGTGCTACTTGATTACTTCAACTTTCTGCTACTTTATTGTTCTACATCACTAAGAGGCAAATATTGTAAACTTTACTCAACTACATATATTTTTACAGATGAAGTTATTGTGAGCTTCAAAAAGTTACATACTCGTTATCAGTCTATAAGATAAAATGTGTGATCAAAGATCAAACTGCAAAGTGTATGAAAAAAAAATTAGTTATAAGCCAACCAACTGAAACACCATGATGCTGCTTACACATTAATGTATATTAGTCAAGTAGGGTTAGCTTATAAAACACTCTTACATACTACTCTCACTTTAAGTACTTCAAAGTAGTTTAATACTATAATATTTTAAGTATTTTTGTGATGTCAACACTTTTACTGAAGTTAAGTCAAGAGGACTGGAACTTTTACTCTTAATCTAGTATTTTAGTGTGATATTGCTACTTTTACTGAAGTATTAGATCTCAATGTTCATCCAACTCTGAAACACATCATGTTTGGTAAAAAGCTTGACTTCTCTTTTTAACGTCTGTCATGTCCATGTTCTTCATCACAGGTGTCTCGTGAAATGGCTGGAGGTGCGCTGCGTCTGCCCCATGTGCAACAAGCCCATAGCTGGCCCCCCTGAGCAGCACCACAGCATAGGGACTCTGCTGGATGAACTGGTGTAACCTCTGAGCCCCTGCCAGCTTTGGTGAGACGCCTGCGTTCGGTCAAACCAGCTGGTATAAAGTTAGTGACCAACAAGAAGAGGGACACTGGTTTTGCTGTTAAAACGCAGCAAAACACTAACATGATGATAGTAAGTTGGGGTAACCTAGTTACCACTCGGAAAAAGACTATGAAGGATGCTGTTGCCTAGCAACCATCTCCGAGATGGCAACACGACACCTTGTAGTGTCTGAGAGATTATCTCCAGCCGCCCACACATCACTCCACTCTCCTTTTAACATCCCCCTCTTCACCCTCTCCATCACTTCTCTCCACATCTTCTCGTGTTGCCTCGAGTGAGGTTATTGGCACCACTGAAGTGCAGGAGACACAGTCGCAATTTTCACAGCGATGTGAACAAGTGTTGAAGGATGAACTGAGGAGGCAATGACCGCCTCTGAGCACGTGTGAGTGTTGTATGTCATGGTGGTCACTGATATGAGATCATATCAATATTGGCTGAGGTCATTAAAACTTAAATGGAAAATGAGTGCTGCTTAAGGAGGTCTTAAATTCTTTTAGACAAGAAGGTTTGAGAAAAAGCCTCAGACTAGTTACGCTGCTGACAATACAGTAAGTTCTGCCTAGAACTTAATCTGCAGCTGTCTACAAAAAAGGACCTGTAGAGAATTAATAATACTGCAGTAAATACATGGACAGGGTTGATTAAAACTGCTCTCTAGGAAATTAAAAACTTTTTTTTAAAGACATGACCTCATACTGGTTAAAAATGATGGAAAAGGTGGATTCACTTCTCATCAGCAGGACCTAAATTATTCATACAAGCAGCAGCTGAAACTGTACTCACGTGTAGCAGAAACATCAGTGTTTTTAGCTGATACGTTGAACTAATACTGATGTGTAAAATCCATATTAGTGCCCACCTCTACAGTGATATCATGTATGTTCATGTTCCAGTTGTTTTCTCCACTGGGATGTTTTACTGTTCAAACATGTTTTTATTGTGTTAATGTAGATGGAAGGAGTTGACACCTCCTGCCTCTCGCTGTAACAGTTTGGTTCTTTGTTTAAATGTGTTGAAAATATTTTTTCTTTTTAGATATTGCACTTTGAATTCACACAGAAACCAAGTTTCCATGCCTTTGTTCCTCTAAGATATTAGAGTAAGGTTTGGATGCAGCTCAGCAGGTGAATATTTTATAAAAGTATACGAAGCATCAGAGGTGCTGCTTCATATGAACATAAAGGAAGCAGCAGTGAAGATCATCAGTGTTGTGCATCCACCTGGAAAAGCAACCTCATCTGACTCTTAAACACTGCGGTTTGATGGCATTATTACTAGTGATTCTGTTTTACATTCCTCAGTCGTATGATTTTTTTTTTTTATTCTGGTGATTTACTGCGATTCAGAAAGCAAAACACTGCCTAAATTGAGCACAAAACTCACAAAGCACACTGCCCAAATACAGAAGGCACCTGCACTGTAATTAAAAGCCAAACACACAGGTGAGATTGTTGAAGTCACATGTGTCTGTGTGCCAAGAAGAGAGAGAGAAAAAAAAAAAGTCGATCCTGTTGCATTTTCAACATGCGAGAAAGGGAAATGTTCACTCTGATTCTGCCCACATTCCACATTTTGTAATCCTACAGATGTACATAACTTGAAAGAATAATAAATACAGTTGTCTGTTTTGCTCAGTTTCTCTCTTTATTTCTTGGTACTCTGGTATCTGGCGCCATCACCAGGGGAAATAAGGTATGACAATTTTTTTTCTATCCAGATCACTGGTTCTTGGTCTTTCTGTCTTGTGACCCTCAAGTCAAACAAAATCTAATCACACTTACACACCTGCATCACAACAAGTAACAAGGCAAGGACACTTTATTTCTCTTCCCTGTCTTATTAAGAGGTCCCAAGTGAGTGATACCCAGTTGTTTTAACTTTAAAGGACCCCGTCCCCCCGCAATAAATAAATAAATAAATAAATAAATAAATAAAAGTAGTGATAACTAACCAGTCAGATAGTCTTAGTTTTATGCTCGTCTGTTTTCACAGGGTTTGACACATCTGTGTTTAAGATTTATTGGATTAAATCAGCTTT
Organism: Acanthurus leucopareius; assembly: GCA_029814765.1. NCBI lineage: Eukaryota > Metazoa > Chordata > Actinopteri > Acanthuriformes > Acanthuridae > Acanthurus > Acanthurus leucopareius. Next base: position 5,825,024 of record JAQMCX010000048.1, read on the forward strand.
TAGTCTAATGATTCTCAGACTGTGTGCCACTGAGGTAGAGCTGTACTGAATGTCTTTTTTTTTCTCTCTAAAGTAGTCAATACATGTTGACATATTTTGTGACTGGATTATTTTGATCTTGGATTAATCACACGAGTTTGACTGCTAAGTCTTTTGAAGTTGGAGCGAAGATAAATTCTGTTTTAATCCCTTTTTAAACTCCGCCATCCAATCCACACAACACTCAAAGCCCCACAATACATTTGATATCTTACACATTCAAATGTTGATGTATAATCTGAACGTCAAGGATAAGCACCAATTATTTGGAGTATAAGTTAAAATGCTAAAAGGTTCTTAAGGTGCTAAAAGTGTTCAGGTATTTCTTAGGAGTGGCCTGGTGTTGGCAATGTACATGTTTCTATCAAGTGTTTACTTGGTATTGACTTAATACTCACCTTTAAGACTTCTGCACAATAAAAGACAAAGGCAATAAAACCAGACTTTAGTAGGAATAGTGGAAATATAAAGAAGGTGTCCAAGGAATTAATTTGTAAACAATTCTGGTGACCAGAGAGTTACAGGAGTCTAGACAGGATTCATTAAAAGTGTATCTAGAGACACACTTGACCTACATTTAGACAAAAACCCTCTGCTGGAAAAATATAATGATGAACCTAATATTATAGTAATACAATAACAATGAGCACTACACTGAGACCAGAAATAAGCTTCATTCCTGTAGCCTTTGTCTTTTACTTTAAAAACAGAAAGTTGAAGACAGGTCACATGTAATAAAACTCAAAAAACACATTTTAAAATATTAATAAAAAATATTTGAGACAATTTTGAAGTAAATGCATTCAAATTGGGCACTGAATCTCATTTTACACTTAGATGTGGAGACAAAAAACTCCCCCAAAAACTCGACATTTAAAGGCGTCACAGCCCAGGACTTGACATCCTAATGAAAACAAGGACCATCTGTGTGCTGCCTCATTAAATGTGCATGACCCACATCCTATTGGTGGGATCTAACCGGTACCTAACTATTTCCCCACAGCAGATTGCAGGTGGCAGAGCAACGAAAGTCTGAAGGGCACTTCCTACTCCTACTGCCTTCTAATTAGGTTTAAGGGCAGGGTGGAGACTCAGAAGACCTGAAAGGGAATTCGGGATAAAGGCAGATGGTGTGAGATCTCTTAAGGATGGAGGTGAACATTGAGTCTGATAGAAAGTGAGGGATGGAAAAAGGGAAGAGAGAGCAGAGGGAGGTTCTGGGAAAAGGTGGAAACTGAAAGGAGCAAGGATGGGGAAGAAAGGAGGTGCTCAGAACTCAGCAGGATGTTCTGCCACTTCCACTCTCAATATTGCCAAGGTGGAGAATTAATAAATCATTGTGCATATATGTGAAGCTCTCTGTGCTTTCCTGCAAGAACACACCACAAAAAACTACAAGAATTGTTGAAAAAATGTTTTAAACAGAAAGGCCAGTTCAGGATGATGGACATTCAGTTGCAACTTTTTGGTGATTATAACAAAATCCTTTTTTTCTTAAACTGTCCTTCAACATTGTGAGGAGCCATGTATTAGAGGAAGATATTTGCATATTTCAGTCTGTGATCTCAATTTTGTGCAACAGTTTTCATCATGAGAGCTCATAAATCTGATGACCCACTGCAATTTAATGCCCACAAGGTGTTCAAGCAGGATGATGGCAAGATGAAAGCTTTGCAGTCATTTCAAATAAGATGAAAGGATTTTATGAGTCAAAAGTGATGAACGATAACAAGCAGAACTGTAACATTTAAGCTGAAAAGCCTGTGGTGCTGTGGAAAGATTTCTGACAGCATGCATGATGCAAAACTGGCTGACTTTTTTATTATAATTACCTGTCGTTATGGTAGAACGCTTGAAAAAGGGTCTGCATAGTATGAACACATCTGTAATCACCAACACTCTCTCTCTCTCACTCTCTCTCTCTCTTTCTCGTACACACACGCTCTGCTCGTGTGGACCTGGAAACATAAGCAGGTCTTTCATGAGATCAGCCTCTACCTGAGCAATAAAGAGCCATCTGTGCTGTGAATAAACTGATGATGGCAACATACACTCACACATACACACACACATACACACACACATATATACACACACACACACACGTACAGGGTGGAGAGACACACAGAGAAATGCTTGTTTCTGTCACTTCCCACCCTCAGCGTCGTGGCACTTTTAGAGTGAATGTAAGGTCAGGTTATTTCTCTTACTTCACGTTTTATAGCGGCCAACCTTAACCTGACCAGCAGTCCAGCAGCAGCGAGAGAGACGAGGGTGCGTGCCGAAGACTGGTAATGAAATAAACTGCTCACACACATCAGGACCAGACTGACCAGGTTAGTTGGTTTGCCTTCGCTGCTTGTCATGTGATTTGTTAGCAATCTTTTATTTATGTCTCAGCCTTTCTTGACTCTGTTCACTTTTTACATTTGAGACTATTTTTTGATGGATTGCTCAGTAAGAAATATTAACTTGATGCTGGAGTCTTTGCTGTTGATGTTATTTAAACATTAGGTCCACAATCAACAGCATTAGACCTGTCTTAGTGCAAATTTCATAACATTTGACAAATTATTAATCCTCCCCAAATTTGTACCCAGATAAAACTAAACTAAATCCGACTTTTTCTCAAATATTTGATTTGAGGCAAAGCTAGTGGTTTAACTCTGGATGGAAATGTCAGTCTGTCTGTCGGTCCCCCACTTCATTACAGACTGACATATCTCAACCACTATGGGATGAACTGTCATTAAAAATTTTATGTTACCATTTAAGGTCATCAGAGGACGACTTAGGTGATCCTCTGATTTTTCCTCAAGCGCCACCATCCGGTCAAATTTTACATTTTTTTTAGATTTTGGTTTAGGTAAAATACTTTTAAAATGAATGACATCAGCCTTTGTCATTCTTAGCAAATGCTATCATGCTAATTTGTGAAACTAAGTTGGTGAACATTACACCTGCTTAGCATCAACATGTTGGCAGTATCACAGCAGGCATGTTAGCATGCTGACATTTGCATTTAGCTCAAAGCACCACTGTGCCTGAGTACACAGCCTTACAAGGCTGCTAGCATGGCTGCAGACCAGATAAACATGAATTTTACAAGCCTCTGAAAAACTGGATCCATACTTAGTTGAACTGCTCACAGTTCATCTCTTTTCATTCATTTTAATCGGTCACAAGCCATAATAACGTATATTGTTTTCATTGTAAGTTGATGGTAGTTATCTCTTCTCTGACATGCAGCACAAACATACTGGTCCAATATTTGAGAATTCATGCTTGGACACCATGTGAAGATGCAGCCTAAGGACGAGACAGATAAGGACTACATGAGAAAACAGGAGGACGTCTAAATTAAAAGCCATCTTTTTTTATATATGGCTTAGGAACTATGGCTTGCTCATATTTTTGTGGATGCATCTCCACGTGACAAAAGTACAGACATGATTTTATGAGCCTCAAGTGTTAAAGGATTTTTTAAAAAAGACAGTCCAGCATGTTTAAACGGTGGCTTTTAGCCCTGTTGGCCCGTGTTGGCCTCATTGTTCTGGGCCTCTGCTGCTGTCTGTCCCTCTTCTACCTCCTGGCCTGTAAACCAACATCTCACAGCGGACAGCAGTCTCCACTGTGGTCTGGAGGGGCCACTAGTAAGGAGGGCTACATGGCCTTGTTACAGGAGAGGGAGGACTCTCATAGACATTACATCAACAGCCTGACGAAGCAAATAGCCCAGCTTAAAGAGGCTCTCCAGGAGAGGACGCAGCAGCTTCAGGAGACCCTGGATAAAGCTAAAACAAAAGGGGTCCTGCCTCAGGGTCTGGATGGTCTGCACAAAACCCAGACACAGTCTGACCTGAAGGTAGGAAAACAAGATACAGGATGATGCAAATGCAGAAAAAGATGCTGAATTAATGTGCACTCAAGAGATAAATTAAGTTTGACATAACAGATGTAGTGATGCTACATCCTATCCTCCAGGAATTCTTCCGCTCCCAGCTGAACCAGGCGGAGGTAAACTCTGGTGTAAAGCTGCTCAACGAATATGCAGTGATTCCTTTTGACACTTTCACCCTGCGAAGGTGAGTGGGACAGCAGAGCCATCAGGGGCTCTTGGTGTAACTGTGTAACCTACATCTGATGTCAAGTTTAATGCAATACTGCCTCTTCATAGTGTGGGTTTTTGCTGTGTGCCTCAGGGTGTACCAGCTGGAGACGGGGCTGACCAGGCACCCAGAGGAGAGACCTGTGAGGAGGGATCGCAGAGACGAGCTGATAGGCACAGTGGAGACAGCTTTGCATGTCCTGAATGGACCTCAGCAACACGCAGAGAACATCAGGCGGAAACGCACCTACTCCCCTTCTGACTTCATCGAGGGTGAGGAGGAACTCAGTTAATTTGTTCATTATTTTCATATGCTTACCCTTGAAAGACAGCTGGTAAATGTTATCAAAGGTTGTTGTTCTACCGCCAAAGCTGTAGAAAATGCAGGATGTGATTCTCCTGTTTTGTTCTCTGTCGCAGGGTTGACTCGTACAGAGCGGGACAGAGGAAGTGTTTATGAGCTGACGTTTAAAGGCGACAGCCCGTCAGACTTCTCTCAGCTTGTGCTCTTCAGGCCGTTCGGCCCCATCGTGAAGGTGAAGAGTGAGAGTTTGGACACCCGCAGCATCCTCATCAACATCATCGTACCTCTTTCAAAAAGGACGGATGCTTTCAGGCAGTTCATTAACAGCTTCAGGTATCATTTGAAAAGGGAACAAACACACTGGCCCCCTCTCAGATGCACTAATTGTGACTTTATCATGACAGACTGAATCCTAATCCTGGTTTTGACATATGTTTATTTGAATAATGCCTTGTACTGTTTTGGTTCTATTTTTTTGGTTCAGAGAAGTGTGCATCAAGCAGGACGGCAGGGTTCATCTCACCGTGGTCTACTTTGGTCGAGATCAGATTGATCAGGTGAAAGCCATTATGGACCAAACCACCAGGTAAAATACACATTTTACAATTTCATCATCAGCTGAGGCCTTTGTAATGCAGGTTATAAACAATATTCAAACACAATATCCTCCTCTTATCTCAGACAGGCCATTCCAGATCTAATGACTGATACAGTGTAAGACTCCTGCAGGCCGATTTTACAGGACTTTGTATCCATACTGATTATTTTATTCCTTACAAAAAAACCTTCTAAAACTATTACAACAGAGGATAAGTTTTTATAGGTCCAGAGTGAGTTCCTATTCATTTCTTAAGTTTAGTCAAGTCTACCTTTTTATGTCTGCTCGTGATCATTTTTAGGGTCACATTTATTGGAAATAAAGATCAGATAACAGTCTTTTATCTGTCACCCTAATAATTTTATTAACCTCTTGAAATGAAGACTTTCTAAGGGAAACTAACAAGTAGTAGTGACTAACCTGTGCAGGATCCAGAGGTTAGAAACAGCATCTTTCTTCAAAGTCACAAGTCTTAAATATGAAGTTCTGACTTATACCTATGTTAAGAAAAAACTCTACTCTCTGTCTTGAGGTTCATCAAATTTAATGCCATTTTATATATTTTTTAAAACATCAGTACACCAAATGTTAAGAACTGTTACATGTTTTTTTTAGCATTTTTTTAACATTTATTTCACCTAAATAAAGGCCATAATGTTTAAAAGTAGAGTGATCAGGTTTGCCCCTGTATGTAATTACAATGACAAAGTTATAGTCTCGTTTCATTTATGAACTGAATGTTTTGCATGATAGTGCAACAATCTCATAAAACTTTTTTCCTCTTAACATTTCGAATAAAAACACACAGAGGCATCAGAGTACCTGTCTCACTCAGCAGTCCTCCTGTCCTCTCCTTTCCCTCAGAGAGACACGCTTCAGGAGCTTCACTTTGATCCAGCTGAATGAGGAGTTTTCTCGTGGGCGGGGCTTAGACGTGGGAGCCAGGGCTTGGAGGCGGAGCCAGAATGTCCTGCTCTTCTTCTGTGATGTTGACATCCACTTCACTGCTGACTTCTTGACATCCTGCCGTCTCAACACAGAGCCTGGTGAGAGAGAGAGAGAGGTTTTCTTAACTTAACTAAGCTGTGTGTTACATTTATGCAAGAGCTTTTGCACATGATGCAACATTTATACCACAGAGGTTTAATTCAGGGAGTCCATGTACTATTTACTGTAAAGTGTCCGCTTGTCTCACTAGGATGAAGGGGTTTCCTTTCTATTTCAATTCGGCTCAGTTTGGAAAATATCATGTCTTGATCTTTAGCAAAAACAAATGTCCACTCTCCTCTTGCCAACCTTAGGGAAGGTTAATGATGTAGGAAAGTATTCAAGAAATTATCTGTTCATATCTTTTCCATCTACAGCCAGCTGATGGCAGGATGATCCAAACAAGGAATAACAATCCAAGTTAGCTTAGCATAAACTAAATGATGTGGTAATGTGGAACTTTGTCTGCTTAAAGAAAGATTTGGAGATTGTCAGACTGTTTCTCTGCTTCACTGTCAGTATAACTATCCTACTGTTAGTAATCTGAAAGGATTTTGTTCAGATAATTCTATATTCCTACATAATTTTTCCAAATTATCTCTAAAAAAACTCTCTCTAACCCTAAGAAACAAGTACAACATCACATTGTGTTCAAGCCCACACACATGAGAAAATATCTCTTCAGGGCAAACAGTGGATGTTGTAGTAAGGGTGTGTAGGACCTCTAAGATTTTTCGTTGTCATCTTTCTGAACAGCTCATTATTGGGCCTTTTAACAAAAGACATCATCATCATAATGTTATTCTTAAAGCAGTATGTTATTTCTTTGCTCAGGCCTGATTATAACTGTTGCTCACTACAAACCACCCTGTTCTTTTTCTTGTTACTCCAATCAAACCTCTGCTGTAACTGCAAGAAAATAAGCATTTTATTAGTGTTTTACACAGCATGTGTCCACGGTTTACAGAATATAATTATAGGATATGAGATGTTACTGAATTAATGTGACTGGGCGTTTGAGCATGTCTCTTTTTCCCTGCTTTTGTCTCTAGGTAAGAAAGTGTACTACCCAGTGCTCTTCAGCCAGTACAACCCATCTATTATCTACCGTAATCACACACTTCTACCCCCTATTCAACAACAGCTGGTGGGTAAAAAACATTATTTAAACAGCCACATAAACTGAAATGATTTAGAACAAAAATGGTCGGCATGTTAGTGCAAGATACTCATTTCCAGCTGCTTCTTTTGTCTCAGGTGTTGGAGAAAGAAACTGGATTCTGGAGAGACTTTGGGTTTGGCATGACGTGCCAATATAGATCAGATTTCATCAACATAGGTAATGGAAAAGCTTGTGTCACCACTAATTTCCTCATTTTCATATTTCAGATCTGATACCTCAATTAAATGTTACTGATAATTGCCCATTTTTATAAAATACGCATACTGTGTAGCAATAAATACATAAAACTACATGATTCTACTCATTTTTATATAAAAATTGATGTCTTTTTACTACATGTCGAATGCTGCAACAGTAGTTATGCATAAACTGTGTGTTTTAACCACCTTGAGTGTGAAAACGCCCTTTCACACTCTGAAATCTCTTCACATCACACCTTTGAACGATCTCTCTCTGCTTTTTGACATTTCCTTGTTGATCCACACCAAATTCTGAAGACAGTTTTCTCTTAAAATGCTGTTTGTTACTTATTATATTATCTCAGCTTTTAAAAAAGCATGACTTAAGTTAAATAATGAGCACCTTTGATTCCCGTTGCCTCATTGCCTGAGTCCATACTTCCCTGTTTTCTGGCAGGTGGTTTTGACCGCAGCATCAAAGGTTGGGGGTTGGAGGACGTGCACCTGTACAGGAAGTACCTTCACAGTAAGCTCATGGTGATTCGCTCTCCATCTCGTGGTCTTTTCCACTTGTGGCACGAAAAAAACTGTGCAGATGAACTCCCTCCAGACAAGTACAAGATGTGTATGCAGACCAAAGCCATGAGCGAAGCCTCACATGGCCAGCTGGGGGAGCTGTTCTTCAAAAAAGAGATTGAGCTTCATTTAAACTCCCAGAAGCAGACCACCGGAGGAATGTAATATGGACAGTTGACGAAATAATTGGGCTTTGGTGATGATTTTACACACTGTTATGTTACAATTCTGTTTTTTTTTTAATGATGATTTATGTTTGCTTACATTAACTATTCAGCCTCAAACAGAAGGTGATTTAGTTATGACTTTTTTCTCAATGTGGACACGCAAACTGACAAAAAAGCAAACCATGACTAACTTTTTGTCAATAAAAGAATAAACTCTATCTTCTCTCCCTCTTCTTTAATGAGTTAAGTCATACGGGAATGTGACAAAAATCAGGTGTTCTTTCTCTCCTCAAGGAGCTTAATTTTAAACATTATCTGTCATGTCTAACTTCTGAAACAGCAAAACTAACTAAGAAACAAAAAATATTATTTATTTTTAATTCATATCCAGCAGTCAGTAAAATTATAGGCGAAACTGATAAAAATGTACAATATTTCTGAAAAAACATCTTAAGTAGCAAGAATTGCATGTGGATATCTATCTATATATCTGTCTGAGGTTTCTCAGCACTTCTTCCAGCATTACTGAACTATGATAAACATATGCCATAGATAAGGGCAGAGGTTTAAATTTATGACATGTTTGAGATAGGCCACATGGGCGTTAAGAAAATTGTACCTCCTAAACACCATAAAAGAAAACCTGAGGGGAATTCCTTCACTGTAGTCTCTAACGCAGCGCATCAATGAGGAGACGCCAAACCGTCTTCTATTAATAGTGAAACTGCTTTAACCTCATTTCCTCCGCTGATGCTCTCAGAGGAGGGAGGAGCAGCTCTGCATCGGCCGACGGCTGTCGTAGCGTCGACATGGGCACGCGATAGGCCCGAAAATCCTATTACCACTTCCCTGTCCTCTGATGCATTCAGGTACACCTAGGAAAATCTATTAATAAATTAGTAACGTTAAAAATAAAGATTTCTGAGACATTCATCAGTCCTGTCAGCTAGAACATGGGAGTTAATTTCATCAAACGCATTCACTCGATACTATGCAACATTTAGGCACAAACAGAAGTAAACTGTTAAAACTGCACGATAAGCTACAACTTCTCGGCCGAATCTTTTAAAGAAAAGACCCAAAGATCAGGAGATAAGGCACAGCCCAACATGAAGGGTAATTTAACAAACACAGGGCCCCCAAATGAACACTGAAACCACTAATACTTGCTGTTAAACTGTAGACCAGGCCTACATAATGAGGAAACAGGCCGACACAGTTTTTATTTATTAGTGGCTTTGTTCAAGCGCGTTATATCGCATAGTTTTGCATTAAATGTGCCATATAGTAAACTGTCTCAACAAACTCATCATCACAACAATACAGTTCAGGTTTCACCAAGATAAACTCCAGGTTGCCAGCGGCACTCACCACGTAGGGGGTTTTACTGGTTGTACATGAATGCATCATTAATCGCTACAGATAGAGGAGCGCTCGTGTCCGCGTGTGACCGGTAATGTCTCCTCAGAGGGCAGGACGGTATTACGAGCTGAAGAAATCCTGCTGTTATGATGATTTGTGAGCAGTTGAAAGGGTGAGGGGCTCTCCGTGTGTGTGGTCGTGTTAGATTAGTCTTAGTATTTAGTTGAGTGTCTTTTTTTATTAAGAGTAGCCCGTGCTTTGCTATTTTTAAATCCGCTGGTAGCTTATTTTTTCTTTATTCTTGTCGGACAGTCCCGGACTTTGAAGTAGTTGCACGATGACACTGGTATGTTTTGATTTTGTACCGGAGTAGCGAGACATCTGCGGCAGAAAAGCTGCGTCTTGTCTCCCCTAAAAGCAGTCGGGGCGGCCGGGACCATCGGACAATTTTTATCAACTCAGACACCAGAAAAAGGAGACGCAACATGTTTGAAGGAGCAGGGTTCCCTCTCATCGTGCTGGACATTATCTGTCTCATCTTCGGTATGTAAACCAGATCCAACCCTGTGATTTAAAAGGGTCTAGATAATCAGATTGGTTTACGAATCAAGAAATACGTATTGTTTAAAACACTTCTTTGTTATAAAACATGTAATACAGCACTGCTCCTGTACAGACATATACTGTAGGCTGGTTGTTTAGGCAAATCTATACAAGCGATTTGCATGAACGTCATATAAATACACATGGGAAGGCTTGGGGTTAGAGAACCAGGCAGGAAGATGGAAAAAAAGAGGCAACAAAGTCCCACCCTGTGTGTGTTTTATTTTTCCAGCAAAGCTGTATTTTTAGCTCAGTATTTGGAATGTAATCATAGCGCAGAGACGCATGCAGCAGAGCCACTAAATATGGCTTACAAGCATGCAGTGACACTGCAACAAAAACGAAATAACTGTTCTAAAACCTTTGTACAGTCTTAGGCAGAGTTCAGTTTAATAGCTGCGGGGTTTGATAAAGAAAGAGAGGTTGAGACACACGCAGCTCCATACATGCCTTCTTGTGATTATTCTGCTTTTATTCTGATTAGTCAGTGTCCTGCGGGGGACTGTGCTGCTGACTGAGCACCTATCCTCTAATATAGTTTTAGCACAAACAGCTATACTGGAATATATAACCTCTTTCTTTTCAGATATATGTCTTCTGTCCACAATCTAAATTAGTTCTTCTTTTATGATTTGCAAACTATGTTTATCAGTGTGTCAAGGACACTCCTGTAAAATCAGTGGTGACGGAGGTATTAAGATCCTTTTCCTTAGTAAAGGTAGAAACAAATCCCTTTTCATGTTATTTTGTGACCAGTTTTCTAATTTAAATTTAATCTGTTAGTGGGCACTGCAAATTTTTAAAGATTCCGTATCTTTGTATTGTCTATCTGTTTACGTTCTATGGTTTTATTATAACCATATCTGAATGCAGGGTGTGGAGTTATCTCTTTTTTTTTCAATTACAGCACTGTACCAGGGATTTGCAGAATGTAGACTGAATTATGAAATAGCTGCACGCTAAAATAAATGCAAACACTGTTATAGATTTTTACAGTGCCGCAAAAAAAAGCCTCAATTGCAGCAAAATGTCAACTAAATACAGACACCTGTAACACCTGTCTGTAGACAGATTTAATCAATCAAGAAAAGAAGTAATCAAGTGAATGAAAATGAAATGTTGTTACACTGTTGTCATAAGCCACTCTGCTTCTGCTTCTCCCTTTCTTGTTGTTGCTGCTTTTCAGGTAGAAGACAGACTCAGACTAGTCCCAGCAGAAAGTGTTTGGAGAGATTAACTCCGTGATCAGATCAGCAGAGTCTTAGTTTATCAGTCAGTGTATTTGCCTTCAGTGAGTTCAATCTAACAGGCTAAAACAAAGGTCTGTGACCCTTTGTGACTCATTCAGCTAAAAGGCATCATTGCCAGTGATTGTACCTGGCAGTCTGCCTGGCATTGCATTAGTGTCTTCGGGTTAGATTTTTTTTTTTCTCCTCTCAGTTTGGTTTTGTAACGCTCAGAAAAGCTGCAATTAAATAAGGGAGAAAGAATGTGTAACCAAAGCAAGCCAGAGCATGTTATGATTCCCGGACAGAATGAAAACATGATGAGTTTATCGACATGACCATAGTCTCCATGTTCTGTCTCAGGTTACATGACTTGAATTACTCAAGTCTCCCCGAGTTCTCATGCTTGTTCCTGCAATTTGGTTCTGTTGTAACTCAAAGCCATGAATGCTTGATTCAGTTATTATGCAACTTGCCCTTGAACAGAGGGAGCAGCTTAATACAACCCACAAGAGTCACCAGGTCCTTTTCAAGGAAGGGAAACGCCTCTGTGATCTCAACATATAACATTTCCCGTGACTAAATCTTAACTAATTACTGCCTTTTGTAAAAGTTGTAGTGGCTCATCAGTCTGAGTCACATGAATGTTTGCAGCTGCATTAAAATGTGATGAATGAACGATATAAGTTATCATTTGAAGTCATCATTTGTCTCTTATTTCTTTTTTTTTCTATAGCCGGGCTCCCGTTTTTTATCCTCACCCCTCAACACAACCCTTTCAAACGGGGTTTCTTCTGTAACGATGAGTCTATTCGATACCCCCTCAAAGAGGACACCATATCCTACCAGCTCCTGGGAGGAGTCATGATCCCGTTCACAGTGATTGTGGTAAGTCATCAGTCTTCTGTAAACTCTCTCAAATGTCTCTGCAGAAACAAGTCTGCCCATTTTGTTTGCCATCTTTTTCCTTATCGTTCAAACTCTTTGTTGCAGATCGTCTGTGGCGAGTGCATCTCTGTTTACATGTCTCGCATCAAGAACCAGTCTTTGGGGACCAAGTATGTGGCGTGTGTCTACAAAGCTGTGGGCAGCTACGTGTTCGGAGCAGCTGCCAGCCAGTCTCTGACGGACATAGCCAAGTACTCCATTGGACGTCTGCGGCCAAACTTCCTGGCTGTGTGCAAACCGTCCTGGGATCGCATCAACTGCAAAACTGGCGGATACATCGAGAACTTCACCTGTACTGGAGACAAGTTCATGGTAGATGAGTCCAGGTAAAAGTCCTTAACAGGAGTTACATTAAACCCACAAGAATAATCCCTTTTTAGAAAGGGGAAATGCCTCTGTGACTCATGTTTTTGTGTTTCCTGTGACCAAATCATAATATTATAAGCCTTTTTTGATGTTGCAGAACCTTACAGAGAAACGCCTTCAGAAAGTTTTTACATTATTTTTTTTTTTACATTTTTTTAATCTTAAATATGCATTTGTTCAATTTGCATTTTTTAAAGTTGACTTAATGAAGCCGGTGGTGCCTGATATCGTATGTGATGTCTTTTGTTTATCTTTTGCAGATTGTCCTTTTACTCTGGTCATGCTTCCTTCTCTATGTACTGCATGCTATTCCTTGTAGTAAGTATATATATTTTCTACTTCAAAAACGATTTCAGTCTAAATACGACTCACACAGGAGTGCTGGAAATGCTCGAAAAAATTGTTAATTCATATATGTAGCTTTCCTTTCTCTACTTCCCTGATTGTACTGGGTTTCATAAGCTTTAACATTTGAAGGTATTCTAAAAAAAACTAATGGGTTCATGTCATTGTTAAAAAATAAAGAAAAAAATTAAGTTATTAATTGTTTCCCTCTGAATGCTGCAGCTGTACATTCAAGCCAGACTGCGGTCAGAATGGTCGAGACTTCTGCGTCCCACCATCCAGTTCTTCCTGATCGCAACTGCTGTGTATGTGGGTTTGTCCCGAGTGTCTGACTACAAACACCACTGGAGTGATGTGCTCGCTGGCCTTCTGCAAGGAGGTTTGGTGGCAATTCTCACAGTAAGTCTCACTTCAAATATGTTAGAATAAAAGCAAAGAAAGAAACTTTTTTAAAAAATCTTTTTATTGAAAAAGTCACTGAACACACAGCTGTATGCTTTTGTTCCAACTATTCACAGAACCTATATGATATTTTGACAGTTACATAATTAAACCCAAGACTGCGTGTTCTTATGGCTTCAACACTTTAATCAAATAAAAATATTACAAATATAATTCATGTTTGGAATCTTAGGAGATCTCTGCTAACACAGTTCTGTCTGTTTGAACTTTGAGTTTCAGCCAACAAGGCTGTGAGGTTGAAAGTACAATCTCATTAGTATGATAAATAAGTAATTTATTAAATAGGTTAGTGTAAAGAATAAAAAGACATTTACTCTTATCTCTGTCCTCTATTTCAAAGATGTTTTTCATCGATGTTATTATGATAATAAAGCTGGATGTTTTTTATTGCTTGTTTTTCTGCAGGTTTTCTGTGTGTCCAATTTCTTTGAGCAGCCAGTGGAGCCGGTGGTGACACAGGAGGAGGAAGCCTCACACACCAGTTTACAGGAAAACCCAGCCAATGGGAACCACTATGGCAGCACTGACTGAATCTGAGGCCTCAAAGACAATACTGTAGGACCTCTGTACCTTAAAATGCCCATAGAGGACCTGAACTCATCACAGAGTCAAAGCTGCAACCTGCAGGCTTTAGCTGCTGCCTTTGGTGTGGTCACTGAACTCCAATTACAGGAAGAAAAGATTTAAAAAGTGCACTACTAGCACTTTATTGAGGAAAAAGACGCAAAAGTTTGGGTAAATCCAGCTTCAAACAGTTTATTATGGAATGACAAATTAGATCACGTCTGGTTTACCTTAAAAAAAAATTGTGTTTTTTTACAGTGTGAGCTTGTTGGAAGTGTGGTTTCTTGTGTATATTGGACTGGTGTTGCCATCATGAATGAATGAAATTCCTTTTGCCTAGAATATAATGAGCGTCTGTGTGCACACTGCAAGCAGGCTTGTAGAGAGTCCGGCACCTGTGAATAAGAAAACCTGGACCGTCCAGAGACTGAACTCAGATATAATATATTTCCTGTTGATTTTTGCCTTAGTCAGATTGATGCTGATATGTTCATTCCCTGGTATAATTACATGTTTGTGAAATGTAATGTATTGATTTTTTCTTTTCTTTTTAATTGTATGAAGCTCTTTATGTTTTTTTTCCATGCAGCTTTGAGCAGTATTGTTTTGGCAATATTGTGAAAAAAATGTATGACAAATTAAAGAGCTCCATTTTGCTACCTTTTTACAAACTCTGGGAGTTGTTTCTGTGTTTTATCTGTAGAAGAAACAATGCAGACGCATGTGAACAAAGCCTTGGACATAGAGCAACTGCTGATTGTAAACAAAGTGCAGATTATTTTGCTGAAGCAGAGCAGCTGATCTGTGTTTTTCCACTGAGACTGCAGCATCAGGTGAAGCATCAGGGAAGAGAAACCAAGAGTGAGACTCGGTAGCCAAATTGTCTCAGAAATACAGATCTGAAACAAAGGGTTTTTTTCTCTAACAAAGCCCTGCTTTGGGCGTGTCATTTACTGTCTGTGTAGACAGACCATAGAAACCACAAGCATGCAAACACACTGCTCCTGATCTCAGAGGGAGACTTGTTTTGTTGTTACCCCGGTGGTATCGAGGTATTGAGGGTTGAGCTGCAGTCAGCACATCGACAAGCAGACCAAAACAACATTCTCACTGTTTCTAGGGAGGTGGAGGGTCAACACATAGAGGAAGAGTTAAAGCACACTCATCACTTATGACAAGTGGCTGGAATTTTGTCTCCTATGCTGATAATGAATAAGGAGAGGTTGGTTTATTAATTACTAGTATTTCCTCATATCAGCAAAATACTCAGTGTAATTAAACCTTAATTTATGGATGTAATGTTAAATCTTCAGAAAACCATCATTTGCTACTTGCAACAATATGTTTAAGTGAAACAAACTGCTGGTTGCAGGATACTGATCAACATATGTGATCTGTATTTAATTTACATCATAATCCACTGAAACCCAAGATTATTTCCTCACCACTCTCTGAATTTCTCTGGGTTTTGTTTCTATCTATTCTCATGTAAATGAGAATGATGAAAACTCCTGCTTTTCCCAGTTTCAGTTCCTGTTAAAGGTTCAGTTTATTTTTCCAACAATTTCCAACTCAGAAATAAAGTCACACATACCCCAGTGTATAATTTTCAGGAATGTCTTAATAAACTCAGGAAATTCCCTCGGGAAACTCCCCATTGTCCCTCTGCTGACTAAACTCTGTTGACCCTATTGAGTAAATTGGATATTGAGGATAAACAGCACACGTGCGAGTACTATCCGGGGAATACAAGCTGTTTCGTAGATTCTTTCCAAGCACTTTAATTTGAAACTATGCTTGGGATGTGTAAAGAGAAGTGAGCAGGAATGTGGAAACTTGTGGTTTTAGAACGTTGATTGACATTTCCGGGGGAGATTGCAAGTGAACAAGCTTTAATGCAATATGAAATGATTTGCTAGGAGTCACTAACAAAGGGAATTTAAAGACTATTGCAAATATGATGCATATTAAATAGATACTGGATCATGACTCGAAGTCTGTTTGACCAGAGAAAATCTGCTCATCCTGTTGTAGCATCATTTCTCCCTCCCCACGTCTGAAATCTGACTGGTCATGTTGTCTGTTACCTCACAGACGTCTCTTTTGTTGTCAAACTGACCTCAACAATAGTCCTTATTGAGAGCAGCTCCATTCACTCTCACACGTCACATGTCTCACTTTATCTTGCCAGACAGTGATGGCACTGCAGAAACAAGCAGCTCAGACTGCAGGGTGCAATGGCAGCCCCTAAAGAAATCATTTAAATAATTATCTTTATTTCATGAATTTATTTAGCTTCACACTACAGCTACTTTTGCTCCCACACTTCTTTTCACAGCCCACTTCACTTGAGGAAACTGACACTTAAATAACCTGACTAATGTTTCTGGCTCCTGCGAGACAATAGGAGAGTGTGGGAAGAGCAGCACTTACATTGACAGTAACAGTTGTAAATAAAAAAATAAGAGGATGATGAGTGCAAATGAGGTCGTAAGTGCTCCTGAACCCCTCCCGTGAGAGTTTAGAGTTTAAAGTCTCAGATTACATAACAACTTTTTATGTCTCATTTTTTCCTGTCTGGGAAACAGAAGTAGAAAAGAGAAACAGACAACAGAGAGGAAAGAATGAAATAGGGACAATGAAAAATGGGGTGTGAATAGCAGGAAGGATGAGCCGAATTATGTAGCAAAAACACTGACCTGTTAACTTTGGCTGTATTTGTTTCTGTAGATGTAAGTGTGGAAATGACTGACTTTTGTTCTCTGTTTTTTCTTTGTCTTTCTCTTGTTTTTGCAATGAGATTAATTTAAATAATTTTATTAACTACATTTCTATAATATATATGTTACAATACATGACAGCAGAAAGGGAAAGATGAGTCACATATGAAGAAAGGGTTTTGCTGCGTACTGTCTCTGCTTACACATAGAGATTCTTGTAACTTGACCCACACACACAGTCCCCCACCACTGACCATCAGCTTACAGGCATCTATGGCCCCCTGCTGGACATTAATGATAAGAAGGCTGCACAAAAAGTTACTTTATCTACGGTGTAAATGTGAAATGTGTCAAGTTACATGCATATAAATAGAGTTGAAACAAACAGGCTACTGGAGAAGATGAACTTGTAAATTGAACGATGGGACGTTTAATAGCATTTCTTTTTAAATAATTGGTTATCTTTTTTGTTAAATTCAAACATTAAGTACACAAAAGTCTTTGGTTGCACAGGACCAGCTTCCCCAGTGAGAAAATTTGTGGTTTTCCTAAACTGTAAGTTGATTATCTTTGGGTCATATGTGAGGCCGTCACCATGGGCTGTATGAACTGGCTGTGTGACATTTTTTCACTTTTTAACAATTAATAGACAAAATATGTGCTGATTATTAGATGACAACAGTAGATACAACCTTACTTCCCAATTAATCATTTGCAATAAAAAAGACCCAAAAGCTCTCACTACTCTTAAAATGCAGGAAACATAAGAATGCTTGGAGTATAAATGCTTCACAATCTAATTTAGTTTGTTAGGCCAGAATTCAACCACAAAGCTTTAAATATTCTTCCTTTAAGGTCCGTCACTGGTTGATCTCACAACATATCAGACAGGACAATGCAAGATGGATTGATGTGACAGTGTCACTGAATTTATTACCATAGTATCAAACATTTCACCCTGTCAGCTCAACCACAGTTGAAAACCTGAGCTTACAGTTCACTCCATACATCCTCTGAAGACAGCGAGGAGCAAAACAGACACTTGTTAAATTAATCTAAATACACTCATTTGCCCATTTTAAAATAATGCTCTTATGAACAATTTATAACTGCACAGAGAACAGTTTTCATGATGATGACATATGCATTACAATGCATTTTTTGATTTTGATACACTGAAATACACAGACAATCCAACAAAACATCTGTGTTTTAAGTATTGTGTGTTTGTTCTATATCTTTTACTCTTCTGCCACTGTTGAGATCTGCTAAGAGGGCTCCAACCTAAACTTACTGTACTGTAACTAAGAGCACAGTCAGAAGAATTTTACAGCTCAGTAGGGTTGTAAAATTTTATTTGGAGAAATCTGTACATGGAGGTTTTGGCCTTCAGTGTGTTCACATATATAAGCATAATGTAGACAGAGACAGGTAGCTCACTGAAGATCAAGGGAAGTGCTATCCATTACTCAAAACTGGACAGGAAGTTCAGTACAATCTGCTTCAGTTTAGCGTCTGATGCCTCTGAGATCTTGCCGTCAGCCCTGAAAGGAAGAACAGGTCCAATCAAGTTAACACATTTTAACTGCGAAAACGTATCAACTTCTGAAAAATATTTTTTAAACATGGTGGCTGAGAAATGCCCTTTACTTGATTGCGGCGAGCAGGTCCTGGTGCTGGCTGAGGATGTGCTGCAGGAAAGCCTTCTCGAACTTTGTGATCTTGCTGGGCTCCATCTTGTCCAAGTGACCTCTGACACCAGCATAGATGACTGTTACCTGCTCCTCAATGGCCATGGGAGCTGGAGGGGGAATGAGAGACATGGTTTCATTGTACGATTTTGCCTTTTTAGGACATACAATACCATGTTAGCGTTTCAAATAAACTTCTTGTGATGTCGAAGTTGTAAAGAAAAGAAGTAAACACTCACAGTACTGTCCCTGCTTGAGCAATTCAGTGAGCCTGACACCTCTGTTCAGGAGCTGCTGGGTGGCAGCATCCAGATCGGAGCCAAACTGGGCGAAGGCAGCCACCTCACGGTACTGAGCCAGCTCCAGCTTCATGGTACCAGCCACCTACAGAGTAGAAAAACGAGAATATCTGTGATTATCTGGAATTGATTTACTGTGAATTCAAATTTGATATTGCATTAAATTATCCCAGTGATATTCAAATCTAACATCGAGATGTTACCTGCTTCATGGCTCTGGTCTGGGCAGCAGAACCCACTCTGGACACAGACAGACCCACATTGATGGCTGGGCGGATACCCTTGTAGAACAGCTCAGTCTCCAAGAAGATCTACAGTAAACATAATGATATTATAATTAAACAGCATTGCAATGCACAATGTTTCATAAATGGGTCAAAACAAAACCAAGAGTATAAAAGGTAAAGACTGTTGTGGACCTACCTGTCCGTCTGTGATGGAGATGACGTTAGTGGGGATGTAGGCAGACACATCACCGGCCTGGGTCTCGATGACGGGCAGGGCAGTGAGGGAGCCACCACCAAAGTTGTCGTTCATCTTGGCAGCTCTCTCCAGCAGACGGGAGTGCAGGTAGAACACATCACCGGGGTAAGCTTCACGACCAGGGGGACGACGCAGCAGCAGGGACATCTGACGGTAGGCAACGGCCTGATGGGAGGAGGGGGAAACACAAAAAAAAATTAACCAAGGTTTCATTTAAGAATACTGCCTTAGATTCTTTATTAATATCCATGCAGAAGATATTTCCCAACTTTCACTTTTTTTTTTTTTTTTTTTACTTTTTCTACAGCAATCTGAGCACTGACCTGCTTGGACAGATCATCATAGATGATCAGAGCGTGCTTGCCATTGTCTCTGAAGTACTCTCCCATGGAGCAGCCAGAGTAGGGGGCCAGGTACTGCAGGGGAGCAGCATCAGAGGCAGTGGCAGAGACCACAATGGTGTACTTCATGGCATCAGCATCAGTCAGCCTCTTCACCAGCTGAGCCACAGTGGACCTCTTCTGGCCAATGGCGACATAGATACAGTACAGCTTCTTCTTCTCATCAGTTCCTTCGTTGAAGCGCTTCTGGTTGATGATGGTGTCGATGGCAATGGCAGTTTTGCTGGAAAGGGACAAAAAATTAAAAAGGCATTCTTACCAACCTAAAACTTACATTTAAGCTTTCACTCCAACATAATGTTCATCTATCTCAAGTATTTACCCGGTCTGCCTGTCACCAATGATCAGCTCACGCTGGCCTCTGCCAATGGGCACCAAGCTGTCCACGGCCTTGATTCCAGTCTGCATGGGCTCCCTCACAGAGATACGGGGGATGATACCAGGGGCCTTCAGACCCACACGCCTGCGGATGTTGGAACCCAGGGGACCCTGAGAAAAAAAATTAAATAAGTATTTTAAAGATAAACCTACATATCATGATGGTGCTTAGTTTGCCAATAAAATGAATAATGTCAACCAGACACAAATCTAATGATTTTTATATTTTGATCAAACCAGTAACTGGAATTTAATGTATTATTGTTGTTAAGACAGATGCACAAATTATATTCAACCAATTAAGACAGAGAGAAATGCAAGATTTGGTCACTAATCTGGTTCTCAACAAACAAACTTAAAATTATTTTTAGTCAAGCTCCTTGATGGAGACACTTAAACGTGCTTTATATGTTAAATAAGACTCCAAGTTAAATGATTAGGTGTTTAACCCAAAACACAAATAAAATGGTATATATAATACTATTACCTTAACATACATCAGTTAAGAGTCCCCTGAACTATCAAAATTTAAATTTTATAAGTAAGCTGATTTTCTGATTGAATATGAGTTAAAGTGGCTTAATTTACCTTCCCATCAATGGCATTTCCCAGAGCGTCCACTACGCGGCCGAGCAGCTGTTCACCAACAGGGACATCCACAATGGCACCAGTCCTCTTCACGATGTCACCCTCCTTGATCAGCTTGTCATTACCGAACACCACAACACCAACGTTGTCAGGCTCCAAGTTCAGAGACATGCCCTGGAGGAAAAAAATTATAACTCATTAGAAAAATGACTGTTACTTTTTGATCACTTTCACATATAAAAAGTATGAATAAAGTCAAACCGAAAAAGTTGTCAATTTAATTAGATATATTTGGAGGATTTTGCCTTTCCATTTAGAAAAAAGGTACAAAATGTTCTCTCAGTTTTGCTGATCCAAGATGGCTAATGATCAAATCTTTTTAAACCATATAAAAAACACTTGAATATTTTTATACTTTGTTTTTAACGGTCTGAAAGTCCGTTTTATATTGTCCTTTATACATACTTTGAGACCAGAGGAGAATTCCACCATCTCTTCTGCCTGGACATTCCTCAGCCCGTACACTCTGGCAATACCGTCACCAATGGACAGCACACGTCCGGTTTCCTCCAGGTCTGCAGAGGTGTCAGCTCCCATGATCTTCTCCTCCAAGATTGAAGACACCTCAGCTGTGCCTGTAATAGAGACGACATTTATTAAAAATAAATAAATAAAAACAAATCATACATTGCGACAATAAGACTGCTTAATAACAGTGAGACATTGATGTCCAGTTTACAACTATGCAGCAAAATCTTGGGTTGACCTACAAAGCTTTTAGAAAAAAGGTCACTCTCATAATTACAATGACATATTGATATTAAGCAGAATGACATTTTAAATTTTATTTTACTGCAGCTATTTATCCCAAGTGTTGTCCTTTCCTGAGTTAAGGTAAACAATACAATATCTTGAATACGAAAGATCACTACAGTCACAATAGTATGAAGATTGTTCCTTGCATTACAATATTTGTTTAGGATAAACACCACAGAAGGCTAACAAAGGCAACAAACAGTTTTTTTATATCAAATATTTTCTTAGTACTCTGTGTTCTCTTTAATGCAGGGGGTATGACAATTGGTAAATGACTTTATTAATCGCCTTTGGTGCTGACCCACAATAAGGAGAAAGAAGTAACAATCAAGTTGTTTTTAATTTTCTCACCTGTCTTCTGCAGCCATGGTCTGTGTGTGTGGAGGTGGTTGACCCCAACGCAGGCAGCCGGTAGAGCCTTGGACACCTGATTTAATGTCACACGGATTTGATTAAACGTTAATTGCTGATAAACTCACACGTATCATATTGCAGCGACAGTGAACAATGTGTACTTTACGGGTTGCGCTAAAATAACACCGTGCAGCGGAGACGACATGCGCTGTCAGGCTTTCTGACCTTCAAAGCGTGGCTGAATGAGCCGTTAGCCGGTAGCTAACATTAGCTTGCGTACTAACTTTAGCTCTGCTTGCTACAGGACGACGCTTCACAAGGACAACTGCGACAAACACATTTAATTTAAAGATATCAAGATTACTAGCGTGAATTATGAGTAAGGGCAGATTAGTCGCATGTAGAGTTGCATTAACAAGTCAGTGACATGCTAGCTAGCGGCCTGCGGCGTCAACATTATCCTTCACGCCCACAAGGTCCACATAGATATTAAACACATTTCCTGGAATATTCCCATCAGATGCATATTGTTTAATTAAATTACTTACAAATCCAGCTCTCTTCGGCAAGGTTCTGGCCAAAGCTGCTGCAACTCTCACGGATAACATTTTCTCGGGTTGCTAATGACCTGTCCTCCACCACTAGCGGCTTCGACCTGCCTGTGTGTGAGAATGTAATGGCTGAATGAACCTTCTTCTTCTATTTATGTGACACAGATGTCAAGTTTCCTGCTGTATGGCGTAACTCTGCCCCCTGCAGTCAAGGAGATATGCTGACCGCAACACGATATTTTAACTAACGGCTTTGTTATGGATAAACTTTTCCCACTTCCCGGTCATAATTGGCTATGAATACATGTTAATGAGTGAAAAAAATATGTGAGCAAAATACCATAAACCACTGAGAGCGTGATGCAGTCCAGTGCAACACCACACACACTGCAGTACAAGCCAAAAAGAAAAAACAAACAAAAAAGGAAAGTATTGAAAAAGGAAAAGGTTGTGGATTAGAAATTTTACTTGAGGTGAATGCACATTTTTTTAGCATCAATATATATTAAACTACCAAAAGTACAGTTTTTGCTACTAGTCCTTGTTCAAATAAAGCACAATATATAACTGTATTATGACCGAGGATACATTTAGAAGTAAGACAGTTAGCCTATTGACCATCTTGAACTGCAGCTGGTAAATGTAATTGCAATTTTTACATCTGTATAACTTTATACACTTATATATTTTCCTGGGACTAATAAGGTTTTATTATCATAGCAATATTACATGATTATAATTGTTATCTGAATCTGGAAGTAGTAACTAGTTATCAAGTTAATGTTGTGTATCAAAAAATGTAATATTTGCTCTTCAACTGTAGTTTAGTAAAAAATATTTAGCAAAAAATAAAAAGTAAATAAATGAGCAAAGTACAAGTGCCACAAAAAACTGAAGCAATTAATGAGATTCTCAGACAAACTAAAAAAATAAAGTGCTACGGATAGATAAGTTTTTAAATCTTGTTTGCTTTCAGGAGATTCAAAAAATTGTATGTAAATTTGGAATTTCTTCAATAACACAACTTCATAATTTTAACCTATGTATATTGTATCTGCATAGTTAAATAAAATCTGCAAACTAAAGTTGTCTGTATGGATGTAACAAACAGCATAAACAAGGAATCCATCAAAAACTTTTCTTTTGTAAGAATGCACCCAAAATAATCTTTGCAGTTTTTCAGACACTTAAAAAACAAAACAGTTTATATTAATGTCATGTTTGAGCCTACTGTCATATTGTTATAAACTTCCCCTGTCTTGTTTGGGATTAGTTACTCAGTGGTTAATGTCCATATAGGTTTCTTAAGGTGTATATATGGGTACTTTGGGTAAAGGAAAAACATTTCTTAAGACACCTGATGAGGTTTGAGGTAAACATTTTTTGATAAAATTTGTGGGGTGGGTAAATTTTTTTTTTGCCTCTGTTGTTTGCTTGATTGGTATTTACTTTATATTTCTTCTGATTGTTATGTGGTTACTGTTGGCTGTCCAACCAGTTGTCCCTTGGGGGTAATGCAGATACCTTTAATGAAAATAACTTTGAATGTTTTCTGAACATTCTCTCACTTCAGCTTCTGAAATATGATGATTTGCACCATTAATGGTTTTATTCATCTGTAAACTAAGCATTTGTCTCTCTGATATTTTTATGAAAATTTGTCACCCCTTTTGTTTGACTAAATTATTCCTCTGTAAAATAATCATAGGGTTACTGATAATTTGAAATTATTGTGAACTGCAATCTTAATCAAGTTAATTCAAACAGAAAGCTTATGTTACAAACTGGTGTTTTCATAAAGTTATCTTTAATGAGGAGGAGACAGAAACAATTAAGTTGCACCCTGCACAAGCAGAGTTTTAATAAGCAGACATAGCGTTAATAAAAGTTAGTTTGATCAGCATGTTTTTAATTAAGTCTGTGATGAGTCTCCCAAGGTTATGAAAGTGCAAATCTGCAGTATGTGCCTCTTTAAAAGTGAAAAAATAAAGTTATCACATTGATAAAATGTAAGAACTACAGACTTTAATTAATAAGCGTTTTCTTCAACATTAAAATTGATTAACAGGAAACTAATATTACACATTTTTTTTCCCTTTTAAATCTTTTCCTTTTCTTTTTTTGTATTTTGTTTGACGAGGCTAGGTTTAGGTGAACAACTTGGACGTGTAGCGTCGCAACGTCGCCCCCTTCTGCTCCGGACACCAAATGACATGTCTGCTTTTGTCAACGGCAACCATCGAGTCAGACAGTCGTTTCGGTTTGGTTTGCCTGTGGTGCTAGCCAGCCAGCAACAACCAACCGCCTGAATGTAGATCCGCATGGGCTACTACTACTCTATCTCTCCAAATAACCCAGCGGAATCATAAGATAAGGATCCCAGGATGGTCTTAGTGCATGTCGGATATCTGGTTCTTCCTGTATTCGGCTCAGTAAGAAACAGAGGTACGGTATTAATATTTATATCGATCCAAAACATGTGCCCTGTTTATCTTAATATTCACTGCAGCTGTTGGCTAGCTAGCCCGAGCTTAGCCGTTGGGTTAGCTCGCGTTAGCTATCTTAAAATTATCGGTCAAATGAATCGCGAAACTACACGCAACGTGATACTACTTTAATTTGAATTAATCTCAGAAAATTATAAAGAACCGAATTACATACTTTGGCGTGTTTGATCATGCCCAATTTAATACAAATACCGCCGCTAAAAATAAGCTAACTTGCTCGTTGGGTCGGACTATATCTTGGAACGGAAACATTTCTCACAAAGGATTCCACATGCACGGGGCGTGCGGTCCAAAATACCTTTTGTCAAAATAGATTCCTGCCATGATATTTGCGTCGGGTGTTATTAAAATGATATGTATATAATTCGTTTTGGTGATTTTAGTACAGTTATATTCCAACGTGTTGTTTTCCCCAAGGCGCTATCGTTTATTTGCACTGTAAAAATACCGCAAAATAGACGTAGCCTCTCCAGCCAGTCAGTTTATCTGTGCCTGGATGATGTCATTTGAAGATCACCTTCTTTTGCTAGCGCTCGCCGTTTTTTTCCCCCACCGTGAATTCAGTAACGTTAATTGATTATCCGTGTCAATTGGCCATTGTACTAATCGAAACATGGCCAATTGCCCGGAGAGCGTCGACTTCCGAGCCATTAATGTATCAGTCACCTTCTCTATTATTTGCTAATTGGCAATTCAGCAGCTGTGTTTGAAGCTCCTGGATTGCAAGAAAGACCCGAGTATGCGGTCACAGTTAAACAATGATAAAGCTACAGTGTAACATTAATTTCATAACAGTGGCGTCAGTGATTTCATTGTGCTTTTATTTCTGTTCTTATTTCCCTGTTTCATAGTATGGAGGCTGGCTCTACATTCTGCATTTATCAGATCTTTGTCGTCCCCCCCATTGTGTAGCTAATGATCATCTGCTGCTGTGTGGTGTGGCGTGGCCTCTGCCTGTTCTCTGCATTTAGCTGTATTGTGAATCCCTTCTTCATTTCCTCTTTCCATCAGAAGACGACATTGGTATTAAAAGCACTCCCTCCCAAGATGTATTCAGTCGTAGACTTTCCATGTTAAGCAGACTAAAAACAATAGCTAACACCTAGAACAGATCACCTTTTTTGTCTTTTTTTCTGTCAAATTGCTGTAGCACTGAGTAAACATTTTAGCTCCTTTTTAGATATCAGTTGAATGTCATTGTGTACCTCCCATCCAGTCTTTATAGACAACATGCTGTAAATTCCTGTAAAGTGGATACATTTTGCATGATCTTAAATACTGCACTGCATTGTTGAACACCAGAATTTGGCTCATCTTCCTTCTCTTCACACAAGGTGCAATGTACATGATGAAAGTGACCCATAATTGATTAAACATGCAAATTGGAACCACATGCATGCCATTGTGACTGAACTCAGCATTTCAGCAAATGCTGTCTTGTGATCACTTGAAATGACTGAAGGTACACTGCACCTGCACACAACAACCTGCCATAACTGTCTCCATTTTTGTGTAATCCTTTTGTTCCCTTTGCAAATTTCAAGCTTTGAATCACACTGAATTGTCAGGGTTGTTTGCCCCTTATGGGCAAATGAAATTTAAAAAAAAAAGTAAGCAAAAACGCTCGCTGGTGGTTCATCACTTCCCAATTTTCCCCCACTAACATGAGGCCAAAATGCTATCCATTTCACAGGGATGCCTATTTTCCTGCACTGCTAAAGAGATCCTCTATTAGTAATAACGTCTTTTATTGTTTGGTTGTGGTCTCTCTTTACCTTTTGTTCTGGTAATAGTACTTTCAATGCATGGTCACATTTATGATTCATAATTTTTGGTTTTTGTTTTTCTACATTGACTAGTGAAAATCCAATGTAATCTTTCTGTAGTAAAGATGTACCCTGCTGTACTGGAATCATGTGCTGTAGCCAACACGTCTGCTCATTGGATGCCGCTTTTGTTCTTTTTAACCCTATAAGGAGCATGGTGGGCCTTGCCTTCAGTCTATGTTGTTTATTTTTGTTGCATGAATTTATACTATTATTACAAACAAACAAGAAAGAAAACACAAATTCCACATATACTAATATTTTTCAATAAAGAATATAGTGTTTTTCCTAACCTTCAGTGTGCTTCTTGCTGATTTCCATTTATTGTCCTCCCTCTCCCTTGTCCCTACCTGCCCCCTCCCTCCACCCCCCCACCCACCTCCTCTCCCGCTGTGACAAAGATAGACAATTTCCACGCTTCCTCCATCACAGGGCCTGAATGAGTCTATCTGCTGTCATTCATGGTGATCGTTTTCACTGAGACGCTTGAAAACGCAGTGTGCTACTTACAATCTAGACTCGAGCCTTTGACCCTCAGCAGCAAGGTCATCTCCTGTCTGACCGGCTGCACTGACGACTTGTCAAGCTGACAATATTGCTGGAAAGCCATTCTGCTTATCTTTCTGGGGTGTATTTTAAAACCATACTGCATTTTTCAAGCGTGCTCCTAGTAAATGCAATGTAGACTTTGCCTATTTCTTCATGATTTTCAAAAAGATTTCCACTGTTTACATCAGAATTCGTCATGTGTTACAATTTTGAAAAGAGATCTATAAGGATTGCAAGATTTTAATCTCTCAACTGGTAGGTTTCTCTTGAATTTTACAGCTTGAGTCTTTGCCAGATGGACTTAAAAAAGTACACTGAATTCAGCTCCACTGCAGGCTTGATATTGGCTTCCTATGGCTGTGATTTTCTAACAACTTTCTGATCAAAGCTGAATGTTAGTGTTAAGTCTCAGCTCTTCCATAATAAAAAGAAAAGGTCTTTTTAAGCTTCAGCACAGCATTAAAACCATATTGCACAACAGCACTAGTTAGCCTGTCTTTTTCTCAATGTTGAGTCTGTACAGCAGTCTGTTCACTGCAGTTGCCAAATAGCTGTGGTTGGAAAGAGTGAAAAAAAAACTATTCGAGCTATTTCCTCTCAACTCCTGGGAGAAGAAAAAGTAGCTATGCTGTATGTGGAAGACAAAGATTCAGTAGGTTTAAGTAAAGCAGAGATGTATAACAATGCAACTTTATTTTCAGGTTCTGTTTTGAAGAAGTAAGGGATTGTCCTTTATGGTTATATAGATAGCAATGTGGCACTTTTAACAGTTTAATATATATCTTGTAGACAGCCAGGTACTGAATTTTACTGAGTGCACTGACCCAGTGTCAGCTGCAGGATTTACAAGAACTGAACTGTGTCGAAGACCATAAACTGGTAGAGTTCATCTGTTCTGATCCCGTTCGCTTGTCTGTGAATCAGAAGACCAGGAGTCGATCGAGAGGGTCGGAAAAACAATTAAAGAAAAGAAAAGAAAAAAAACGCATTTTGTGTGCAGGACCAAAAAATGGTCGTCATGTTCATGGTACTTGTGGTAACCATCATTTTCCCACCCCCACAGAAGTATTTTTCACCCTAGGTAAGAGGTAGGGCTTCATTAACATGCTATATCACACACACAGTGACACCACATTTCACCCACAATTAATTCCAGCTAATCTCTCCCCTCAGGTGCCTGACAACTTCTCCTTATCCTCCACAGGATCCCATTTCAACCGGCAACAGCAACAGCAGCAGCAGCACAGCCATGCTACCTCTTGCCGGCACTTCCAGTTAGGTCCTCAGGCCCCGCTGCCCATGGACTTCCCCATGCCCCACCCAGGGCAGCCACAGTCAGGCATTAACCCCCACCTGGCCCCTCCTGGCCACCAGCATGGCCCTCCGCTCCACCCGCCCCTCAACCCCTTGCCCACACCCCAGTTCCAGGACATCCCTGCCCCTCCCTTCCTACCTCAGGCATTACACCAGCAATACCTCCTCCAGCAGCAAATCCTCGAGGCCCAGCACCGACACATCCTGCCACCCTCCAGGTATCACATGGGTTTGCAGGGAACTTTAAAAGATAAAAGACAAAATGTTTTGCTGTCTTATCTCCAGTGAACTTGTATTTGAAGCCCCCTGTTTTAGACTGAAGGGATTTTTGCAGTGACAGCAAACCATTTCTGTTACAAACTCTTTGTTTCCCAGGTTGTTTTCAAATGATTGGTTATTTGTATTAGCAGACGCACCCCAGAGAGAGTTCCTCACCAGCCCCACAGACTGCGGCCCGGCTATGAGTTTGCGCCCCCTCTTCATGTCCCTCCTCAGCCGGTGGTGCAGCAGCCCCGCTACCTGGCTGAGGGCACAGACTGGTGAGCAGTTTACCTCTTGTAATCCAGGATGCAGGACTACAGAAGCAGTTTCAGATTTTTCTTTTTGAACAGAATATTTTTATGATGTTAGTTTCAAATTTAATACCAACAAAATGATACACAAATGAAATAAAGTCAATCTAATTTTCAGACAACTAGTATTTCATTTGAACAAGTTTTCTTTTGAGGCCAGATGAAACAGCTAAAATCAATTTATTAAAGAGCCCAAAGCAAATCAGCTCTGATAAACAAAACAAATTACTGTACACATCTTGTAAAATGTAATATTAATAAATGATAGGGCATTTTGTGCTGTATGCAGGGCTGCAGAGGAAAACTTTCCAGCTACTCTGTCAGTTGGTCAAATGGTTGTAATGATGTAGGTTTTGATTTTACCAACAGAATTACAAAATTATACACCACTAATCTCTGCATTGATAATACTCAGAGTAGACATGATATCTTTTTTTGGCCAATTTTTTCTTTGTTTGACTGCACCAAATTGTCATGAGTCTGAGTCAGGACTAAATAAAAGCTAGACTGAGTTTGAACAGTGCCTGTACCAGAGTGATTCTCATTTGACATAATCAATGTAAACCTCTCTGAATGTAACATTAATGCATGAGGAGTTTCACAAGGTGTAAAAGAAGGTAAGAGAGTAAGCCTTGTTCAACAGTGCAAGTCATGTTTCATAATGTTTGAGAGAAACAAAGGTAGAAAAGGTGAAGAAAAAAATGGTAGACACGTTAGCACTTGATTATATAGTTAATAGAGAGCAAAAAAGAGCTATGAGATGGAATGGAATAAAGTAACCCCCACACACCAGACAGAGGAATTTTAAATGCTAAAGAAATCTTTATTAAAAAAATTAAAAACTGATAACTTGTGGCTAGTAGAAGCAAAACTGAAGTAAAAATGAGGAAAAATGAATGCCTCAAAACTTAAAAAAAATAAATAAATGAGACTGGACCTAAAAAAGTAAAACTCTTTCCCCAAAAGGATACTTTATGGTTACTTTAATTATTTGGTCTTGAAAATATCTAACAAAATTTTTCAAAAACAAACTAATCAGAATTTCTGTCTTTTAAATGAGCTGAGCTTACTATACAGTCTTTCCATGTATCTCCAAGCATCTGCAGAAGAAGCCACTGCGGTACAAGTACCCCTTGTTAGGAATCATTGGCCCCAGTAGTGCTGTTTGTGTGAAGGGCCACTGTGTGGTGTAGGAGTACTCTGTTATCGAAAGAAAATTTGTCAGAAACATCATGAAATAATGACTTGTCAGCCGCTGGCTAACTTGTTTTCCAATTTCTGTCCAGGGATCTGAGTGTAGATGCTGGGCTGCCCCCCCACCAGTATCACATCCATCCGTTGCCGCAGCACTATCAGCACTACTTGACCTCTCCTAGGATGCACCACTTCCCAAGAAACAATGCCTCAACACAAGTGGTGAGTCCCCCTCTGCCTCAGCGCAATCACTTTGTGTGGAGATAAATCTTAATATCCAGCAGCCCTGGGATGACCTGTGCTCCTGTGTTGTTTCTGAGTTGTGCTGCAGAGCTGATGCTAGCTTCTTTTATCTGTCATCTTCCAGGTTGTCCATGAGATCAGAAACTACCCATATCCCCAGCTGCACTTGCTGGCTCTGCAGAGTCTCAACCCCTCCCGCCACGCGTCTGCTGTTAGAGAGAGCTACGAGGTTCGTGCTGCTGCTGCTGCTTCTTCTCTCTTCTCAGCAGACACACCAGTCAACACTCATTTATCATTGTTTCCTGTGTGACCAAAGCTCTGGACAGGCTTGAGTGTGTAACTGATTTTCTTATTTCCAGTTACTTCAGGTTCCAGATGCCTCAAAAGATCCAGCTGCCTTTAATCTCGTTACATTTGTTTACATTTGAACAAGCAATTGCTTTCCTGAGAGACTCTTTCCCATTCCCTAAAAGACTTCTGCATTTAATATTTTATTATACAAATGTTAATTATGTTTATTTCTTCAGGCCGGTACAGAAATGCCTTTTGTCACTGTTATTCTCAAAGACATGTCCATGTTGTTTCCATTGCAGGAGCTTCTGCAGCTGGAGGACAGACTGGGCAGTGTAAACCGTGGAGCAGTCCAAACCACCATAGAGAGATTCACCTTCCCCCATAAGTACAAAAAGGTAAAATGGCTTTTTTTTTCCCTCATAGCTGGGCGATGGATCTTTTTGATGCGGTCTGGTTCAGACGAAGCATTGAGCAAGAAAAGATTGAGCTGAATGTGAAAGTCAGGAATGGAAAAAGGCAGCTCGGGGTAGAAAGGATCAAAGAGTAAAGATGAGAGTGGAAAGAGGGTCACGTCTCTCACAGGAGTTCAAAGGTCAAACCAACTTCCGTTTGCAGATTAGTGAGACAGGCCTGCAGTGTGCACAGTTTAAGGCGAGAGATGACTCATCCAGCTGTCTGCAGATATGTGCGTGGAATGAATTTAAAAAAGCGTCTACACTGAATATGACCCAAATACTCTGGAAAGAGTGTCAGTTCATTTGGTACATAGTGAGTGAGGAGAAGTAATTGAGTCTTTTCCATCTGATGTCTGTTTTCTTTTCTGGGAAGCATGATTAGGTGACTCTTGTTGTCTGGGCTGACAGAGAGACACCCATGGCATGAACATACCAACTCCCAACACAGAGAGACAGTTTAATAATTGAAGTCTTTCCGCAGAGAATACCCCAGGACCTGAAGATGTGCCTGGATGATGAGGAGCTGGACACGGATGAGAAGTGCACCATCTGTCTGTCAATGCTGGAGGATGGAGAGGATGTCAGGTATACCTTTATTCTCATGTTTGTCTTTTTGAAAGGTAAAAGTGATGTTTATTCAGATGTAACTTTAAGCTGTGCAAACAACTTTTTGTCTCCTGGGAGAAAAACTTGTTTTACCTTTCCAGGGTTTGTTAGCATTTCTTGCAGCTTTTCACAATTCTATGGTACTTTTATTGCAATGTTGGTCTGTAAGTTGGTCCACCAGTAAGGCCAAATGGAAATTTCTTATACATTTTTATTTGACTGACTTTTTGAATTTTGTACAGACATTCATAGTTCCAGAGGGTGAACCTTAGTGACTTGTCTGGAAAACTGCTGAAATATTTTGGGACAGACATGTATATGCCCCTCATGATAATTTGTTATAAATTTGTTCTTCCTCTGACTTTTATCTAGCACCACCATCAGGTCAAAATGTTTTCAATACTTTGGTTCACAAGTAAACACCTGCAAAACTAATTGCACTCCCAAAACCTCAACTGTACTCGTATAATGCTAATTATCATGGTAAAATACTTAAATGAAATAGTGAATGTGGTATTAACATGATACCTGCTTAACATCAGCATGTTAGTTTTGTCATTGTGAGCATTTTAGCATTTACATCAGCACTACCACTGGTCCCATATGATGTGAATGCAGCATTAGTCCTGTTCTTCAATGGAGGATTCTTTAGGTATTCTGTTGATTTAAAGATATTTTCTATGTTTCTAAGCTGTAGAGGTTTACAGCCAGACATTATGGAATGTCTCATTTGTCTACAATGTTTGTTTTACACCCAGTGTCTGTGAAGTAGCAGACTTGGACACACTGTTGTGACCAACTTTTGCTCTAAATGTGGTTGTGGAAACCCAGTTGAGGTCTTGTTTACCCTCTGGAAAGACTTTTCCTTCTGATGAGCCCTCAGAGAAATATGTTTCCCGATTCACAGTAATTAACTAGTTTACATTCAATAAGCTCTCCTTTTAGAGTGGATACACAGTCATTTTTTAACCATAAATTGATTCTGTCACTTAAATTCAAAGCATCTGGTTTGAAAATCCTATCACAGGATTTTTTCCAACACCTCATCCTGAAAATACTGCCCGAAGGCAACATTAGCATTTCACAGAATCTTGTGATCTGTGTCCAGTGTTGTAATCTGTCTTACTGCCATAATGACAGAACATGTTATTTTTCTCTGTGAAAGAGAAAAAGGAAGAGGAAAGAATAATATGGGTGACGGTGTCAGGTTTTCTAGGGTTGGAGTGTTACTGGTTGTATTCAAAAGGAGATAATGAGCAGTGTTACGGTAAAAGAGTTTGGTTGTGCTTGATTATTATATTTTTTGGTCTTCTAGGCTTTTATATTTTTTTAGATTCATAATATTTCTATCTTTGTTTAGTTTGAAGTCACAAGGTTAAGGTTGACAAAGACAACTGTGAGCTGAATATGTAACTTTTGTTCTGTTCACAACTGTATCTAAACGCTTCTTGGATGACTCACTTTAAGCACACAGTTCCCAATAATACACACAATTATACCTGAAAGACCAAGAACACCTTCTTCTAACTCTGTGAGCACATGTGGCTTTCTATCAGCAGCCACGGTTCCCTGCAGAGAAAATCAAATGCGAGTTGTGCCAAGAAACTTGATCACAAAAAGTCACTTGAGCCGCGTTCTGATGTCAAATGTGAACAACAGTCAGACAACTGGATCTATTCTGGACACAACCTGGATACAGGCCATGACAGGAACCATGAATCACATGCACACCCAACATTTAAAGGCCTTCAACTTGGTGTAACAAAGCAGAGTAACTAAAGCTATTTATTAGCATTAAAACTCTCTGGTTCAGTTGGATTTACAACAACATTATTGACAACATTATTATGTGTCTATAAAATACAACTTCTTAGACTTTTCGAAGATATAAAAATAAAGTCCATGTCTCATTTCCATTATTGTCACCGACGTCTACACAGCTCACCAGGCTTTATTAAAACAAGACGAAAATATAAGGTGGACATGAAAAGTCTTAAAAAATAGGAACAGCAAAAAAAGGAAATTGACGGAAACAAGGCAAAATTATTATTTTCACTATCAATTGTTGTGCATCCTACTTCATCCATTCATTTATTTTTTCTATGCAATTTTAAAACATTATTTTACAATGCCCATTATGACTTACCATGTTTAAGGATAAAATGTTAAATTTTTTTGTGTTATCCAATCAATAGTACCTAAATGGTAATATTTCTGTCTTTGACGAATCAGAATCAGAATCAGAATCAGCTTTATTGGCCAAGTACATTTCACAACAAGGAATTTGGTTTCCAGTTACATCCCGTCCAAGAAACATAAAAAGACCAAACAGTGACAAAGAAAAGCAAATCTCCACATTGGAGAAACTAAAATTTTTAAAAATATTGGGGACCCTCAAAAGAAACTTAGTATAACATAACTTTTGAATGATGTATTATGACTTAAATATTAACAGAAAAAAAATTAACTATAAGCTTGACAATTGCATTGTAGTGAGAATTTTCTTTCAGATATGAAAGTTGTTGGAAATTTTTGTTGTGGTGAAGTCTTACATTTCTTTCAAAATCCTGACTGTCTCCCCTTCTTATCTGTAGGAGATTACCCTGCATGCACCTCTTCCATCAGGCATGTGTGGACCAGTGGCTGGCCACCAGCAGAAAATGCCCCATCTGCAGAGTGGACATTGAGACCCAACTGACCCCCGACAGTTGATAGCTCCTGTTGAACTCCCGCGGCTTTGTATCTGGTCTTGATAATTCTCCATGGCCTCCCTCTGAGGGAAGCTCTGCCAAACACCCCCTCTCCCCCTCTGCTTCACTCAATGAGCCTGCCTTCTGAGACAGCTGTGACAGAGGGATCAACAAAGCACACTCACCTACAACACAGCGAGGGATGGGGGTTGATGCATTGACAGGTGGCTGGACTGAAGGTTGGTTGAATGGACTTGCTGGATGTAAAAGGTAGGAGCAGACGTGTATGGACAGATGTGCTGAGGCTTCACATGACTCTGTCAGATTGTGTACCCTGTGTACATTTCTCCATACAGCCACCAAGAGAGGACACTCTGACCACCAACCTCCACAGCTCAGTGTGGTGTATTAACGCCATTTCTCTGCCACTATATCTAAACCCTCTCTCTACCCCCCAGGCCTGTGAAAAATCCTTTAAGCTGCACTCTGCCCAAGCCCTCAGCACATCTGTACAGAACATTATCAAAATGATTAGCATGAGGTTGTTTGGTGTGAACTCTTGTAGCTGAACGCTTGTGGTGTAATGGAGTATAGTGCTGAAAAAGTATTTACAGAGTAACAGTGTTGTGTAGCAAGCAAAAGCCTTTTGAGAAATATGTGTGTGAAAAATAATCCTACAGAGAGGGTGACTACAGCTCTAACAGAGAACATTCAGTGTGTAAAATCATAGGCAATGAGGAAAGAGCTAGTTGTGTAAAAAGGCCAAAAATCCCTCTTTCTTGTCTAACATGGTTTTTGGATTTACAGTTAGTAGACGCCATCAGAGTTGATGCTGAACCCGCTAACTGCAGGCATGGCTTCCAGTGATCTGTGTAGTGTCGTAGTCGGGCCTCTATAATCTAGAGCAGAGGCCTCAGATGTGCATGCTGTATGGCAGGCTTGGGCTGTGTCGTTAATATTGTGGAGCAGTAGAAACAGGGACTTTGTCTGTGCATGTGAACCGTATACTATGACGATCCCACTCATTCATAGAGGAGGACAAGAATGCACCTGATACCCCACACCCCCCCCTTCCCGACTCATCACGAGTAGACCAACGTTGCCCTTAGACACTGATCTCGGACCAATGTAGCATTTCTCTCCTGATGTTATTCGAGGTTAGGATTCAAAGAGCTGCTAGCAGATCCGTGTCTAACTGCAACTCCTCTCTGTTGCCTCGCCCGTGGCATGATCATGACATGAGAGGCTGGCATGGGCTTGAGGATGCAGTGCCTGAGTCTTGCCATCAGAGTGAATAAAATCGGACATTTGTATTACCTATAACCAGAACCTTATTGCCTATCGAACAAGCACATGTGATTTCTATATACAGTCAATCGCCTCTGTTGTGTATCAGCTCCTTTTCATTTCAATCTAAGTTGCTCCCACTGTTTGATAAAAAAGACTGTGTCTGGTGTTACAGGGAAAATACAAACTAGTTTGCCTGTGATATGTGCTAGAATGTGTATGATTGTCCCCCACCCCCCTCCCCCCATGGTAGTAGTGTATGGTATTGCTATAACAACTGTGATACGTTCAGTGATAGAAGCCGTTTTCTCTTTATCATGCATGAACCATGTCGGCGTAGTTCACTTGAAGGAGGGTGAAAGGGAGAAAAAGCCATCCATTTGAAAAATACCAAACAATTGTTCTTAACATTAATTTTTATTTTAATTGTCTTTTTTCTGCCATTTGTTTTCTTTTTCTTCTTTTTCTGACTTGTAATTTTTTTTTTTTTTTTTTTTTTGCTCACATGCCAATCTGGACATGGTACTAATATGCTGAGTCCTTGTCCATTTTAACCATAGTGAAGAAAAAGCTGCAATGCTGCAAAAACATATTTATTGTTGTTATAATGTAGCTTGTGTTTTGTAAATGCACTATAATATGGAGTTGCCTGATTTTTTGGTTTGGTGGCGTGGGTTCTTCTTGTCCTAGATTTTGTGTTTCTATTCAGTTAAAAGTATTTTCATGCTTCCTTGTGTATTATTGGAGGGTAACTTGACTGTTTGTGTTGCGTTTTTTTTTTTTTCTTTTTGTATGAAACCTCCATCCAAAAAACTACAGATGGATGAAAATGGAGGTTTGCTAGTTCCCATAGAATGCTGTGATTAAAGATGCCTTAAGTATTTAACAATCATTATTTATTACTAACTGTAGCTAGCTAGCTTTCGTGGTGGAATATTTAATGTCTCTATCTCATAACTTTGCAATTTAATCAATATATTTATTTAAAATAACACAAAATATTAAAAAAAGAATACCTCATTATGCATTGGTCGGTGGGGATGCTTTTGCATGCCGTCTGTGTTTTCTTTTTCAAAGGAGAAAAAAAGAAACTTTGTTGAAAAATTGACTGGGGGGTGTTTCCCAACACATTTTCTAGCCAGCATGGTGCTGTTGATCTGGATTACATTCCATCCATGTCTCCTCTTGATTTTACTTTTTTTCATTTTTGTGTTTTAACTATCATCCCAGCTTGATTAAAAGCAAGGGACGGGCTACAAACTCCTTTTGTCTTAGTACGGCTCCATAATTAGCTTGCTTTAGTTATACGATACTGCTTTGTTTCTCATAATCAGTCATATTTGAGTTAACTGTTTTTGTTTGTTTTTATTTGGCCATGTTAATGGTATTCCATCATATCTAGATCTCAGTTTAGTGCTTATTACTTTAGGACCCACATAATGAGCTGTATTATTTGTTCTTTATGTATCGCTGGCAATTGCTTTGTGTGGGATTTTTGGGAAGTATCTAACATGCTAACTTGAGCCATTGGTCTTATTGAGCAAATTTCTGGTGTGCTGTGGTGATACAATATAGATAGCGTGTTTTACACCTGGGTATAATAAGCTAACTACGTTTTCGGTGTGCATTTCTTATTAATATTCTACTAATCCTGCAAATTATTATAACGTATAACGGATTGGAATGACGCTGGCTGGTCTTACTATTATTATTTGATTTTGTGCTCTCACTGGCCTTACCCCATGTCCTCCACAGTGTACCCCATTACTCCAGAGCGAACTGGACAGTAGCCATAGTATTAACTCAAGCTGATGAACCGGAATGAACAGTAGAACTTAAAGCACAAGCTTTTTAATGCATGTCCTTCTCAGGTTTTCCTATGTGTATGTGGGAGTAGCTCTGTAGATGTGTTTAATATGATGCTGTACCTTCTTGAATATTTCAGATGTTTCTTTGCTGCTGAAAAAAATGTTGATTATTAACCTGCCAGTGAAAAAGGGAAGTGGCCATCTTTGTACAACACACTGCTGTTTTGCTGTAACCGCGCAATGTTTTATGATCTTGAGTATTTTATAGAAAAGTAGAAGTATGTATCAATAATATGAAAGCAATAGCTAAATCATAATGAAGAATAACATGATCAGTGAATATTGTGGAAAATCTTTAGATTCACTCTGGGTGGATTTTGTACTGTATTTATTACTAATGATGATGCAAAAAGTTGCATAGCTTAACCCAAACTGTTCTGTCTCTTTTTTATTTATTGTCTTGTATATGATCTTTTTGTATGTGTTTTTCAAATAAACTGCCTAAAATGCTGACAACTAATCAGATTTTTGGTGTTATTCAGTGTCCTTGTGTAATAATTTCCTTTAAAAATATTTGGCTGAAGCAGCATTTGTAGAAATAACAAAAATCTGAATTACATATATCAGCCATTATAAGCTTATTAGCAGATATATCTGTATCAATATATCTAAAATTAATTAACAAGTTGCAGTACAGGAGAGGCCATTATACACTTGAGATCATTTTAATGTTTTTAGGGAAAAAAAGGCCAATATCTTATATTTGTATAGCCTCAAACATCTTTTATCTGTGCACTATAATTTGAATTTGTGACAAATAATGTGAATATTTTGCTCACCCTGTCCTCAAACAAAGCCTGTATATTTTGCCAGACTTAATCAAGATCTTCATTTTATTACAAAACAGTCCAAAAATAGGCTGAATTTGCAAAGTAACAATAAATCTACTCTGAGCAACAGGCCCCAGGTTTCTTTGCCAGCTGTTGGTTTTTGAATGTATGACGTTCTAAATCTAGCTTGTCCAGCTTACTTTGAGGAAGGTTACCTTACAGGAATATCAGAAATATTAAGGAAGTGCACAGACATTTCCCTTTTCAGTAGAAGGACGTGAAATCACCTCTGTAATTACCAACTTCACATACACAGAAGTGAGTTTAGTTAAGGCCAGACATATGGGGACATAAGTATAAGAAAAAAACATTTTTGATCGAAGGGGATTTTAACTTTTTGTAGTTTCATTTCCCTCGGCCATCTGTAGCACACTTGAAACTTATTTTCAATATGTATACTTATTTTTTGGAGAATAGTACATCTTATCACATTTCCATGGACTACTACCTTAAACCTCCACTGAAATAGTGTGTAGAATGGATTTGTGTCTCATATCTGTACAAAGGAACAGGGTTTTGTGGAAACATTTCCTGGCTTACTTTCCCACCTGTAGGTGTAAAGTGATCAACAATAAGTAGACTGTAACATGAAGTGTGAGCTGTCGCAAAACATTTAAGCTAGACATAGATTTTAAAAAAAAAAACACTACAGAGAAGAAATTAAGACCAAATGTTTATTGTGTTTGATTATCAGCTATGGGCAATACTTAGGTCTGTTTATCTAAATTTTACAAGAAAAGATGATTGAGAATGGCTTTTCCCTGAAGTGACCTCGAAAGTTGGCACAAACTTAAAAAAGAACACTTGCATACTTTTAAAAGGTGACATTGAGGCCTGTTGATTTAAACATTTTCCCACAAAAACGTTTTTCTCATGCAGTTAAAAAACTAAAACCTGTAAAGTCTCTAAAGGGATGCTTACCCGTTCTTCTTTTTGATGCATACTCTTCCTCTTTAATATCTGGGGTAGAGCACTCGCTGAATCTGCCCGTCGGCCTTGCGAGTGTCCAGCCACTTTCCACACTGGAAGATGGTGGTCACTGAGTTGGCTGTATTGGTCACCTCGACACACTCTAAAAACCACCCACAGTTTGAGCCGCTGTTGTCGTGTTCCACTTTGACCCTCAGCAGCTCACCAAGGTCAAGCATCTCCAGAACGAAGCGGTCTGTTCGTCCTCGCTCGAAAAGGTTGCGGAACTTCTGCCGCAAATGACGTTTGCCCGAATCACCGTTGACGCCATAGATGGTGATGAAAACGTTGGCGTCTGTGCCAGCTGCTTTTACATCCCCAGTGATAATGATGATTTCATACTTGACAGGGACCAGGTTGCGAACTTTGCTTGCGAAGCTCTCAACCGACTTGTAGCACTCAAATGTCAGAAACTGGTCCTTTTTAGCTGCCAGGGGTATTTGAGCATTACAGTGGAAGAAATACCTAAACAGGAGGGAAGGTTTGGAGTCACAATAACACCATAACTGAGATAATTAACATTAAATCATGTAGGAAGTCTAAGATTCCACTCACTTGTTTCCCAGCTCCTTCTCTGTCACCACCACCTCGAGAACGTGCCAGAGAGCTTCATTTTTCACCTTTTTTCCGTCTTTTGTAATGTGGCCAATGCAGATGCCGGCAATCTCCCCCACATGCTTGGATGAGAACTCAAACGTGTCGGTGGCGCCGCTGTGAAAGGGCAAAATAAAGTTACACCTACTGGCAGAGTTTGTGCAGGCTTTGACACTCAAGAGTGAACAGTTATATTCACTGGTCTGCCAGAGTTTTTCTTTTGTACGTCTCAAGGGATTAGCTCTCCTGAGACACTTGGAGAACTGAAAGTGAAGCTAGGAGATAACAGAGTGTAGAAAAACAAAACATGTGAAAGAGAGGAGATTATGTAAGGCCACATAATAGGGTTTTACTGTGAACCGAGGCACCGAGACTCTCTTTGAAGACCTACCATAAGAACTTCTTTTTCTTATTCTCCAGAACAAACTCCTTGGAACGGGCTTTCCTTCCTTCCAACACAATCCAGGCGTTTTCTGTGGTGGAGGCATCGTCTGTGTCAGCAGTTGTTATGGCAATTTCATATTCTGTGGAAATGCAGACAGACAGGGATTGTCGCACCATAATTGTTTCACATCTGGCAAATGCTTGTAATTAGCTGAAAGTCATTCATCTCTGACAGTTAGGGAGCT
The DNA here is from genome assembly GCA_029814765.1 of Acanthurus leucopareius. Classification (NCBI taxonomy): domain Eukaryota; kingdom Metazoa; phylum Chordata; class Actinopteri; order Acanthuriformes; family Acanthuridae; genus Acanthurus; species Acanthurus leucopareius. Next base: position 5,865,749 of record JAQMCX010000048.1, read on the forward strand.
TGTAATTATGCCCACAGATGTCCATTTTTACTAACTGGTTTTGTCACTGAGATCTATAGAGTCGTTGTTGGCACAGGCCAGCTCCCTCATTATCTGTCCATCATCTTCATTTTTAGCCAACCAGCGGTCGCAGGGGAACCTAAAGGTCTGGTCCATGGCCTCATCTTTTACGTCAATGTACTCAAGATGCCAGCCAGGAGCAGGGCCTGTTTACAGTGAGAGCAACAAAGTCCATTAAAATCTTCTGCTTACAATATCCTTTCAGTAGAAATTCCCGTCTACAGCTTTGAGGAATGTTTGACATTATGGGAAATACACTTTTTTGCCAAGCATGAAATGATCAACACAACTCTCATGTCTGTATGGTGAATATGAAGTTATAGCCGGAAAATGGTTAGCTTAGTTTAGCATTAACACTTGAAACAGACATCACAAAAACTGCATTCTAGCATCTCCAAAAATCACCTATTTACATGTCAAATAAGGTATTATGTGTGAAAATATATTCTTGCCCAGAGAGAGCCGGGCTAGCAGGTTAACCTGCTGCTCACTTAACATTCAGCACACAGACATTATAGTAGTCTTACTATTTCAATTGGACTCTTAACAAGTAATCATAAAAGCATATTTCCCGAAATATAACTATTTTCTGTATTTTATTAAAAAAAAGTACAAAATTACAAAAAAGGTTAAATTCTCATATTTCTTCCAAATTTCAGTTAGCACAAATACTTAGTAATCATAGTTGATACAACTCTCCTTTAAAGAAAAGTACAGAAAGTTGTGAACACATTACAATTTTATTAACTTTTCTCAGATCAAACAGAAACAACATTAAGACAACAACAGCACCAAATGATAAGATATGCAATGATTTATCCACATGTAACATTTTGTTTAAGTGGATGGTATTAATTCTGCTGTTATAGAGGACAAATATTCCTCCTGATGCTTTCTGTTGCGTTCTTTTCCTCCTCACCTTTGTTATCATGCCACACTCGGACCTTGGACAGTTCGCCCAGACTAAGCATGTCAGGGAACCTGAACACATCTTTCATTTTACGCTCAAACTTGTTCCTGTTGGCGCTTTCCTTCAGAGGCAGCGTCCCAGTGTCTCCGTATTCCCCAAACACCATCAAAAACACATTGGCATCAGTACCAGCACCTAAAAATATCAGAGGCATTTATTGATGAAAACAGAAAATTTATATTTGCCTGATTATGTTGCAAGGATGCTACGGTGACATTGGATTTATCTTGGTGAGTAGTTAGTAGTAAAGCACATGTTACAAATCCTGTGGCCGCACAGATTATAATACTGTACCATGCGTCATTTATGAGCATGGGTGTTTATGTAAGCAGTGCTCATGTATTTCAGTGATTCCAACACTGCTCATGTATTTCAGTGACTGGATCTTGCTTTAACTCATTAGGTCATGGGCATTGTACCTTTCTGGAAATGAGGGACATGTTAAAACTTAACATTTCTTTAAGTTGCCTCTTTCTTTTACATTAAAACTTTACATTTCTTTAGCAAAGGTCTGGTTAGGTTTGGCCACAGGTTGAGTGTGAAAATGTTTGGCTTAACAATCATGTTTTGGGTTTTATTGCTACTGACATGGCCGGAAAATGTCCCCACTGTTGCTTAAATTCCATGGTTGAAACTATTAATGTTGATGTGGTCTCGAAACATTTCTCTGCTGCTTGGCAGCTGTCTCTACTTCATTAAATCTGAGCCAAAACAAGGCATACAAATCACTTACATTTTTCTGTTGGTCAGCTTCAAATCAATTATGCAGACATTTAATTTTAAGTCTAGACACTGGTCTATATCATTCAAATGTACATCTCAAACGTACACTAAGTGATTTGAAAAATAAGTCTTTCAGTCAAGTAAAGACTCATGAATATGCAATCAACACATTTTTCAGTTAAGTGGATAAAGTTATCTTAAAATAACTACACAGGTATGTGGGTATATCCATTCTTAGATGAGGCCATTACTTGGACATAACGCACAAAACTTGTGACCCACCTCCGACATCACTGGTCTGGACTTGGACGATGTAGGTTGTTTTCTCCACCATCTCGTCATCATCCACCACAGCTGCCAGCTCACACACTTTTGTCCTCTTAGGCCCTTTGGTCTTGGACAGCCAGTTCTCATAGGTAAACAAATACACCTCCTCTGTGGTCAGGTTACGCATCAGGATCTAAAAGCATTCGTTGACATGTTCATTGATCACATTTCAGGTGTTGCAAATGATTAAATGAGGAAGTTAGAAGTGTTCTTATTTTATTATCACTGTTTAGTTTCTGCAGAAGAAAACAATAATAGTTTTTTGGTCACAGAATTCTATCTCTTCTGTGTAATTGTGATTTTTCTGACCAATGCTCGGGTTTTTAAAATTTAACTGCAAGCCTATGTTTATGGTTAACATTGGCATAAACAAGGTATGATAGATGAGCTTGCTTTGTTTTTGTTACCCTGTCAAGAAACCAGTCAGGTCGACTTCCAGAGCCATCAATGCGAACTCTGATCTTCTTTAGAGGAGCAATGTCATCTATCTCCAGGCTGAATGTGTCTTCTTGACCCCTTTCAAACCTACATGATAGAAACAATAAAGAGCTCATCTTGTATTAATACATCTGGGCTTGAGATGTCTATCTTAAAAATAGTTTAGGAAATACCTCTGTGTGCTTTTTTGCCTTGGGTTAAGAACTGAACAAAACTTGCATATTTATAGATTCTGTAAGTTTTAATGTGGTAGAAGGAGGAAATGCCATTTTAAGAATTTAATGTGTTGATTATACTTATTTGATAAAACAACATATTAGACACACATCAGTGTGTCCCTGACAGACTATTTGCATACATGTCTTAACATGTCTGCATAAGATCTTTAAATATATTTATTATAGCTATTTTAACTCTCTGCAAGACAACAGCTAAATGTATAATCTGAAACATAAAACCATAACTTTAATAGTAAGTGATAAGTGATTAATCAGGGGATCAGAGGAGAACTGACCTGTCTTCATTTTTGGACAGCAACATTTCTTCTGTGCTCCCATTGGCTCCGAACACCGTCAAAAATATGTTGGTGTCAGTTCCTGCATACTGAGTGTCACCTGTGACAACTGTGACTGAATAAATAACCTACAACATACAGCAGATAATACAGATTAAACAGACATTCACATTCACATCGACTGCATGTCCTCCATGGTTTCGTATTTCGGTTTTTGTGACTCACTTTGCGAATAATGTTGATTGTGCTGGAGTCCAGCACATTGAACAGTCTGGCAGTCAGACCATCTCCCCTGTCTTTGGCCAGCCAACACTTACATGGAAAGATGTACTTGATACCTTTGGTTGGCACGGCAACCGACAGCTCATCCACCAACCAGCAGCTCTCTGGTGTGACACCGTTATGGCCAAGCTGGGAAAGACAGAGAGAGAAGAGACAGTGAGAGATGGAAGGTAGAACTGAAGAAATTTCAGGTCTAATCATATTTAATTTGAATTTGGTTGATCTGGGTACCAGAGAGCACACCTAGAATTACTTATTGCTCAGCTGGATCGGCTGTTTTTGAATTTTTAAAATCAGTGTATCTGAGGAGGCAGAAGAAAGGAAATGGTTTCACAGATTTAGCAACAGACACAGTCCCAGATTCTCACTTCCACCCTCTTGATTTCTCCTACGTCAGCTCCATAACACACAAAGTGCTCCATGGTGCCAGCTGTGTAGAATTTCTTTCCCTCCGGCAGGTCCAGCCACAGTCGCTCTGTCTCCATGTCGTTGGGGCCGATGATGATGACATAAACCCTGGCTGTGGTGCTGGCATCACGGTCGATTCCCGTGGACAAGGTGAAGTGGTAAGGGATGACTGGGTTGAAGAGAAAAATGGTTACAGAGTCTGTTTTTAAAAAAAATATATAATTGCAGCAAATAGCTCAACATTTTGGGAAATACTCTCAGTTTCTTTTCAAAAGTTTAATTATACTACTCATATATCTATACAGTAAATATAAAGCTACAGACAGCAGACAGTTAGTTTAGTTTAGCATAAAGACCAGGAACAAGGCAACACAGGTAACATGGCTGTATGAGGGTGATAAAATCCTCCTATCAGTACCTCTAAAACTCACATGTAAATCTCACCTTCAAACACTGAAATCTTGTCATCATTGTAAGATTACCAAGAAAAAAATATAATAAACATTATCCTGTGAAAATCAAGAATGTTGTTTTTTTGTAAATAAATGACACATTTATAAGATTTTGACAAGTCAGCTTTTAAAGGGCTTAGGTGGTTTTGTTATCCTGTGAGCCAGGCTAGCTGTTTCCCCTTGTTTCCAGGCTTTATGCTAAGCTATCCTGCTCTTCTTATTTAAGTCAAGAAAACAAACCCATTTCTTACATAATGCTGGACTGTTTCCTTTATATTTGGCTATTTTTGTTTAATATTTGGGGTCGTATACAAAGAACTGATAAATTGTACCTAACATTTTTCATCATTTCTAAAAGTCTTTACACTTCTTTTAATGTTTTTGCCCTCAGGGTTTCAGGTTTTGTAATGATCAATTAAGTACTTTTTTTAAAGGCTGTTCTGTGTTTGTTTTTGCTGCAAAAAAGTCACCATTATCTTTCTTAAACCCCCTCTTAAGGAACATGTAAACATGTAAAAACATAGAATAGTTTGTGCTCTTACTTGGACCTTCTTCCACTACTGACACCTTTTTCTTCTTTTTCTTCTTGTTGGCATTTTTGTCCAACCCCAGTTTGGCTTGAGCCAGCTTCTTAGAATTTGGATCAGTGTTTCTTTCACCTTCGTACCCCTGAACCAGACACAAAAACAGACAATAATCCTCTCACTTCCTCCTCACAAGCAATTTTACTGCAGCAGCAGCTAATGGGGAACCAAATAAAAAGAAGAAAGTATAGCACTCGCTCTAACAAAAAGTTTAACAGACCTTGACAAAGAAGGTCCTTTCTATGCGTTTGTCCTCCTTCTTCGTCGACAGCCAGCGTTCACACAGAAACATGTATACTTCCTCTGTGTCTTCATCCAGCACCTCCACCTGGTCAAGGTACCAATCAGCGCCTATCATGGAGTTGTCATGACGAATATGAATCTTAAACACTTGGCCTAAGTCCACAGCCTCAATAGTGAACTTGTCCACCTAGGAGGCAAAGAATTACATAAAACATTTTGATACCTGTGGATGGCAGCAGTCATGTGACAAAACATATCACACTTTTCCTCACACACCTCTCCTCTCTCAAACTTGTTCTTGTTGTTCTCAGATTTGGAGAGTTTGCGTTCGCCTGTGTCTCCAAGGTCTCCATAAATGGTGAGAAACACGTTGGCATCAGTTCCTGCTCCGTACATGTCTCCTGTCCTCACAGACACCTTGTACATGTGAGCTATGATGGAAGGAAAACTTAATTATTGTACCTAAGTTCACTCTGGAGGTGAATGTACCGTATTTTCCGCACTATAAGGCGCACCTAAAAGCCTTTAATTTTCTCAAAAACCGACAGTGCGCCTAATAATCCGATGCGCCTTATATATGGATCAATATTGGATAATTATGGCTACCGTAGTCAGGGGGCGTCGCCGAAGTAA
>JAQMCX010000048.1:5872100-5954985 GCA_029814765.1 Acanthurus leucopareius
AAACAGTTTTAAAATAGGCCATTCATCGAAGGTGCGCCTTATAATCCGATGCGCCTTATAGTGCGGAAAATACGGTACTTGATTAGATTACACTGTTGAAATGAGAGTAAACCTACTTTCCAAAGCGTCCTCCACCTCAGTTTCAGTCCTTTTCAGCTTCCCATCCCTGAGGAGTTTCTCTGTGATGATTTCTGAGGAAACCAGCTCCCTAACGGTCTCCCCATCATCTTCAGACCTGGCTAGCCAGCACTCACATGGGAAAATGGTTGTCTCTGAACCCTGCCATTAAAAAAATAAAAAAATATTAAAAAAAACTTTTCAAACTGGCAAGTTATTTCTCTCTGACACTGAAAGAAAGTAAATCTAACTCCAAAAGAAAAAAAAATCAGCTAGTAGCTTTTTATTATTATCTGTTAATAATTCAATGAGGGCACAGACACTAAAACTGTAAATGAAGCACATTTCTACGCATGCAGGATCTCAAGTGGATTTTTATTACCTTTCCTTTCCTGAGCTGTCGTCTGATCTCCACTCTGTCGAGGTGCCATCCTGGGTTGGTTCCTCTGTTGTCGTGTCCAATTCTGATTTTCTCTATAATGTCACCAACATCCTCCAGCTGGACAAAGATATTGAAGTGTTTACAGAGCTGCCTGCCGCTGCACTGAAGAATGTACACATAGTCTAAATCCACTCACCTCCACGATAAACATGTCCTCAGCTCCCCTCTCAAAGTACAGACGTCTCTCTCTCTTGTTGACACACAGATGCTTCTGCTGTGTGCACACTCCCTTTTGTCCGTATAACACTATGAACACATCAGCGTCGGTTCCCGCACCAAACACGTCACTCGTGTATATCTTTATCTCATAAGGCACAACTGAGAAAGCAGAGGAGAGGGTGACAGCTCTGTTTGATTGAGACAAGAGGAGGATGTAAATCTAACATTTAACAATATTTTTCACATGCTTAGACTTTGAAAAGTCACAAAATGCAGCTGACCAAGCAGAAGAGTGTGTGGAACAAAGTACTGGTACAGTCTTTGACCTTGCAACAAGAGTCCTTTTTCAGTGGAGACAGACCACCACAGCATCAGAGGGTCACTGCTCTGATGTGCACCCTTCTTCCTGAGTCCCTCAGAAACATTTTATTACTGATGCTTTCACACTTTACTTGAGTAAAACTTTGCATTAAACACTCTCAGAGAAAGATCTCTTCATTATTGTATTGCTCTTTACAGGAATTAATTCAAGCACAGCTTTCAAAGCTCTTCACTCACATGGCGTGTAGTATTCAGTCTGTAAGTCTGCAGGATAGAGATCCCTCACAATCACCCCATCATCCTCTCCTTTATCCAGCCAGCGGCCACATGGGAAGCGTAGTCTTTGACCCTGAGAGGCGGCGTCGACTTCGACCCAGTCCAGGAACCAGCCAGCTGAACCCCCTGATGGTGGAGAAACAGTCACGTGTTAACTGCCTTTATCTGTGAAATCTTATTTTGGTTCTGCGGTCTTTTTCCTGACCTGAGTTGTCGTGCCCAATTCGAATCTTTTCCAGGTCACCCAAGTCCACAGCTTCCACAGTGAACTCATTGATCATCCCCTGTTCAAACTTATTCTTAAAGTTCTTACAGGCTTTTAGGTTGACAATACCTGTGAGTGATATTTTTACATTCAAATTAGTATCATTCAGTCAATGAAATACAGCATGTGGCTGCCAAAACAACGCCAGGACGACTGTGAAGTATCATACCTGTGTCGTCATTTTCACCAAATAGGATGGCAAAGACGTTGGCGTCAGTTCCAGCGTACTTCTTTTCTCCGGTTTTTATTTTGAGGGTATATGTGGTAGACATGGCTGTAAGACAAGTCAAACAAGTCAGCACTTTAATACCTTTTATCTTTACACTAACAAATAAGTCTCTCGATGCTACATGCACCAGCAGCACTTAGATAAATACTTAAAGAGGACACTCCTATATCTGGGCCCTGTACTACAACATGAGCCAGCTTTGAAACTGTTACATTTCTGTTCGAGCCCCAGAGTGGCGCTTGTCCCCTCCTCATCCTCATCCTTCTTCATGAAGGCCTCATCCACAGGAACCAGCTCTCTTGCTATCTGTCCATCATCCTCATCCACAGCCAGCCAGCGATTACAGGGGAAATAGTATCTATTGACCGAAAGAGTACCTCTGTTCAGTTCTCTGACTCAAAACCATGTTGTTACCTCAGCATCAGCTACATAACTGCATGAAACTATTATTCTATACAGTGACAATAACTGAATTAATGAACAAAAACAAGGCAAGATGTGAGTTGGTTTCACCTACGTTGTATCATCCTTTGTGTCAACTATCTCAACACGATCCAGGTACCAGGCTGAATGAGAGTTAGTGTTGTCATGACGGATTCGAAGCTTCTTCAGAGGACCCAGATCAACAGCTGTCACGCTGAAAACATCCTCCTGCAAATTCAGCAACCGGACATACTGCTGTGTTACAGGAAAGACTTTCGAGTGGCAGACTTTGTCAAAGTCAAGATTTACAGGAAATGTAAGGTGGAAGAGAAAGGTGGGATAAAATGCAGCTAAAGATAGCAGCAATTTCCCTTTTTTTTGTAGTATCCATTGTAAAAAATGGCCTGTGAAAAAAAAAGCCAGTGTTACTTTTAATTTGCAGCCAGAATTAGAGCCAATTGTCTGCGAACTTGAGTTTTGTGTTCTTACGAAGCCAGGTATTATGTAGAGATTCATAATTCACAGGTAAGGATTAAGTAATGAGTAAAAGTGGGTCAGGTTCAGTGACACAGAGGACTCCTCTTAGTGCTTCTCAGTCACAGCTGGCTCGCCTGCAGGAGAGCTTGTAATCCTAGCAGAATACACCCCCACCCACACCTCGGTGCATCGACTCATGTTGCGTGGAAGTCCTTGAGTCTTTGACTAACTACTGGGGAATTTTTCAGCAGGACACCCTTCCAAGAAACAGGGGTGAAATTATTTTTTTTAATTTCTTTATTTATATATAAAATTCAGGCTCAGACACACATTTCTACTCCTGTCAGCCAGGAAATGAATCCATGGCTAGTTGTTTTTTTGGGCTCATGGTTTATGTTTTTAAGTTAATTAAAGAATAATGACAAAATGTGGTGCAGTTCAGTACTGGAATACTGTTTTTTTTCCTTTGTATGAACCAAATTTCCCAGCATTTTCTGGGTTATAATAATTTTTTGAAATAATTTTTTCTGATCAACCAGATTCCTTCTTTTCATCTTCTGCTGATTTTAAAAAGAAATGCTCATCCCTTTGTTTAACCAGCCATACCTGCCCCCGCTCAAATTTGTTGAAGTTGTCAGAGTCCTTTAGATAGCGCTCTCCGGTGTCTCCATTTTCTCCATAAATATTAATGAAGACGTTGGCGTCAGTCCCGGCTCCCAGCATGTCACCAGTGAATACACACACTTCATAGGTGTTGACTGTGAGACAATAGAGAGGATAAATTACTAACACCTTAACCTGTCAGGAAACTGTGTCAAGCCAAAACACGCATGTCCACAACATTAATGCTGAAAACACCGAAAAAAACGTGCCAAAAAAGAAAAAACCTGGGAAAAAATACAAATGCAGTACATAACACATTCTCTATGTATGTAAGTAAGTATGTTATACTTCAAACATTGGCGGACATTAATACACAAGACTTGGTAAAAGGTAGGGGTTGCACCAAGATCTCTTCAAGGCAAGACATGAATTTTATACAAATACCGAGGACAATGATCCGCTTACTGGAAAACTGTTATAGTTAATATGTCTAAAATATGTCTGGGTGAAAGGATTTATCGCATTTTATTGTTATAATATAGAGGACTAAAAAAACAGTCCAGAAGACATAAAAGCATTATGTTTACGCACAAAAAATGATGTGCAATGTTCACAGAAACCAGATCTTGTGTCTCTGACTCTCAACAAGTTGATGCATATTTCTTCAGTAAAAACCTCGTGCATGTGGTAACTAAAGGGGGCATCCAGCTGTTTTTATAAAACTGCTGTTTTTGTGCTTTGATGTATAATTTAAAGTGAGTATTCACGCAAGAGTGTATGAGTTATTCATGTCTCCTGAAATGATATGTGCTCAAATACTGGTTCCACAATAGCAGTTAGCTTGTTTTTTTCTCTATGTTTCAGATATCAGTAAGAACCTATGTGGTTTTGGTGCATTTTTCATTGTGCAGTATACAGGCACTGACAGGTTAGACTATATTTCTGTTATGTTTTACTCAACTGTCAAGGAAATTAAATCACTATAAATAAATGCAAATGTTTGAGGCCCCACTGCAACAACATTACACCTTGTCATATTTATTTCATACTTTCCAACTCCTCTGCATCCTCAGGCAGCAGCTCCACAACCAGCTCGCCATCCTCCTCTCCCCCAGCCAGCCAGCGTGAACAGGGGAAATGGTAAGTCAGCACCACTTCCCGCATCTCCTCTCCTCCCTCCTCGTCCTCATCCTCCTCGTCTTTCTTCTTTTTCTTCTTCTTTTTTTTGTCCTCCTTTTTCTTTTCCTTGGGAACCAAAGCCATGATTAGATGCTTTATGTCCACTGACTCCAGGAACCAGCCAGAGCCAATCCCCGAACCATCGTGACCTATGCGGATCTTGTAGACCTTCCCCACATCTTTGGCCTCTATCTGGAAAACATTTACAATGTTTCAACTCAAAGCATAAAATCTGGACATTCGCTTTTTTTCTTTGGCATTCAGATGTAACTAGTGAGATGCATTTTGGGGTCACTGAAACCAATTCAAGCTTTTTTTACCTTGAAAATCTCTGTGGTGTTCCGCTCAAAGTTGTTGGATCTGCTTTCGAGTGTGATGACCTCTGTCTTCCCCTTGTCCCCATAGATCTGGACGAACACTTTGGCATTGGTGCCAGCAAATGTCACATCGCCGGTCACTACTGTTACCTCATAGTTAATCACTGAAAAAAAAAGATTTTCCCTTTTTGATCAGTGGCATTTTGAAAAGCTTACACTAAAAAAAGTTATGTGTTTTAATGTACTTCTAGCATGCATGCATACATATTTACATGCACATACATAAGACTGAGACCTTAATAAGACAATATCACAAAACAGGAGTAACAAGGTGCTTTACATGTGTGTGTATGTGTGTATGTTTGTATATATAATTTCTCCTACTTGTGAGACAGCGTGAAAATATCACCTACACTGTTCCATTTCCAGGATCTCGCTCGGGTAAATCTCCACCTCTGTTTTGCCGTCAGCCTCATCCTCATCCAGCCAGCGGTGACTAGGGAACATGTAATGTCTTCCATGAACTGGAACCATAATCTGAACGCTGTCTAAGAACCAACCTGCACGCATGCCTTCGTTGCTGTGGCCAATCAGCAGACGGTTGATCTGAGATAAGATTAAAAGTGTGAAACTATTTAGATAATCAGATAAGTCAAACATATTTACACATTTACTGAGTCAACATAAGAACATGGTTTTAAAATACAATAAGAAAGGACAACATTTGTACTTTTCTCTGCAATGTTTTATCTTTTCCTTCATGATTAAGTCCAATTAAAACATATGAATAACCAGTATACTATGATGATTGTTATTGTTGACTTACTGTCTACAAACAGATTGACCACTTTTTATGTTGGGAATCATATCCATGGAAGAAGTGCCACAAACTTAAACACTGTCGAGTACAAAGAAAATGTAAGATCTTATCTAAACCCCCTTTACAATATAACTTTTTGAATGTAATAATGTTATATTTTATTCAAAGCAAATGGATGGCATATATGGAGAAGATATGGTGATCAAGTTTCAATATCTTTCAACAAATTGTTTCTAAACCTTCTCATAGTAATGTTAACACAAAATGAGCCCCTAACTTATTTTGGTCTCTGCTGTATCACCTGTCCAATATCAAAGGTTTCCACTGTGAAGATGTCAACACGGCCCGTCTCAAAGTAGTTTCCTAGGTTGTTTGCAGAGACCACCAGCAACATCTTGCTGGTGTCGCCTTTTTCTCCATAGAGTTTCACAAACACGTTGGAGTCGGAGCTGCCTCCAGGAATGTCACCTGTCTTAACAGCAATGTGATATGCGACGTCTAACACACAGAGACACAAAGGTAAGTGTCAGGTTTAGTTTAAATTTAAATGTAAGGACAGAATTCAAGAGTCCTGTGACATACTGTAAAGACGCTGTCCATCTGAGAATGGCACCAACTCTCGTACAATCTGACCGTCATCCTCATTGCGGTCCAGCCACCTGCACAACATATTCAACAAACAGAATTATAATCTGTTACTTTATTTGCTCAAAGAAAAAAAAAGTATGGCCAAATAAAAGCTAGGTCTTGTGTAAGGCTGGGGCAGTGGTCAACTAGAACAAAGACAAGCCAAATCTCTAATAAAGGAATCTTAACTATAATATAACTTGTATTGTATTTTCCTGTGTTCACACTGAGACAAGTGCACCTGTTGCAGGGGAACTCTACAGCGTGGGCCTCAGCTTGTCCCTCCTCTCTTACAATCACTTTATCGAGGAACCAGCCACAGCCTCCACCTCTGCCATCATGTCCAATTCTCACCCTGCGGATCTGCCCAATGGACACCGCCTCGACTATAAACTCATCCAACTGAAAAGACAAAAAAAGCAATGACAACAACAAAAGTAAGCAACATTTAAATTAGTATTCCAATTTATGGTTATCAAATATTTTTGATTAAAATTAGGTTGGAATATTGTAATTAATAATATGGTATACTAAAAGCACCCACATTTCCTTTCTCAAACTTGTTGACGTTGTTTTTGCAGTTGACCAGCCATCGATCTCCAGTGTCCCCCTGGTCTCCAATCAGGTTTAGAAAAACAGATGCATCTGTGCCACTGCCACTTACAGTCCCTGTGCAAACTGTCACTCTGTATTTGATCACTGCACAACAGAATAACATGGTTAATTAGTTTTTGTACTACTCTCAATTGGCAAAGCAGAAACTAGTTCCTCAAGATTAACATAAGTGCATATACATACAAGGCAGCGGCTCAGAGATTACTTCTCCACAGGCAGGCAGTTCCCTTACAACCTCGTTATCGTCTTCGTTTGTGTCCAGCCAGCGCTCGCAAGGAAACGAATACTTCTCCTTTGTTAATGTCTTCATCAGAGTTGCCTGATCAGGGAAATGTGATGCTGAAAAGCTTGTATGATTTGATGCATAAGAGGAGTGATTGATAAGTTCATTGCCAAGATGAGTCATATGTTTCTTGTTACATGTTCATGCAGTTCAAATGTCTGAGTGATTATGTAGAAAGTTTCAAGTTAATAACTTTTGTGATTTTTCTATTATTTTAGACTCATTTTTTCCTTGTTTCCATGTCAATTAGCATGTGTGACTTTGAATGTCTGAGAATCATATAATTATGATAGAAACATAAAAATTTTAGTCAGTTATACACGTACAGTGTACATGTGAGTGAACTCCAAACTGAGCTCATTAAACTTGAACTAAGATTACATGATTATTAGGTATCAAAATCTCCACACCTTACTGAGATGCCATCCTGCAAAAGGATTTCTCTTCTCATGCCAGATACGGAATTTGGTCAGTTTTCCCAAATTGGCTAGCTCAACCTGTAGAATCACATCAAGTGAAAAGTTTCTAATGAAGCCACATTATCTGTATTATCTAATTAAATATATGAGTATGGCATTTGGTGGTATTTAAATATGGAATACTTGCCATAAACCTGTCCACCTGCCCCTGTTCAAAATTGTCTGTTTTGTTGTCCAGTCTGATCTCATCACTCTTCCCCTTCTCTCCGTACACCTGGAAGGCGATATCTGCATCGGTTCCTGCACCAGGCAAGTCTGATGTCCAGATCCACAAGGACCAGGGATGCTCTGAGGGGAACCAAATGAAATCATTTACTTTGATTTAGGAGCATAATCATGGTTTGTCATATTTAGACAAGTGTGTCCCACTATCTTCACCCTTTCTTTGTTATTATGACTGAGAGGTGATTAGTTCCTCCTTTACCCTATGCTGCCTAAAAGACTTCAATACTGATAAGTGCATGAAATTTTTATTTTTATTTTTTACAGACTTGGAGCCAACAGTAGCTGATTTTGACAAGAAGGCTGTCAGTTGACTAATTTTACTCCATCATCATTTCAGAGGAGCACCTGAAATGACATTTTACATATATTTTATATACATACATTCTGTTGTGTAAGTTTAAAACCAGAATAAAACAAATGTTTTACAAAACAACTGCACTCACCATTTTTTTTTTAAAAAAGGAAAAACCTCACACTTAAAATTATAAAGTAGAACAAAGGTAGACTGCATGCTGAGTCATTATGCAAATGCCTGATAAAAAATGGAGTTTTAAATGATTTTGCTTAGCAATTTAGGAAATTATAGCCTTAGTGAAAATTACAGCTGCTGCTGAATCACTGGCATTAAACTTACTCTTCTGTCTCTTCTGCCTGAGTGAAACCATCTCATAGAGCTCTCTCTCTATCAGCCCGTCACCCTCCTTCTCATCCAGCCATTTACTGCACGGGAAGGTCTGCTCTATCCCTGTGAACGGACAGTACACCACCACCTGCGAAAAAAAACCTGGCTGTTTTAACTCACAGTGAATTATCATATTATTCTGTGTGCATCATGTTTAATGTACCTTCTCGCAGTACCACCCAGCGCTGACTCCGTCGTTGTCATGTCCAATGGTGACTCTGCTGAGGGGGCTTAGGAGCGCAGAAATCTCGACATTAAAGATGTCTGTCAGGCCACGCTCAAACTTTCCTCCCTCCAAAAACACCTTGATCAAATACATTGTGGAGAGGATTTAATCATATTCACATTCAGTGGTCAGAATTTATAAATGGAGACTAAGAAATTATTTAAAAGGAATATTTTCATTTGCAACATGTATCTGTTTGAATCCTTGTTCATTACTTTTGTCTATTATGCTACATGCAAACTAGTTGTCTGTAAAGTAATTAGAGTGAGTACACTAGACAATGAACTGCGTCCACATCCACCATGGCTGGACAAACAAGAAAAGCACATATACAAACTAATCACCAGGACTGCCCACATTGTTTTCTAGATAGGATAGATCTGGTGCAATAATCATTAAACATAAAAAAGTCACCAAAGAAAAAAAACTTTACAACAAAAAACCAATTCACTTAATTAAAAACAATTATTGCAGCCAGTCATTCCTTTTAAAATCAAGTTCAAGATCTTTTTCTACTCAGTTTCATTCAAAAGAAAACAAACTAACTCCCACTGAAGCACCCACTGTTTTTTTAATTAGGTACAAGTTATCTGCTCTGTCTCAGTACACAGTATCTTCTCATTACCTTGCCACTGTTCTTCATGCCTTTTGAGCCGTGCATCACAATGTGGATTTTGGAGTTGGTCCCAGCACCTCGAATGTTTCCTGTCACAATCTGGACATTGTACACAATACCTGGAGAGTACAGTTACATGTCAGTCTATCAGAGGCTCTGCCAGCAGGTCACTTTGATTCACGGCACCCATATTAAGGAGCTGAACAGGAACAAGATAAACTAGATCTAAACGTTGATAGTCTAAACCAAGAATTAATGATCACAGCGAGTCTTTGGCAAGCAAGACAGAAAACAAAAATGGACAGCAGGAGAGAAAAGAATGAGAGGGGAAACAAAGCTGAGGAAATTTTATTGTCTTATTATTCTTTAAGCAGTTTTTTCAGACCAGACAAGCCAATAGCAGTCCCAAAATAAGGCAACCAGTTTAGAGGAAACTGCCAAGTATTGTGTTCATTTTTATTCTTGACATAATTGCATTGGCACCTTGCATGAGGTTTCTGCAGGAGAAATTAAATAAACAAGTATAACAAGTATATGTGAGGCAGTTTTCTAAGCTCATAAACTAATCTCATCCTCACCTGTGGGCTGGCTCCCCCCAACCAAAATGTCTCTCTGGATCTTCCCATCGTCCTCATCTAAGGCAAACCAACGATTGATTGGAAATTCATACACAATTTTGTTTCCCATGTCATCCACAATCACCTGTATGAAACAGAGAAAAGGAAATAAGAAAGAAATGTTGGAGTCAATATGAGTGATAAAAATCAGCTATTATGGCCGTTAACCTTTTCAAGCTCAATTATGTATCTTACAGAGAAAGTCACTGTAGAAATGATAGAGACAGAAAGAACAACATGTTTTCCTTTGGTGAATATTACACTTTTTACACATGCATACACAAAGTCAAAGTTTATCTACTTTTTTTAAGGATGATTGCTGCCATAATTTTCTTTGTCGTTTTATATCTTAAAGTTCTTTGCACAGGTTCAGGCATTCCTTATAAAACTAATACATTTGTTTTTTTTGCAGTTTTAATTGCTGTCCTGTGAGCATATACAGATCAGAGCGTAAATATGGCACAATTAAACCCAAATTAAACACAACTGTCAACCCCAAAATACATCTCTATACCAATGTGAACTTTGTCAGCAGCACAAATAACCCATGAAATAACAACAAACAGCAAGTTATCATTGTTGTCACTGCTGATCTTTGGTTTCTATCTGTGCTGATGTCACCAACAAGACCTGTCTGTCTGTTTGCTGTAAGACAATCTGTTAATGGAGCATGGTTTACCTTTACACAGATGGCAGGAGGACAACATGTGTGTCCTGTGTGTGTGTGTGTGTGTGTGTGTGTGTGTGTGTGTGTTTGTGCGTATGAGAGAGAGAGAGAGAGACAGCTTGTGCACATATTCATCAGTTTACATGAACTCCTCTCTTGGGTGCGCACACTGTATGCCTTGAAGGAGCAGAGACACGAGGCTCAGACGAGAGGACTGAGAGGAAATAAGAGGATCACATGTCTTAAGTACCTCTGAAGAGGCAAAACTGAGCAATAAGAGCCAACAGTAAGGCTTTAAGACAGACTTTAAGTTCAAGACAAGGCACTAAAAATACATAAGTAACACAAGAGGAAAGAAATTAAACTATCAATGCTATTCTGTAGTTACCTGTCTGAAGAACTGAAGGGTCATTGGTTAAGCATTTATTTCATTCATCTCAAATATGTCTAATTGCTTCTTCTTAGTATTGTAAAACTCATTTGTTTTGTCTACTCGTTTCTTACCTTGTCCACAAACCATCCTGCTGAAGAGCCCTTATTATTATGGCCAATAGTGATCTTTCTCACTTTGCCAAGGTTTGGTGCCTCGATGGTGAACTTGTCCTCCGTGCCCTTTTCAAAGTTATTTTTGTCATTGTCAAGTCGCCTTTCACCTTTGATAACAGAGCAAATAATCAGTTCTTCCCGATAAATTCTGATTTAAACCCAAGCAGAAAAGAGTTTCTGCATTAAAACCCTCATTCACTTTAGGAGAAAGTAAATTACTTTACCTGTGTCTCCAAACTCCCCAAAGATATTGATGAAGACATCTGCATCTGTTCCACTGCCTTTTATATCCGCAGTGAAAACACTCACTGCATATTTATTGTCTGGAAAATGATAATCAAAAGTTTAAAGTGTAAATAAATTTACAAAAATGTACAAAAAAATAATTTTATTGGGATTATAGAGTGTCATACATATATCTATATCTGTGTATACGTACATTTGGGCATGTCCATGGGGTCCATGCTACCCAGCAGGTCTCTGATATAAAGGCTGTCTCCCTCCACTTTACTAAACCAGTTGTTACAGGCAAAGTAGAACCTCAGGTGAGGCCTGATCACATCCGTCACCATCACTCTGTCCAGGAACCAGCTTGGGTTCATACCTGTGTTGTCATGCTCAATTCTAAAGCAACAGGAGAAAAACAACATCCTTCTTGGAGACAAATTCAGGGAATGAAGAAAACTTTCCTAAATCTGACCCATCGGTGTTAAACTACTAACTGTTCATACCTGATCTGTGCTGTACTAGAAAATAATCACCAATATGAACGGAGAACAACAGTCTGCATTAGGGATTAAGTGTTTTTGATCTCACATACCTTATCTTTCTCAAAGGTCCAACATTGTTGGTTCTAATTCTGAACACATCGGTTTTGGCCCTTTCAAATGCTGTGCGATTCCTGGAATCACAAAATGTTAAAATCTTGGAGTCATGCAGAGTTTTACTTTTCAAACTCCCTACAAAAATAACATGGTACATAATTAAGTATTCAAGCATTGCAAACTTTAAAAAAATTCATGCAGCAAATTATGTCATGCAAACTGACTGCACAAATAACACCAAAATCACAGCACACAGTCAGTTGTTTTCACAGCTATTCTTTCACAAACACCACCACCACAGCATCACAAAATTAATACCTCTTATCTGTGCTGTTAAGGAGAGGAGAAAAACAAAAAGTTTTAGTTCAAAAACAGAACAAATCTGTTTTGTATTTGACCAAATTCTTTCACCTTTGAGGAGGACTTACTTGCTTGCCAGGTGGACTTTGGCAGTGATGCCATAATCTCCAAACAGAGTGATGAACACATTGGCATCAGTGCCTGCTCCTCTTTCATCACCAGTGATAGTCACCACCTCATACACTACAGGGTTTAATTACATCGTACAAATTGAATTGTGTCTTTGGAATCAAACAAAATCTAAAAAACCCTCATTAAATGGCAAGACCTTCAATTTTCTTCATTTGAGTTATCACCATTTACCTCTAAATAAACCTCAAAACATCTGATAAAACATGTTTATAATAGTTTACTTTGAAGAAGTTTTTAAGAAATTTAATATTTCAGTAAATAAGTTATGAGTGGAAAATTGGCGCTTTTGTAAAGGACTTTTACTTTTGGAAATGGATGAATTCTCCCTTATATCTAAACTGAATATAAAGGAATGTTGCATATACATTTTTTTTTGGTTAAATTGCAAAAGAAAGCAGCTCTGGCTCCTTAGATAGGTCAGATTAAAGTGCAGTGTGACTTTACATTGGGATTTTAACATTTAACTGCAAGGCCAAGAGGAAACTTTAAAGGACCTTATAGCCCTTATTAGGATGCAAAGCCGCCTGGTGCAAAGATGAGTGAGTGACAGGTGTCTTATAACTGTGGGTTAAAGATAAGATACTGACAGCACATGGATACTCCTTCACTCAGTGTTGAGTTACCATGAACATCAAACCAAAGCACACGGACATTAAAACTGAAGCCACACAGACTCCTGTAATTGCATTAAGGATTCACTTCTAAACTAGGTGTCTAATGTCAGAGTTTAAATCAAAGTAATAATATAACAACATGCTCTCTCAATATAGTATTTTAATTCTGTCCCTTCAAGTCTGATATAAAAAGTCTGCAGTTACCTTTCTTTTTATGATACTCGTCCTCGTAGTTCTCCGTCTTTTCTGGTTCGTAGTTACGAAGCTCATTTTCATAGATTTCAACATAATTTTCAATCTTCTTCTTCTTGCCTTTCGTTTTCTTTGTGTCCTCATCGCTATCCCCCTTATCTGAGCTTTTCTTCTTCTTGTCTTTCTTCTTCCTTTTCCCTTCTTCCTCATCCCCAGCTGTCTGATCTTCCTCTTTCTCTGAACCCTTCTTGGATTTTTTGTCCTCTCCTTTGGACTTTTTATCCTTTGACCCCATCTTGTCTTCTCCTTTGGACTTCTTTGAGCCTTTCTTAGTGGTCTCAATCACATCAGGAAGTTTCTCTCTTCTCTTTTCACTCCTGGAGTCATCACTCTTGTTATCCTCATCATCAGTATTTTGCAAGTCATTACTCAACTCATCCCCACTCTCATCTCTGACTTTCTTCTTTTTCTTTACCTTTTCTTTATCCTTCCCTTTTTTCTTGGTGCTCCTCACATCAGAACCTGATGAGTCTGAACTGTATCCTTCTTCATCACTGTCTTTAAAATTCTTCTTCTTCTTCTTCTTCTTCTTTGACCTTCTAACATCCTCTGACTCACCGACCTGCTTACTTTTCTTTTTGGGCTTTGCCTCTTGATCCTCTGAGTCGTCGTCATCTACATCTTTGGTTTCCTCTTCTGTGCTCTGTCTTGTTTTTTTCTTTTTTGTGGGCATCTTTAATTTATTTACTACCGTCCTTGTAACCGTAACCGATTCCTGTGTGTTGCGGTGAAACTTGATTAAACTGACCCAGGACTCTGGAGAAGTGACCCACAGGCAGGTACAAGTCCTAATGAGAGCCCAGACACTGCTGTTTGGCTGGCAGGTGGGGAAGCCCCTCTTCGCTGGTTATCCTGACCTACAATAGCAGCAGATGCTTTGGCCTCATTAAAAATGACAGTCTGCTTGTTGTCACCTGACCAGAAGAAGAGACTCACCCTGGGAATAAAGAGCTGCTAAAATACAGTTTAACCATTTAAAGCTAGTTTACTAAAACTAAGACTTAATGAAACACTTTTCTATTGTTTATATGTCCTCTCTAGTGCATGGTTGAGTGACAGTAATGAGCACAATAAAAAGAAAAACATGTACACAGTGTTATCTTACACCTGCAGCTGCACAGAACTCTTGGCTCTGTACTATAATCTCTGAAAGGTTTAATCCAGTTGTGTCACTAATTCAAACATTAACAATTTTTTAAAATTGTACTGTTAGAAAATGTTGTAGCATTACATCACTTTTTTCACTACCTCTATTAGTGAAACAACATAAATGCTAGAGTGTTGGCCACATGGAAGAAAGACTGCAAATTAAAGAAAGAAAACACATAAATGCTAGCTCTGATTTGTTCGCAGTCAACTGCTTAGTCACACATTCAGCTGACATAACACTTCTCTTAAGTTTCTGACTGTAATTCACTCACCTTTTGTACCTTATTTCTTAACTTCTTTCGGAGAAAAACTTCAGGTGTTTAATACTCTGCTTTCTCAATCAATGACAGCCAGCTAGGCACTTAGCAAGACTCTGCTGCTATTAGCTAACATTAGCTAGTCCAATCTGTCACCTGAGGGTTTAGCACTCAGGTGATGCTAACATTAAGGGACAAGTGTTGTTTTTTACTTGGTGAAACCAGCTTTAACATACAGCATCATTGTGTATGTTTTGTATTATTTATCTGAATGTGGAAATAATCCAGTAACTACAGTAAGTAAAAATAAATAAAGTTAAATATCTTTGAAATGTAGTATTTCGTGGCTCTGAGTACCGTTTTTCTTTAACATGGGATTTTAGCGTTTGAGTCGCCAGTCGGTAGATTGTAGCGTCCTGTGTACTTCACTGCCCCCTTGCGGCCAAACTGAGGAGCTGTTTCTAAGTCTTATATTCCTTTTAATTTTTCCCTCTTGTTTTGCACAGTGATAAAAGAAATCAACAGAATACTTATCTTAAAATTAAAAAATATATATACATTAAAATATACTGAAAAGGTCAAAGCTAAGGTCGTTTTAAAATGTTGCATGTCTATATTTTAATATTAGTATTATAATTATTTGATTGTGTTTGCATACTGCTGGTAGAGGTCAGATTTATCTTTATTACAGTATCGTTGTACTGCTTGGTAGCCTGTTAAAGCTCCCTCTGAGGATCACTTAAGTTTATTTTAGACTATATATTTGTCGATTCTTTTGAAATTTTTAATGTAAATATGAACAGTAACTGCTTCCTAAAGATTTATTAGTTAAATGTAGCAGCATAAAAATTACAATATTTGTTGTGGAATATATGGAGATACCTACAGAAGTGCTAGTGCAATACTTAAGCAAATGCACTTTTTTACTTTCCACCACTGTCTTACCAAAATTGCCAGTTACTGTATTAATTTTTTTTCTAAAATTAATACTACATTCTACTTGCATATGTTCAGCATTTTTTGATTATTTATCAAAGATAAGGGTTTGATATTTGTGAGAAGCCTCTATTCAACCAGCAGAGGGAGACACTTTCCTTTACATTAAGACTGAAAGTGTCTTGCACCACTGCATTAATTTAACAGACGTTGGGCACTGCTTGCATCATTCAGATTATGATAATCTCATCAAAATACTCACAGCTGGATTCCCTTTTCACAGCCTTTCTTTGTCAGTTGATAAACATTTGTTGGAACATCTTCTATATATCCTCAGCATTAAAACAAAACAAAAGGCAAAAAACAAACACAGTTAATATTTAAACAACACCACTGTATTACATGAGGCTTGTTACATACTAGCTTTATGTAATGCATTGGTATTGTAATACATTTAATACACTGTTACATAAAATGTTGGCATTACATTTAAAACTTGAATTTTTCTGTCTAGATTTTCTACTTACTAACTCAAAATGCACAGTGTAAAAGATAACAGCCCTAAAACTCAGAACACAAAGTAAGATACTGACTATATCCACCAACCCTCTGTAAAAGCTCTACACACAAAACAGAAAGGTAGAAAATATGTAAATTGTGACAACTGTAGACTGAAAAATAGGAAATCACCCTCCATTCTTTTTCTGTCTGAGCACATGTTTTTGTCTCCACTTTCAGCCATGTTTCCTTTGGCTGTACAGTAGACATTTTGCCTGGCATGATGTGTTCAACCACAATGAATCCTTGGATGCTCTTCCTCTTCCTTGTCCTCATCTTCCTCCCTCTGTTTCCCTCACTCTTCCTCTCCCTTCGCCTTTCTGTCTGTCTCCCTGTCTGCAGTTTAACTCTCAGCACTCTGCTCCGATTTGGAACAATTTTATCTGATATTGTTTGCACATGTAAGTGGTCAGTGTGGCCAAATTTAGTGTTTTATTACTGGAAGTAAGTTGTGACTTATGATTACAATCTGATTTACAGGCCAATTTTTTTTCAGGTTGTTGTTAGTAGTGCTCTACCTCAATCACTGCATGTTTCAGATTTCACTGTCAGAGTTACATTTTTTCACCTAAAATTAGTTGTTGCTACTCAGTTATGCAATCACAATGTACACAAGAAAGTGACCCTCAAACTGTTTTTTCAGACGTATTTGGATTCCAAAAAGTAGATTAAAGTGATCATCGAATCCACTTGGAGAAACAACTGTTGCATAACATGACAAAAACTGTTGGACTAAGCAAAATGGACTAAATTAGTTTGCTGATGCTGTTTTTTTTTGTTGTTGTTGTTGTTTTTTTAAAAAAAGAGCAGCTGATACCTGCTGCCTTGCTCTGTTACCTCCTGTAACCTTTCTCCTACATAGGACTCTTAGGTCAGGGGACTGACATGTTTGGAAGATGCATATCTGTGATGCATGCAGAAAAAGGAGTTTTATCAAGTCTATCAAGATGTTTGCCCTGAAATTAGTCAGGTTTTTAACTTCTGTCGGATTTAGAGGAAGCGTTTAAGACTACAGAGGAGCAGATAGGCTGTCATGGGTGTACATGTCCATAGGGGCCAGATGCCAGACTTCAGACTCAGAATTTATCTGTCGTGTCTTTGAACACAGATTTAAAGAGTTTAAATCCCAAAGGTCAAGTCACTGGTCAACTTGTTATCGTTTTAGATTGTTCAGAAAATCAAAGGGCACTGATACCAGTTAAACTAAACACGACCTTTCCCCTTTGGTTCTCAACTGGAGTTCAGCTCTGTAAGGTGATTATGGAGGAAGTTTAAAGTTAAAAGCTTTTGAAGTAGTTCAGTTTTGAGTAATAAGCACTGTATGACAAAATGAAAAACATGGCAACATAATATGGAGTGATAGAAGAGTGTGGATTATTTTATGATAGGTGTTTTTGTCAACATTACTACAGTATCTTTTATAAAACAGAGTTACATCATAACTTTACATTAACAATAACTTTTTAAGTGTTACGTATTATCTCAGGCCTCTGGATGAAACCTTCAGGGTAAAAAGTTTTGCAGAGGCTGCATGTTGAATATTTATGTGCTATTTCATAGTTTTAAGACCACTTAAAACTCTGAATAAGTATCAAAACTATGATTACAAATTGTTGCCATTCAGCCAAGCTGTGTCACGTCATCAGCACACTGTTAAACAGTGACAACTGTTTGTTTTATGCCAAATCACACCTAATGAACAATTCAAAGTCTGATAAATTTGACGTGTGTGTTTCTGTTAAAATAAAAGAGAAACAACCAAACAGAGCAACATTTTCTGCCTAAAACATAAAGTTTGGGTGATTTAAATGGACATTTACAACATCCTGATTTATTATTGACTGAGAAATGAACTGAACTTACTGACCCTGATTTATTTTACAGATATAAACATCAAGTAGCTCTGAAATTTCCCTTACATTTGATGCAGACTTCAGATCCTTTCATAGCTTGTGGATTATAAGCTGAATTGATTTCCCAAAGCTACATTTGTTTATTTTCTATCCCATCCAGAAGGAACTTCGTGATAACATAGCTGCGGCTCCGTGACACAGAAGACACTCTGGAAGGGACTCTCAAAACAAACACAGTGGAGGGTCTTCCCAATTATTAGGGATGCACAGACGGAAATGAAGAGGAAATAGATCATCACAGCAGGATACGTGAGGAACACAGGCAGTGTCCACGACTGTGGTCAAATGATGTTATGACAAGGGGATCAGATCGTGGTGAAACCTAAACGCTGATTTATGTGACAAGGGCAAGGTGGTTTGACCCTTCTCACAGTGAGATGTTTATGTGGTGGTTATGCAACCAAATAAGTGGTCACTGCTTGTGTTGATAGCTTTATTTATGTGGTCAACAGGTGACATATTTGAGAAGTGAGCTTGTCCCTTAGTGAGAAACAAAGTTAAAGGCATAGTCTCACAATAATTTGCTCAGTAACGCCTCCTGGAGTGCACAACCCTTCTCCGTGTTGTCCAGAAGCCGTCCGTCCTCCAGCTCAGCCACTTTAATCTTTTGGTTTTCGTGTGGCAACCATTTGTTTTCACATAGAGCAGAACTTTCTCCTTCCAACAAAGATGAAAAAAAAATTGTATTTTTTAAATCTGTTAAAAGCTGGTAAAAGTACTCAACATGTTTATTCACTTAGTGAAACATGTTTATCTAGTTCCATTGCATTTGGACAGCAGAGTAAACCATGTTCCTACTGTGGCAGAGGCCAGGAAATGACACGATTCTCATTAAAGTCTGATTTATTTCATGAGGCATAGATCAATATCTGGAATATATTACAAAGCATAAATTCTTATGCACTCATCCAGCAACAATGGAAAGGTAAACTCTCAAATAGATCAATCAGGTTCTCCTTTTTAACACCATAACTTATTAATTCTGGAAAGTTTTCCCCAAATCATCCTGTCTCTTTGACAAAGTTTGCAACTCTCAGGCAACTACTGATCTATTGCTTTCCTTTTCTGAATCTTTGACAATTTTTTGTTTTATGAGAGTAACACATCTACAAGGACATGCAGAGTCTTGTAAGGTTTGGTATTTTTTCTCAATTGATCATTAAAAATTGACTGCTTCACTGATGTTTATTACAATCATGACTGACTTAAACTTTTCAAGCATTAGAAAACAAACTCTTCAACTGGATCTGGTGTTGGTACATATATCTGATGTTTTTGGCCTGCTAATCAATTAAGGGGGAATAACCTCCGATGCTTTACTTTTAATTTTATTTTTACTGGGTTTATGATGTTAACATTTAGAACTTATTTCTTCCAAATATGGTTCCTTTAGTTGCTACAAACACTTTTCATGGAAAAAAGCCGTGCAGTTTGTTGCTAAAAACATCCCTGATTTGAAAACATTTAACTATCAAATTGCAGTTTGCTGTTTCTGATCATGATAACGACTTGACCAGCCAAATAAAAAGAATGTGGACTTGTCAGTGTCAATGCCTGACCCCTGTCAGAATAAGTCATGGGCTCCGAAACTGAGAAGAGAGCCATGTGAAACTGCTGCTATTTCATCACCATCTTCCAACCTCGGTGTGAACTTCCTGTTATGCGTTAATTTCCAATTGAACTGAGAAAGATATGGGTACTTCAAGGACATAAGTTGCACAAAACAAGGTGCATGCAGTCCCTGTGGGGTCAGAACAGATCTGTGCTATAATCTCTAAACTTTATATTTAACTTGGTCAGATTTCTTATCATGCTGGCGAAGCCTGTCAGACACAGACAGAAGAGTTTATCTTTTGATTTGAATCCATCTTTTTCCTCAATCTCATCATTTTATTGTTTGTATCATTCATCCACAAAACTTACCCAAAATTTAAGTCTAAAGCTCCTGCTGGTGAACTCTTTCCATGTTTTACTCAGCTGCTGCAAAGCTCATTTTTTACGTGGCTATTTGAAAACAGTCTGTATCTTGTCATTTATTCCTCTGAGCCAGTGGCGTGCATGGGAACCTCTGGTGAAAGGTAAAGAGAGCAAATTTAGTGAAGGCTTTACTTAGGCTGCCAAGATAAAAAACAACAACAGCAACAGGCCATTAATCAGCTGCTTTATGTCAACCTGAAGTGTTTTATGAAGTCACTGCCTTCAAAAAGGGCAAGAAATGAGTGGAAACAGTGTGTTTCTGGGCGTTTATTGAGCAAATTGTCCTGAGATTATGCCTGCTATTAATCATAATAATAAATGTGCACTGGATGTGCGTTTTTGCATGCTTCCATGTGTATTTAAAGAGGCCTCTTCAGTTCAGGTTACTTCAACTTGTGATTTTTGCGTTCAGCTCGTTGCTGCTAACCAACGGCAGAGGGACACTGTCCTCATTTCCACTTCCCGGACCAGGGCCACTAATAGCCATGTGGCGTGGATTAGCATGAATCAAAGTGCTTTACCAGTGTTTTACTGGGAACAGAGAACAAGTGCGCTTGCTTGCAAACACCATATCAGATGTCGCCTCTCACCGCACATTCAGCAGGCAAAAAAAGTAGCAAAGACGTCACGACATGAAGGAGAGCAGATGTGGACTGAGGTCTGTTTCTGTTTTCTGCACCACCCGAACATATATTTTCCAAATTTCCCTTTAAGGAAAAGTGCGGCTACCATGATGGATCTCTTAAAGCAATTCCAGAAATGATTTCAATATATCAAAGTGCTCACAGAGAACTAAATTTTTTTTTTTTTATCAGTTGTCTAATTTGTCAGCCTGTATCACACTCTGGTACTTATTTCACATACTGTTCTTTCACAAGCTGAAACAAGTTCTACAAGCTAAGCAGACTGACTCAGATGTCCTGGGCTTGGCCGTGTCATTCTGCAAAGGCACTAATTATTTCCTAGCAATAAAATGACAACAAACAAGTGCACAAATACATCAGCCCAAATATGTTCTGTCACGTCAAAGTGCTGTTTGCCAATTTGCACCGCAAAATTGATCAATGACTGTTAACTGGAATTTAAGTAAAATGAGAACTGTGAGATTTCAGTTTTTTTAAATTTTAATTAATTTTAATTTTAAGTGTATTGTTGATCCAAAAGCTTGTAGAGACATGCTTGTCTTACATGTGTATTATTAAATTACTTCAGCATCACTTTTTGGGAATAATCCATCTAATTCACTGCTGTTTGTGTCACTTGATTATGTAGCCCAAACTGTGCTTACTAACAATTGAAGAGTGTGCACTGGAGTGTATATGTGGCTAGTTTGGTTGACAGATTTAATGTCATTGACTTTACTCATACAAAAATGTCTCACAAACACACCTCTTTTTGAAGCTGCAAGTTACTTTATAAAGCATAGCCTACATATCCAAAATAACTGGCTGGAATCTGAGTCATATCTTAGTCATAAAAAAGTACAAGCACAGAGCAGTAATGGGTTAAATCTACTCGGTATGCAGAGGTGGAAAAACCACCAAGTGCCAGTAAAACTACACTCTACATACATGCCATTAAAGGGGAATTCTGAATCTTTTTAGTGACTACTGTTGAAAAAAAAAAGAGTATTTCTTGTATCAGGAGCTCTGTCTATTTTGGGGATTTTTTTTTTGCCTGAAAAAAAAAATTGCATGTGCACCTTTAAAGACCCTGTGATTCATAGTTTTATTTGCTCATACTGCATGTGATTAATGGATCGGTTGTACACATTAGTCACTGCTACCGCTGGCACACACAGAGAAAATAGGTTTGAGCTATGAGGCGCTGAAATCCTAAAACAAATACGGATTTAAGCAGCATTAATGCCATCAAGATTGTTTTCAGAGCATCTTTGTTAGGAAACCTCAGAGTGAGACGCAGTAATCTGAATCCCAGCCTGCAGCATCTGGAGAAGCTCTGTGCCCAAATTAACCTGTTGTGAAAGGAATAACTAATGATGCACAGAAACGATGAAGGGAAACCTCTACTCAGCATGTAATAAGTGATTGGAGGGGATAATGATTATTTGAGAAATGAAGGAGAGAAATAGATGCACTAAGTGGCTGTAAAAAAGTATGCTGAGTGCTCCAAGAATCACTGACGAGGGAGCCGAGTTGGCAGGAACGGCAGGTAAGCTGGGAAACGCTGCTGGCTTCCAGTACGTGTGTGTATGTGTATGTGTGTGAGTTTGTGTGTGTGTGTGTGAGTGAATGAGTGTGAGAGCATGTGATGTTGTGTTGGATAAGCCTTGAAACTGTGCAGTTAAACAGTTTACCATCACATTTTGTGCTCCACTCCAACACAACTGCATCTTTCTGATATAATGACTGCAAAAGACGTCAATAAACGATTAATGGAGTGACTGTGTTTGTTAAGCAATTAAGATTTGGACTGTATCCTTATTAAACTTCGAGAAATTGTTTGACATTTTAGGAAATACACTTTCTTGCCATGAGTAGGAGTGGAGGGACAATGGTTTCCAGGAGTTACTGCACCTGTCCAAGTAGCCCCTGGTACATAATACAATGTAGTTTTTGTACAGATTACAATGAATATAATGTGGAAATTGTGGAGCTTTTTGTTATAATCATAGCTGCAGGGTTGAAGCCCCTCTTTTATGTTTCAACCTATCTTTTATTATAGTTTTTTTTGTGTTTGAATGTGTGATTTCTTGCTGCTTTCGGTCTCTTTTTTAAAAGCAGTAGCTCACATGCAGCTGTGATCACTTTTAGATTGAAACCCAGAGTGTGGGAGGGTCACGGCAAGTGCCAGCTGACTCACTGATTTCAGTTGTTAATGTTTCATTTGAATACCCTGCAGCCTGTTTCCTAGGTAAAATGGAGTTTGTACGAGCAATTTAAGAAATTATTTTCTTTGGAAATTTATGAATGTTAGTAACTCTGTGAACTCTGAACGCCCTGAGATTATCTGACATAGTGTAAACTGCTGAAAAATGCTTCGACAAACCTGACCCTCCTGAATACACCAGATGTGCTAACGCTGCTGTTAGATTATATCTTATGGAAATAGCACCAGCACCAGCAATTTATTTTATTATACTAATATATTTATCGAAATTTATACACAAAATCGGGGAAATATGTTAAAATATGTACAATAAATTCACTCAAAAATTCATATATCTGTGTGCAACTAGCTTGTTTTCTGTCAGGTCATCTCATGTGGTTAAATTTTTCCTAGCTGAAGTGGAGATCAAAGTGACAAATTAGCTGCAGACTTCATGGGAACTTGCTGGTGTATATAATTCAGCTTTAAAATCTTTGAAATAAGTCGCTGTACACATACTGTATATTTGTGTGGGATTTACCAGAGTCAGGGGGGTGAACACTTCCTAGCCTTGAGCTGTTCACATTGCTGTCTGCTGTACCAGACTGAACTCACAGCCAGGCTGCACTGAGCTGCAACAAGAGTGATTCACATAATTGGGCTTTATCTCTTTATCTCCAGGTGTTATTGGATAGCTGGTCTGAGATTTTTGACATGACCTTAAAGGAGCTCCTGAGAGAGTTTTTTTGTGTTTCCATAAGTTGAAATGTCAAAATCTGTGCCGCAGAAACCAAAACATCCTCACTTTTAGTCTTTAGTAATGGCCAAAAAATGTCTTCAAGTGCAAATCAAGACATTATATTTATATTTATATTTTCAGATATTATTTGACATTTACTGAGATTTCTCCTGTAATGTAAAAGGAGCTTCTCAGATTTTTTTTGTATTTCCATTAAGTCAAATTGTATCTCTGGAGCAAACATCAAAATATTTGGATTTTTGCTTTTAATAAAGGTTAAAAAAAAAAGGAAGTATCTCCATGTGTATAATTGGTTGAGTCTCTTTGATGGACTGATGGCGAGTCA
Organism: Acanthurus leucopareius; assembly: GCA_029814765.1. NCBI lineage: Eukaryota > Metazoa > Chordata > Actinopteri > Acanthuriformes > Acanthuridae > Acanthurus > Acanthurus leucopareius. The sequence goes on from JAQMCX010000048.1 coordinate 5,896,198, forward strand.
AAATAATTGTGGTGCTCTGAGGATTTAAAAAGATCCATTTAAAAACAGCAAACAGAGCACCATGTCCTCACAGACGCAGTGTCCCTGTTGCTCTGCTTAATCCATGGTGAGTCGTTGTACTTGGCACTGTTTTGAGAGTAAAAATAGTCCTAATCAAAACTGTCTGAGGTAGCAGCAGAAATCTCAGATTCTGAGAAAATAAAACCAACCAAAAATCCACTCGGTATGTGAAAACATATATTTTCATACACTTTAAACATTCGAATTTGTGACCAAATAAGGCCCCGTTGCTCTGATGGTCCATTAGCACTAAGATCATATTGCTTCACGGGTGTCACATAGACAAAAGATGATCTTTGCACTAATGAGAGAGAACATGCTTAAAACACAGCGTGGCCAAACATGTTTTTTCCATGTTTCACTTCTTTGTTTTTCTCCACCGCTCTTGAGGAGGAGGCTCTTACACCCCTGTAAGATATTCATCAGTTCCTGCATCACTTCTGCTTTGGTTGTGCCTTCTTTCCAGACTGGGATTGCTCTGTGTCCTTTTCAACTGAGGGTGACAGCAGGCGTGGATGAGCAGCAGGTGTTTTCTGCTGTTTATCAATGTGCTCAGAGGGGACAGGCTGCTGCAGAGCGTCACTGAGGGACCCTGCTGATGTAAACCAGCTTCACGGGTTTTATCACTCTCATGATGTCCATGCCAAGTTGGATATGACTAAGGATCTTCTTATCAAAGCATCAGCACCTCCCTTCTTAAACGAGCCAACATTATAATCCCCAGCTCCTGACACAGCTCCTGATACAGCTGCTGATTGTTTAAAAAGACGTAGTGTTAGACTTGTTGCTTAAAAGGTCAGTAAAGCTCATCTGCAGCTCATTTGTTCTGGAAGTAAATGTGCACCTATTTGCACAGAGTGTAAATATCAGCTTCATTGGTTATCCATTTATACATTAATTAGGTAAGGCAGCTAAAAGGACCAAATCGCTGAGTTGGAGGGCTTGTTCCATGCATCACTGTGTCCACTACTGTATATTTCCATTTTTCACAGCTTAATTCAATGAATGTGTGTTCCCAGAATCTGGAGGATATTCAGACACTCTGTCTTTTAGGCATTTTGTTTGCCAAAGCCACTGCATTGCTTATTTAAACTTAATTGCAATGAATTGGAGACTTGGATTGTGTTTATTGTTCCAAGAGAAAAGCTCTCTCGGCCAGGTCTACTTCCTGAGACCTAGATTTTTTCTTGTTAGACTATAAATCTCTCCGTTTTTCTCTGTTTCAGTGGGTGACATGACCAATTTGTTGCACACTTACAAAAATTTCTAAATTTTATAAACTTTCTGAATAATTTAACGCTCCAGATTTCTTTGTTTATTTATCTAAGTAGCAGGAAAAAAAGAGAGTGAGAAAGATCAACTTCTTTTTGTTGACAATTTACGATTCTTGCTGTGAAAATAACAGCGGATGTTTTAATATGCTGCTGCATTTTAAAATAAACACACTTGTACACCTGAACACACGGATGATGTCAGCTATTTCTGATTGATTTTGCATTGATGAAATCTTGGTTTACAGATATAAAAGGTGATAAAACAGCAAATGTTAGAAAAAAACACTCCTGACCTTAATGTCCACAGATTTTATTCTATGTTACAATATAAACAATGTGCAATATAAAGTGCATAATTTAAACACATTAAAAATAAATTAAAAAACATGGTTTAATATGCCACTCGTGTCTAACTCTGCATGTAACTAAATATCATTATAATGTACATCTTCATTTTCATTTCTCATCGTTTCTGTACACAAACAAACTTGTCTAAATTAAAAGTAACTAGAGAAACGAGAAGGCAAGAATGTAATATGTGACATTAAGCAACAATCTAGAGCCGACCGAATAAAAAGGAAAAGGAGGTAGACTGTATGCTTCGAAGCTGCTGAAATTACCACACAAAGCTCACTGGAGTGGAAAAGCACAGACAAATAGGAGTTAGTTCAAAAGTTCAGTCTATTATATTGTGGTTAGACAGCAGTTGAGGGTGTCAGCTGAGTATCATTAAAAAAGGGGAATTATGGCACTGCACAAATGCACCACAGAAAGGGAACCAAAATACCAATTTGAGGATATTATGAATCATCAGATCTTGTTTGCTGAAAGAAGCACTTTTACTAACGTGCACTATTTTTATTTACAGAGATGTAAAGTTATGTAACCCAACTTTTTTTTTCTAATTGATACAAGAACCAAAACAACTTGATAATCCACTGATTTTTTTGTGCAACTTTACAGCAAAACTGTCAGACACCTGATGGTACCAGCTTTAAATATGTGACTTATTTACGTCTTTCTGTATTTTATAAACTGTATGTATTTAAGTTTTTCGATTGCTGGTTTGACACATTTTGATCAATAATGAAGATGTTCTCTAGTGTTTTGAGGAATTAATGCGAATATTTTTTGATATTTTTTCTTACATTTTGACCATAAAATAAGCTTTTATGTAAGAATGCACAACAGACATTAGTTAATGAAAATACTTGTTAGCTCCAGCCCTAACTGATACAAATCTTTTGTGAATAAGCTCTCTAGTTAGTTAAGCCCTGATTTTCGGGATGGCAGAATATAGAAGAAAGATAGATTCACGAGCATGAGTACTGATCAAACTACATATGATATTAATAAATGAGCAGTGATAAATCTTTAGGGTGGATAATCCCTTTAGAGTTGTGAGTGTTAACTAGAGCCTTCTCCTGGAGAAGAATAATTTTATTACAAACAATATTTCACACAACACTGATCAACAAGAACACCAAGCCAACAGGTGTGTTTAAATATCTTGATATTAATAGTCCACATTAAGTCCACTGTCGCTGTCCACTGATGCACACCAAGTTTTTAACAAGTTTGTTATTCATGACTACAACACAGGAGCCATTGTACTCTTACTGCAGGATGGAAAACAGAACCAGAATTTGAAATGACATTTATGTGTATTCCAAGGACGACGGTGGTCAGCACATATTAATACTTCACTGTACATTAGTCATGGAACAACACAGTATGTCCTTTAAACAGCACATTACAATAGAGTTTGTTGAATGAATCAGTTCTTACAATGGCAGCGCACATGCCAGCTGATTACTCACAAGACTCACATTCAATACCGTTTTTACTGTGTGACTCAATTATTCAAAACTACTGGCCTCAACTTTTTTTACAGTAAGGGTTTCCACCAAGGTTGAATAAAGGAGCTGAAAGTAGGAGAACATCTTTCCCATGAATGACACTTGAGCCTTGAAGAAGTGAATCATCTCTCTTAGAACAACATCTGTTTCTGGCAAAATGACAAAATCTGCAAACTCGGTCATCACTTGAGGTAGCTGGGTGCTGAAACAGAGAACACAGACTTCAGGTTTCTCTCGTTTTCTTGCCTAGAGTTGGGTGTGCGACTTTACACATTTGTTATTTTTATGTGCCTGTCTCCATTTTTCAAAGGTGTAAAAGTTCACTCATTTGGTAGTCAATCTACCTCAGAGCGTGCTGCAGACTTTCCCCGCGGAGTGAAGTCAGATGCATTTCTCCTCCACTGTCTCGGTGCTCAACGACACCTGAAGCGCTGGGTCTTTTGGGCATGGCAGGACTGGAAGGTCCCTGTTTACATTTGTCCCCTCTCTTCTCTGAGCCTCAACGTTACCTGGCTCTGAGGAACAGGAAGCTTGTGAGTTTCTGACTGATGAATATCGTAAACCAGAGAGCCTGTCTGCTTTATGACAGCTTCCTATGAACACCTCACCTCCCTCTGGCAGGTAGAGGAAGGCCTGAGAGCTGCTGCTGACGTCTCGCAGGTCGTGAGAAACCAGGGAACGAGAGTCCCGCTTTGAGATGACCGAGGAGAGTTGATGAGCATCTACACAAGAGAAGTTTCCTTGTCTCTGTTGCCTCCGTGCTCCTATCTTACAAAATAAACACTTGATTTTCTCAATGACCTTGAGGAGAACAGCCTTGCGGAGCAGGATGTAGATCCAGGGGTCAAGTATGGGGTTGAAGGAGGCAAAGCGTATTGCTTGTAGATCAGGGTTTTTTTCCAACCGCAGCTCAACAGGAGTCTTATACAGCTGGTTCAAGAAAACCCGAGCCTGCAAGGGAATGGATAGCAAAGTCTCTGTGAATGAAAATTAAAAAATGTGTCAAACTATGTGTGAGTGTATGTGTGGCTGTGGATCAGCATATATGTGTTTCTGAGAGAGACAGTGAGAAAAACACCAACAAAACCTTGAAAAGGTGCAGAAGCAAAAGAGAAAGAACAGGTAGGGAAAAGTAATCTAAATCTAAATCTAAATCTATACAGTATTGTTGCTTATACTCTTTAATTGTAGTCTTGGCTTTAGATCATACAAAAAAATATTTCTGCGTAGAAGAAACTTGCACAAGACGTGCAGACAGAAAGGACAAAGATGACAATACAGGAGAACTAAAAGGCAAAAAAAAAGAAAAAAAGAAATCAGTCCTTTGTGTTTGTATCAACATGCATAATCAAGTGTTTTATGAGTAAAAAACTTGCATATGTGCGTGACATAGCCGTGCATAAGCTGTGCGTAATGGATAGATATGACCCACATGGAGCTGAGCAAAGAGAACTTACAACAAGTGGGATGGAGCAGATAAGCACCACTGCTGACGTGCCTATGAGCAGAATGACCATCTGAATCTCTGCACCGGCCAAACGCCCAAAGCTGCGTCCTCTTCTCCGCGGGTCCACGTTTCGACCCATATCGGTTCCCAGCGACATCCTGCGCACGAAACGCCGGTGCATCCGGATCAGAGCCACGCACACCAACACGTTGCAGATAACAGTGACGAGAATAAGAACAGAGCTGAAACCCGCATACATGAACGAATAGGTGGCGTCGCTGGTCTTGTTGCTCCTCCACTCTAAAAAACACCAAGTTTGCGGATACTGTTTCTTCACCTGTCCAAAGCCCATGATCGGCAGGGCGCAGAAAAGCGCATTGGAGATGTAGATCGTCAGGAGAGCCAATCCCGCCAGTTTTTGGTCAACATAGTCGTTGTAGAAGTAGGCATGGTTTATGGCGATGTATCTTTCCACCGACATGGCACAGATTATACTGAGTCCCGCCAGAGAGAAGAAAAGCATGGTGAATCCAAAGTGCTGGCACAGCGGGTTTCCTCCGGGCCACGAGCCCTTCACGTAAGTGGCGATGGTGACCGGACTGGCCAGCAGTGTCCCCAGGAGGTCCGTGATCGCCAGCCCACACACCAGAGTGTAAAAAGTAGTTTCTTTCTGCTCTTTGCGAGATTTACAAAGAACCACAATGGCGATGACATTCCCAACCACCCCGAAAATGAACATTATAGAAGGAATGGTCGGGACCATGGTCCTCCCTGACATGGATTGATTATTCATCATGTTCTTCGGGCGCCCTTCAAGACAACGAAACAACTTTCCTTAACGCCAGTATTTCCAGTCCAGAGCAGGAAACTTATTAGGACTCAAAATAAGTACAGGAAACATGATCAAAATAAAACGAATTTTAAAAAAAACAAACAGTTTGCTCCTTATCTTTACATCAACTTCGCCCTCAAGACCTCGCGTGGTTGCTGCTGTTGTTATCGATAGTTCAGGGGTGTTATGGTTTCACATCCTCAGCCAGCTTGCAAAACAGAAGAGACTTCACTCACCAGGACAGAGAGATACAAGCATGCAACAGGCACAAGTGACTTCACTGCAATAAGACTCAGCCTTCAAGCTTCCTGCAGGGTTCAGTCCCTCCCCTTCAGTTCACCTCACAGCTCTGATCAGCTGTTCAGTCTGATGGAGGAAAGGCCTTGGACCTATTTTGTTACACCATAGCAAGGAACTGAACCTAAACCCACACCAGCTGGTTCATCGGCATGGTTCAACAGAGAGGCGAAACATTAATGACAGGGGAGAGAAAAACAAATATTTTAAATGAGCAAATTACTATTAAATTTGTATTTTATTTTTATGGAACAAGTTGAAGCTTGTACCCAGAGCTATAAACAGAACTTAAAGAAGAGAGAGTTGTTGGTTAGAACTTGATATTCCCATGATCTTAAACCTTGACAAAACAGTCAGAGAAAACCTGAAGAACCTGTAAGTAAAATAAGACTGAAAATAATCTAGAGTTTTTCCTAAGAAGGGATGAGGAATAAAGAAAGTACAAAAGGGATTATCTAGGACATAATAATAGAAACATGATCTTGAAATACAGCAGATATTCCTGCATAATCCTTCAACTTGCTGTATCACTCGAATTAAATGAAAGCTAAAACTAAATTGATTATCTTGAATCCTGACAGGATCAATTCAGGGTCCAGACTGTTCTTTTTTTTTTAATTTGCCCTTTAACTATAAATAAAAATCACCAAAATGTCAAATGGTCTAATCAAAATTTTGCAAAGTTTTTGTCTGATGAGTTCAGTAAATTTCATGAAAGTTTATTCATAAACCCATCAGGTGTTCTGCTAGCAAAAAAAATCCAACAAACAGTCTCAGTTAAAATGCATCATGCATCGAAAGCATAACAGTTAAAAAGATTGTGTGTTTTTTAGAAAAACAGTGTAATGTTGAAAAGATGGTTTCCATGATCAATTTGTTTTAAGAACATTTTATCAGGCCATTAATAATCAGAGCTCTAACACATCTTGTCTCAATAAAAACATGTGCAGATGACTACAGTATAATTTTATTTGTGCCCATTATTTACTGTAGAGCGAATAAACAAGATGTCCTGCTAAGAGGCAGTGATGACACCAGTCCCTGACAGGAAGACAGCCCTTGTGACTTCAACTGCAAAACAAAACATGTGACCATTCACTCTGTGTGGCATGGACTCAAGTTCAGTGTGTAATTTCTTAATGTAGACATTCCTTCACCAAGACATTTGGACATAATTTCTTTAAAAGAATGAAAAGAATGAAGCTGACAAGCATAAGCACCATTGAATCAACATTAGCAGTTTTGCAATTAAGTCTGTTTCAACCAAAGATGACAACACAATGCTGCACAACACAACATGATGAGGAAAAAATCCTCTGCTATCTTTGACAGAGCATGACTTTATTTGACTTTAATAGAAATACTTGGAAGACTCTTGATGGGCTGCTGAACAGGACATCTAAAGGCATTTAACATAGTCTTGCTGGCTTGTCTGCTGGTAGAAAGATGTAAAGTAAAAAGTGAAGAAATACATAACATTAGTGTCCTTTAAAAATCAGTTGAACTCTATAGCAAAAAGATGTTTAGAAAAATGCTGATTTGCTGATCAACATGCAGAGTTCTTCTTTCACTTCTTTTTAGTTTTGACAAATTGCCAAATAATAATTTTAAAACTTAACATAATTATTATAACATTGATGATCATGAAAAACAAACTTAACTTACCCCAACCCTCAGTTAAGTTTGAATTTTCAACAAAACAAACTAAAAAAAAAACCCTTAACGGGTAAATGTTTGCATATGATTTTGTGTAAAATGTTAGCTGCTGTTGATCTGGACTTGATTTCACGAATAAACAAATCAGTTCTGCTACCAGTGTGCAAATGCTGAGCTGGATGGGGTTTAGCTGTACTGATGATGTCAGCGGTGGGCGGGGCATCCTTGTCTGCAGCTTGTTTGTAATCAATTGCATAATTTGGGAAAAAGCAGCTTGAGTTTGTTGTTGCAGGTCCATGCTGCTTTCATCACTGGGATGACCTAGCTGGTACAGGAACGTGCATGAGGGAAAAACTTCCTAAGTCCACTATTTCAGGTTGTTTTCCTTCCTTAGCAAGACTGCGACTGTCGTCACAGAACATGCTGAACTCTGAGGAACCGAGACCCTGAGCCCTGCTGCCTGACGTCATAACACTCGACTGACCCTGTGCTCTTGGAAAACACACCTCTTATTTTCTTTGTTTTTAATTTCTGGCATTCATGTAAACACAGAAAAGGGGGAAACCCTCTTCGATCATAGCAGAAGCATAGCCTTGAAAAACAATATTTTCATAAGCATTCCAATCATACGTAGACTAATTGACCTGCACATGTAGAAACGGCCATTATGCAATGTGTTTGTGTGTATGTCTCCTCACGGGTACATGTAAAATATGAATCAGCCTCCTGTTCTTAGTTTCTGTGCTAGGATGTCTAGTATAAGGCCTTGCAGAATGTTCTGTAAGTAGATTTTAAAGATTAGGCTTCTCATGAATGTGCTTTTCCTGGATTTGTTTGTGGAAGTCAGATAACCTGCACCGTGGCCGCACTGCAAAGTCAGAGTAATGACCACCAGCAGTGCTGAAAGAATCAATTTTCCTGTAAATAAAACTCCAGTTTATGTTCCGCAGATAGACAATAAGACATCTGAGTGGGTCCCTCTGATTGTGCATGTGTTATTATGGCATTCTTTGTACTTTTGGAAAGCAAAGAAATAACTTTCCAAACAAAGCATTTCTTTTAGGGCTTTAATTCCTGTGCCAAACAATTACATTGTGTTTTAAAAATGATTTGTTGTTGTCTCTAAAATATCCTCAAAGTAGTACCAATTGGGGGAAACACTCCACACTTGTTTTACTGTGAAAATTTGAAAATTGTCAGGGATTTGACTTGTTTCTTGGAAAGCGAGGGACAATTATAACTGGACACAAAGCTAGAGATCCAGTTGCAGGTATGTGATGTACCTTATTTGCCACAGTATTTAGATGTAGTTCTGGATGATTTCCTTCGCAAAAATGCATCTGTGGTTTGGTTTAATGCTATGGTGAAGCCTTTGATATATCGCCCGAGACTATGGTTCACCACAGGCCCTTTTGTTTACAAAAACAATCACTGCGATCTCTCTTTGGACAGGTACAGACAGATTTGGCTCTTGTGGGATGGGTCAAAAAAATGTTTTCATTCCATTTGTAATCCTGTAGGAATGCATATAGGGAAGCACTTACACACACCCATACATTTCACAACTGGTAAAACCAGCTCTAATCCCAATTCAATTTTTTTCACATTTTTTTGAGCCTTCATATGATCAAAAAAATTGAGAATAATTCAAGCAGTGATTTATTTTGATTAATTAGTTGTCTTGACCAAGCTCCAAGCCAGTTAACAAAACAGTTTCTGCATATTGAATCCTGATGGAAACCTGAATATGATCTTTTCATGCAACTGCCGTCACAGCAGATGGAGTTTTCTTAGTTTGAATGGAATTACTGATGTTAAAATCTTTATATACAGAGCCCTTTTCATATATTAAGGAATTATACAACATTTTGGGAATTCAACTTTGAGTTTAACGATAAGATTGATAGGCTATATCTCGTATATGTAGCTGGCAGCTAGTTAGCTTAGCTTAGGGAAAAGACTGGAAATGTGGGACACAGCCAGTCTGGCCCTGTGCAAAAGTAGGTTGTCACAATCTGCCTATGAGCATGTACTCATAAACATGCTAAGGCTTGTTTGTTTCCTCTGTACAAAGAGCCAAAAGTTGGTCGGCGGCTGTTGCCATGCAACCTGCCATGAAGACTTCATGAAGTTGCTGGTCCAGTCTGTATGCTTAGCTAAGCTGTTGGCTTCAGCTAAACATTTACAGTAAGCTGTATTAAGTTAGATTTCCTCTGGGCTTAAAATAAGGAAACATAGTTTCCTAAATATCAAAATGCAAGCAGTCATTCAAAGCAGTTACTCAAAAGATGGGCTGAGTTCTTTCTAAAGTCAAAAATGGGTTCTTAATTTGCAAGTAAATTCAATACAAATATCTGACAAGAGCATTTGTTTTCATAAACTTTAAAGCTCATAAAAGATACTATTTACATACCTTTTTTTAACATCATATTGTTACTTTCGATTAGAGGTACCTCATATCAGACTTCATATCATCAGTGGAGTCATGGCTTATGACTATATTCTAGGATTCCCATCATCAATAAAAGACAAGTCGTCCTTAAAAACTCTCTGCATGCAGTTTGTTTTTAAATGTAAAGTTTAGAGAGACTTTGGACCTGTTTATTCTGGGTTCTGGTAAATTTTGTAGATAACATCTGTATGCAATCTCTCTCAACATAACAAAGCTGCAGTGCAGCAAATCAGATGTAAACTGTTTAAACTGGCACTGAATTTGACATGTGATGCCAACATGAAAACAGAAAGACTTTGATTTTTGACATGAGGCTATTCACAAGGGACATCTGATTAAACTTTGTAGATAATTTGTTGTGACTATAGGTGAAATGATCAAATATAATCAATTTTACTCTCTATATCTTTAAAAAACAGATTATTTTTTATATAAACATTGTAAATATGAACTTAAATGATCTGAGCATTAAATCCACTGAATGTTAACATCTCATTGCCCTTTACTCTTAAACTGAACTTTACACAATCATTTTTCTGACCTTCCAGCAGAACAATTTATCCCTAGAGTGCATATGACTCATATCATAGCAACAGTCAAAAGGCAAAGTTGCTTTTAAAGTATTAATTCATCCAAACAGCTCACATTTCTTGGAAATAAATGTGAGTCCTACATCATTGCTAGCCGCTGTACAAGTGTCCCATTGTTTGCAGACATTATTGTGGTAATCATTAATAGGAAAAGAAACTCTAGCTACATTTGGGTCATTTACTGATAGTCTTTACATGACCTGGCAACCCTACCTGCCCATTACAGCACAATGGAAAAAAGCACGCAGAATGCTACATTGCTAATGATGCATAAATTAAAGAAAATGGTGTAAATCCACTGCAAATGAGCCAACACGAAACAAATGACCCAAACCTGACTATTGCTTCACATACAATCAGATCATTTATATTCCAATGCGTGGGTCTTTTGATTTGGACACTAGAAGTTATTTAATGACGAACATGTAAAGAAAGGATTTAAATGTTTCTTTTTTGCTGTTACACATCCTGTTGCTAGTAGTACAATTTAAGGGGCAATGTGACTCCAGCCAGTTGTTAAATTTGGGACCAAGCACATACTGGTCCACTCCCTTTTACTCCACAAATAGCCTACGTCTGAAGTAGCATTATAAGTAGGCACTCGTTTAAAAGCTGCTGATTTGTTTTCAGAGTTTTCCTGCATTTAGTTCAAACTAGCTATAAGGTCTATGCTAGCTGTCTAAGGCAAATGTGTTGCTAAAAACATTCTTTAACCCCAAGTCAAAAAACTTGGGTTGGTTTGTGAATCTTTTTTTGAAATATATACATTTAAACACGGTACAAAGATAATATATTAAATGTTTTACCTCAACAACTTCATTGATCTATAGTTACTGTTTATGCTAAATTTGATGCCAACAACACATAACAAACCAGCTGAAACAGGAGCAATGAGAGACTTGGAAAGTTGTATGTTATTGCTTTTAAAATGTGTTTTTTCCCTTTGTCTGAACACTCAGTCACACTCCCGTACAGACTAGAACATTAAGAGGTGCTGGTCGGTAGACTGACTTAGCTTTGAACAGAGCCAGGCTGGTTGTTTCCAGTAAGTCCATGCTAAGCTAAGCTAACCAGCTGCTACCTCCAGCTTTATTCACTCCCGAGACATTAGAGTGGTACTAAGTTAAGATCTTACTCTCAGGAAGAACAGTGAATACGTGCATTTCCTCAGATCTCCAACTATTACTCTAATGGAAATCTTTCGTTTCCTTCTAATAATTTCACAAATACTTTATCAGCTGCTTTGGTGATTAATTTCCTCGTAACTGTGTTAACAAATTTTCAAATTGCTTCATTTTTACCACTAAAACTCCAGCTGGCGAGTTCTCATCGACAGCCTCCACATGTTCCTATCATTGTTTGTTCTGGATGGCTGTATTTCTCTTATGGTCTGCCTCATGTTCATCAGGCCAGTGGGACAGCTGTGATCCGTCTCGCCAACCCTAACCAAAGACTGAGACATTCACATCACATCGGTGTTGCGTCACTATTCAAACATAGTTTTGTTGATAAAATGTCTCAGCATTGATGGTCAAAGTTTCAGAGAGATACTGGAAATGATTGTGATTATCAGAGCATCAGATATCCTAATAAATATCTGGCTCATGTTTGTTCAAGCCTGGGAGAGGCCACAGAGAGAAAATATTGCAGCCAGGTTTCACTGCATTGCGTGCTTGAAATATTATTGCATTTACATGAGATACAATTAGTTCTCATGTATTGATTCATCAGTTTTCACATTTTAGTTATTTGGTGTGTCCAGTACATTAGAATCAATACAGGTAATACACTGTTCAACCAATTCAGTCACTATCATTGCATCTCAATTTAGAAATCTAATGAGGTCCCTACAGGAAATTAGGATGTTTTTCTTTATGGTCACTCTGGGGCTCCATATAGGAACCATCTGCTATAAAGCACACATTCTTTAATATAGAGTGCATATTAGACCACTCTTTGAGCAGGAGAGGTGAAAAAATGTATTAAAGATATACAAAACAAGAACTCTGCAGTTAATCTCATGGTAATCTTGACTGCCATCTTTACTAAGGGAATTAGTATGCATGGTCTGATAACAACTTTCAAACATAAGAAATGTATCAAAAAGTTTCTGTAACTTTCCAAAACAGGCGACCTGATGGTCAGGATCACATCTGCTAGCAAGGTGTGGAGAGGGTTTGAGTTGCATGTTTCTTTTAGTTGTTAATCTCAAGCACGCTGGCAGCTTTGGCTGACGTGGCCAGAACTTGTGAGAAATTTCCCCATGGAACATTACACACTCATTAAATATTTGCATCTGATACAACAGCAATTAATGCAGCAGATACTATAAATTACAGAAGCAAAGGAGGCTACACATAATAAAAACTTAGCTTTTTTATTGTCAAATTGGTAGCACACATTAGCCTCAATACAAGTATGGACAATTACTATTTAACAATGACAGAAAATAAAATATTAAACAAATATTAAGCAAAATAAAATATAAAAAAATATTCTTTACCTCTTACAGAGGTACGGACAGGCTCAGATGATAGGTTATACACAAAAAAAATTATACAACATGGTGAGGCAAAACTCATGTTCATCAAATGCAGAAATATAGTCACAAGGTAATCCTAACTTTTACTGTGTGAGAAAAGAATTTCTATATTGTTTGCTTAACTGTACAAATAATAAAATAAGGTGATAAATTGCACAAATTCTTTTGAACTCTCTAAGTTTTAGGTTTTATGAGTTGACCTTTTGCAGAAAATGTTTTTTGTTTGAGAAACTCACCACGTTCCTGCAGTATTGATGGAAACACTTGAACAGCTTGAAAATGTTACATAAATCAGCTGTTGATGATAAAATGGCAATGACAGGCAAATGAATCAGACAGCAATCGAATCCGATTTCTAATTACCACTCCACATTTACCTAATTTATTATGTTTTAATATGAGAGCAACTCACCAGTGTCAGGACACATTAAAGCCATGCATACCCTCAAAACAAGCAGACAGATTAATGAAACATAATTTGTTTTCACTTATGGCTTTAAAATGTTAAACATGAAGCCATTAACCTTGATAAATAATGAAAGATGTTTAATATCTTTCTCTGGTGACTCTGGCCAGAAGCAACCCTTTCTTTAATCTGCACAGATCATGATAAACACAACTATTTCCTGTTTCAGATATAAAACACACTTAAAAAAAAATCAATCAAATCCTGTTGAATTTCAGAAGAAGACATAATTCCGATAAAACCTCTGCCACAAATGGTGAAAAAAAAGTTGGATCAGGTATTTAATAGAAGGTCTTGTCCAAAGTGGGCAGCACATGCCAAACCTTAAAGATAAGACAAAGATTTGCCAGCTTTATTATAAATTCTTTTACCACTGAAGTATTCTATAAATAAGGTTTCCTGGAACAGATAAATGGCTGAACATGATCCCTGCTACACATGAAAAATGTCTGATGTATCCACTTTTCCCTTCCAGATCCAGTAATATTTACCATAAATGACTTACAACACAGTTTCCCTGCAAACCCTCCCTCCCAGAAAAAAACACAAAAATCTTTTAAAAATGCTCAGAAGGCTCTGCACTTTGGATAACCAGTGGTGTGTAAGTCAAACTTCCTGACTGTTTCCCTTTGTTCCATCTGACCTGATTGGCAAAATCAGCAGTGTTAGCACACCTCTCTGCTCAAACAGCCTAAACAGAGTCACAGTCAAACCCCCCCCCCCCCATGACAACAGTGAGAAATGCAAAAACTCATGTTACTTTTACACCCAGTGTTTTAAAGTTAACAGGAGGACAAGAAGCTTGCAGAGAGAATGATAAATGACTCATTTTTTATTCAAGTTTGAGGTCAGTCATTGTCGACAGCTTTTTACACAACAAAGGTTTTATCAGTGGAAGATTATCATCACATAAAGTAATGGCCTGAACTATTCTTAAGGACTGAGAGTGAAAGAATAAAATCACTTTGCTTTATGATAATTACATGTTAGCAATACACATTTAGCCTGTATCCACTGCAGCAACAGGGGTAGCAAATGACAGAATGAACACCTCGGGAAGATGAGAAAACCCCATTCATTGAAATGGTCTGTTTGCTTTCATCACTAAGAGAATAAACCAAAGAGTCTACTAGAGTAAATGTAAACAGGTTAAGTTGGATCCCACAAAAGACCAAAACCTACAGTGACCTGATGCTAATTAAGTTCTGCTTGTGTAACCAAAGGCTGCAAGAGCTTATTTTTCTTTGGAATAGAGTCATATGATTGCACAAAAACTATTAAAAATACATCAGTGTGTCATATTGTTGCACCAGGTGACATGTTAATTTATTCAACGTGATTATGGGCCCTGCAGCTTAGCTTGAGTGTGTCTCATTACCAGGTCCTGATCCTGTCCTGCTGTAAATACAGAATTCACTCCTGTGTGATCAATGTTTGCCAAAAACTACTGTGACCATGTTTTACCAGTGTTGGGCAAAATTAGCCTGGCTCTTTTATTGTTTAAGTCATTTGGGGAGAACTCCACTTACTGAACACTTACAGTCAAAACTAGTTTTGGTTTGTCAATTTAACCTGATACCCTGAGTTGAAATACCAACTGCTAAAAACGTGCAGGCTAAAGAAGGTGGCTAGAATTAACAACCCCATGATAGAAATATTCTTGTAATGATTTTTCTACACACAAAAAAATAGATTTATTATCCTTAAACTGACAGAGTAAACAGCTACTCTCAACACAGCAGTCAGTAAGGAGCCTGAGGATCACAATGGTTCTTGTTTTAAGCATTTTGTGCAGCTCATTCATCCTGAGCTGCATACCAGGCTGTTTCCCAAGACCCTGCTCTGAATACTGAATAGTTGCAACATAATGTAGATTGAATGCATTACGTGCACTACCGCAACAACATTTTCCTCTCCAAAGATCTATTATCTTATCTTTCTGTGCAGTCAAAACATGCCAGACTTTACTCTGTTACTAAGTTAACATGTGCTGAGACTGAAACAGCTGATGCTGCACTCTCATGTTGATGTGATTTTACTTTTTAAACAGCCACCAAAGTGAACTTTTTGTTTACTCTAACACTTATCAGGATCTACACTGCCTTATTTATGTTTTCCTATCTTTGCAAATAACTGTGGGTTTTTCAGATCGGCTATCAGCAAATTCATCTGTGCATAACGCCTTTTAACCCTGTGAGAAAACTAAGAAAAGATGCTTTTGACAATCACTAACACAGAATACACACACAAACACATGCACACACACACATGCACACGCACAGACAACAGCAGACAAAGAGGAAAAGGAGTGGGAGGATGTGATCTTTCCTCTGTTTTCCCTTCATTTTGCTAACATGAGGTCACCCCTCCATCAGGCTTTACAACTGCTGCGTGCATGTGTTCCAATAATGATACCATCTCACAGTCAACAACAGTAAGACAATAACTGAGTTTCTGTGACAAATACAAATAAAAATCTTGACCAACTTAGTCTTGGCATTACATTTATATTTGCCTTATTTAATTCTATAAAATCAGAGCAATACTCATCACATGAGCACATAATAATGGATAAATAAAAAAGTAATAATGACACAGGAAGATGTAATGTTGAAAACGCTGATATTTCACAATTGTAGAGACATAAAGTTTCTATTATCTCCTAAGTATACACACAGTAAGTAATGGACATACTCAATGGACAGTTCAGTGATCTTGATTCAGCTGCATCTTTAGAGTCTCTATGCCTGCTGGGCTGCAGCCTTGGCAGCCAACCGCTCCTGTTTCTCCTGCTCAGCTTTCTCCCTCATCTCTTTTTCTCTCCGGATCAGCTGCCTCTTCTCGGCCTCCCAGGCCTGCACCCGGCTCTCATACTGCTCCAAGTCGGGTTTCTCTGCAGCTGCCAGATTCTGCTGGGCCAGAGCAGTCACTAAAGCCTGAAAGGAGGCAGAGTCCACTTTTCCCTGAGTCTCCAGCTGGCTGCTCAGCTCCTGAAGGTGCAGACAAACAAAAAGACTTAAAAGCGCCAAACTGTGCGTTCATTACTGCATTTAAATGACTTGGATGAAGCCCTCAAAGCCTGTGAACTCCATTCAGTTCATTTCAAAATGCTCAAGCTTCTCCGAAAACATTCTTAACTCCCCAAAAGAGACAGATTTTCTTTCTTATAAAAACTTTCTTTATAAAAAACCTTTATAAATGGTCCTACTGATGTTAATACATTTGCTACTAACAACAAAAAACCTGCCAAACACAACAAACACCCACCTTGAATCTTTCCGTATACTGAGGTAGCTTAGCCTGCTCGGCCTGATCATCTTCATCTACGGCGTCTTTTTTCTTGTCCTCTTCATCTGCAGACTCCTCACTAGATGAATCTGTGCCTGAGGTGGACAGCTCCTGCAGGATGTCATTCATGTAGTCCAGCTGAAGAACGATAAAAACAGATGGTTAGTATTCAGAAAAGTTCTTATATTCAATGTGTTTGCAAAATTGATACGAAGATCTGTATGCAGCTGTGTTATTATGAGCTGTTACAATCTAAAAAGGTTTTTACCTGCTGTATATCAAGTTTTTTGTGCAAGAGTGACATCATTTCAACTTTTTAAGACGATGCATGTCCTTAATCAAAGATTACAGAGGAGAAATGTCAGGATGACGCATGCTAAACACATTAATCTTTGAGGTAAGATTAACTGTGACCTGAGGCAGCCGTCACCAGCAGCTTCATTTCACAGGTAATATTTCCTCTCTGTCCTACAGTGTTATCTGCTCTGTCTGCGTTATTGCTGCGCCGCTGTCTGACACAGGCCATTTAGTTCCTGTTGCAGTAATTCTCACAGACATCCTCAGTGCTCCGGGCTCTTTAAAACCCTATTAGACGTGGACAAAGACGAACTATTAAACTGGACAGCACAGGCTGGATAAGAGGCGCTAACCTGACTGTGTGTCTGTACATATATGTAAAAATAACAACAATATGACAGCGTGTGTGTTCCATCTCAGCAGATGAAGGCTGTCTGTATCACACACACAACCTGCAAAGTAACAAAGCTCTCTAGAGTTTGTATGTGTGTGTGTGTAACGTTGTGTTGTGTGACTCAGAGCCCAGATCAATAGGCCTTTTCGTTTTAAACACAGAATCCTATTGGAAAAAATGTTTAATCCTGAATAATCTCTCAGCAGCAGTCAAGCACTGTGGGTAATATGTTAATATCAAACTCACAGTCCGTGGAGAAACTAAAAAAAAGTTGAAATGAGTGCAGGGAGTAATGCTGTCTGGCACACTGTGTTTGATATATTGATACATGTTGTACTTGAATAATGAATAACATCGAAAATTAACATATTTTTAACAAAGCTGGTCAACTGCAGGAGCTTGTAACCGCGAATGGCCAACTGATTAAAAAAAACAACTTTTTTTTTCCCCCTGACATCTTAATGGAGAAAGAGATTGAGTTATGAGCCTTCTGTCTTTGCTCCTCTGTTCCTCAAGCTCAGTGATGACGTCAATCGATCTTACAGAGGGGTGTACAGCAAAGAGAGGCGTGTTTTGCCTTAAGCAAGTGTTTTTGATGTCATTAAGGTGGTTCTCATTTAACCTGGCTGCTCAACATGTGCTGCACACTTAACCAGCTCCAAAAGAAGCTATGTTCTGAGTTTCTGAACTACAATGGCTACTAAAAAACTCTTTTCTGCCACAAATTCTTTTTCTGAGAATATTCCTTATGAGCAGTAATGAATTCTGGGTAGTGGAAATATGTTGTATTTGCAGACTTGCTGAGCCGTGTCACAGAATGAAGCCGCAAAATTACAGTTTAAACAACTGTTTGCATTATGGTTTTTCCCCGTGAACAACCACATGCAGCCAGTTGATTATGCAGGGCTTAATTTCTTCTCATTTGCTAAATTTTACACAGCAAATCATGTTTACACTAAAAGAGTAATGAAGGCCCCAAAATAGAGCACATATGGAAAAAAATAAAAGGACAAAAGATTTGTCTTTTGGTGTTTATCACAGGTCATGTGATTGGTTCATTTTGTGCAGAAGATATAGATGACACATCAAACACTCCCTTTCATGCTTCATGTACACCTTCACACATAATAAACAAATTAAAAATTAATTTAATAAATAAAAGATAAATAGCTTTACAATTAAAAAGAACATGAACATTTTTCTTCAACAAAGCTTCTTTTTGATGATATTTTTATCAAACAAGCACATAAAATAAAAATTTCTTTGAATCTCTCTGTTCTTACTGTGTCTTTGGACAGCTTGACATCCCCAGAAGCAGCTCTCTCCATGACAGCGAGCGCTCGACTCAGATATCCCTGACCCCAGAAGAGAGGCATCCCTTTAAAGACGGCATGTATGCCCTTTAACATCTCCACCTTTCCTGGATGGAGAAGGAGGAGAAGGAGAATAAATGAGACAAGCAGTCTAATGAAATAACACTGGATGAATCAATCAAACCAACACTGTGGGGGAAGAACTCAAACACACACCCAGGAGAGCATTGCCAAGTAGCTGAGCACTGAGTCCAACAGTGTTGTCTTGTTTCAGCCCACAGATGAGCAGTGATGCTCCAAGTGCCCGCTCCTCTGACACCTGAGCACAGAGAGATGGAGACTTCAGTGCAGTGTCTGAGTTAACAGACTGAATTTTCAAGTCTCAGATTATTCTGGTATGAATTTACTGCAGTTGCTGCAGTTACACTCACAGTGAGTTGTGGTCTGGCTGCCATGTAAGTGCCCAGTGCGTACAGGGACAGGATCTGTGTGGAGGGAAGCTCAAAGGCCTCCTGAAGCATCACCTCTTCAACCACAGAGCACGCAGCTGTACAATTACAACAAAAACATTCATATTTCATTTGAGGAAAAAAGTCACCCTGTGCAACCCTGATTTTTTTTTTTTTTATAGTTTTTGGACAGCAATGGAGCTCACTGGCAAAGAGGAAAAGATAAATCTAGTTTTAGTAGCTCGGGAAGTACTTGTCAGTAAGATAATAAAAAATACATAAAACACTGCCAGTTTATCTTTAAAAGTAATGGAACATTACATTTGAGCTGCCCTGCTAAAAAATTACAGTCAATGGGCTAAACAAACAGCAAATTCATCGTATCAAATGTAATCAAAGCTGAACACATTGTAATACCATCTATGTTCCCTCACTTACTGAGAAATGAATTGTTTACAGTGTAATGTTATTATAGAAAAATAATCAGGCTTCCCCTTCACCTGCAGCTTTTACAAACAAGGAAATAAGATGTTTGAAATCTAATTTCAGTGATTTGACAGGCAGTCTGTTCCCACACCTGGCAATATGCAGTGTCAACAAGAATGTGTTTAGCTGTAATTTATTTCTGTCTTTATTATGTCTGCCTGAACCTTCTCTTTTTATTTTTGAGAAAGCACAATGTGAAACATGCTAAAATAGACCTTACTTTCAAAGTCTCCATCCTTGATGTAAGAATCTATGAGCAGGTTGAAGGTGAAGTCATCTGGGAAAATTCCATACTGGACCTGCACAAACACACATGCACAAGCACATGCACAATCAGATGTTGAATAATTGCATTTCAAGTATAGCATTACCTGTTTTAGGTACGTTAACTGTCTAAAGACAAGTATATTAGACACCGTAACAAAACTGCTGATTTCTGACGCTCTCTGACATTAAGAAGTCCAGTCTCACAGCAACATGACACCGATCAAAACAACAACAGGACAGTTTACCTCAGTGTAAACACTTCATTGGCTTGGGGGCTTCTATGCTTTTGAAATAATTTAATGATTCCCAGATACTAGAACTCATTCATAACCAGTACGCCTGCTGGGATGAAAATGTCAAACATGTTTGAAGTTATTTGTGCTGCTCACATCAGTTTAAAAATGTATCTGGGTGGTTAAGATTGGATCTGTGGTCACTCACACTGCCAGATAAGTGAAGCTATCAGCCCTGATCAGGAGCCCCTGATCAAATTTACTGTGTGATTATAAAGATTGTCCTCTTTTATGTTGAGTACATGTCATGCTTAATGTCTGGGGAAAAAAAGGAGGGATAATAATGTGTGGTGTACCTTGTTTTTAAGCGTGTGAAGAGCCTTTTCCTTGGCTCCATATTTTAGACACTGTCTTATCCAGCTGTGAATTGTCCAGTCTCTCAGGTACCAACAGTTTGGACTGTGACGAAACCTGGAGGGATTGAACAAAAAAACTCTACATTTTCCTTTCTTGTACACCCGCCACAGTTCTGTTTTATTTTTGTGTGAGACAAAACAATTGGAAATGTGTGAAGGGGCAGACATGCAACCACTGTAAGCTATTTCAGGATACCAAGAGAGAAAAAAGCTAATTTAGCATCTTAATCTTAAAAAACAAATCATGGGTCCAAACACATCTTCAACAATTTTTAGTATTAACAATAATGGTTAGCATTTACAAACTTCCCCAAATGGAAAAGGTAGTTGTATGAAAATGAATGTGCCTTAAACAAGGGTGCGATTGAGAGATATACTAAATCTTGTAATCACAAGAATGGGTGCAGGTTCCAGAGGACGGAGTAAACAGGAAAAATCTGGAGTTGCCTCGAACAAAGAAAAGCATGTGACTGAACATAAACCAAAACAGACAAACCAAACAGACAATTCATTCCAAGAAAAGCACAAAAGTTGATAGCACACAAATCCAAGGAGATCTGACACAGAAGTAAAGATGCAGAGAGGAAAAATGACCCCACTTACTTGTAAAGGTAGTACTCCGCCTGATCAACTTCTTCTCGTGATGAAATGTTGTCAACAAACTATAACAGAAACAGAAAATATCAGCCATTCAAATCTTTGTCTCTAGTGCACATCAGTGAGTTATCATATGTTATTGGTTTTACATTAACAAATAAAATGTAGGCTTTTTAAATCTAGATACAGCTTACCCGAGACACTGTCAGTGAGCTAACTGGGAGATTCATCTCATATGTCCTGTCCATAATATTGGCCAGAGCAGCTGTAAGTTAAAAACAAAAAAATCAGCCAGACCATTACATAGTTTATAATGTAATAATCTATTCATGTCGTATTCAGTATGTCATGTTATTGTGATACACTTGCCTGAGATTAAATAGAAAATAAAATGTATTTGATTATTCTATTGAATGCTTCATCATCAGTTGTAATTCACGTGAAACTATTCAAAACTTCCTGCTTATTCATTTTAATGTACTTTAAGTCATTACAGACAGTATGCAATTATAACCACACTTGTGGACACATCAGGAGGCTGCAGTCTAACACTGCCACCCACTGTTGTTCAAATGTTAGTGCACAGACATCAGCATGGTGCTGGGCTGCTTCATGTAGCTATCATATGACAAAAACGGTTGTGTTTTCATTGTTTGTTCGTTTTTTTTTTTAAAGTAACATTACGATGGGTTTTTTAAAGCTTTACTTGATGAACAAAAAATAAACTGAAGACTAAAAACATATTTAGCACAGAAACATGTCTTCAGTTTGACTAAACTTGGAATGTGTAACTGGTGTATCCTCTGCAGGCCTTGGGTACATGTTCATGTGTTGTTTTTATCTGCTTGCCTAGGAGGCTTAATTACCTTGGACAGGCCATACACATATACAGATAGGCACTCGCACTCATATGCGCATCATTCAGTAATTTATGGTTTCCAATTCACCTTTGAATGAAGGGAGAAAACCTACCCAGACACAGAGTGAACATTGATGGAATTTAATTCAAGCAAATTTTTAATTAAACTAAATTTAACAATAGAAGAGATTAAATTGCGAAGTGCTCACGATGCCACTGTCGACTAAGTGACAATAAAGGTACCCGTGGATAAAGCCCGGATTTCAGGCTGGACAGCAATTAAAGGTGATACTGACATCGATTAAGATTACCATTTTAATTCTTACACAATTTCTGAGGATCTCTCTCTCTTGCCTCCCACACTTTGGTGTCTGTATAAGCTGCTGAGAGCAACCATCTTCTACCTGCAAAGAGAGACAGTTACTAGGCCATGGAAATGGAAATGTTAAGCATACGCCAATGAACTGTTTAAAAGATAGCTGACATGACTTTCAGAAACGTTAACGACAGCAAACTGTGATTAAAATATTTTTTATGTAGCTAAATAAAGTTAGCTAAAAACGAACTGGGGACATTTAGCTCTTTCTTTTTAAACATCAAAATAAGCACAATGGAGACCAAAAAAATAGGAGATAAAGAAGGAGATACAATCAAATTAACCATAATTTTCTCTTCGCCAGATGAGAGATGTGTTTACCTAAAAGAGACGGAGATAAACATTTAACTTTGACTGCTGCATTCACACATCGCTTCCACACGGAGGCTGCCATCTTTGGATGATACCATTTTTTGGCCGTGGAGGGGGGAGATATTTCTGACAAACCGTCAAACTGCACGTCAAACTGCCGTAAGTGGGTTATACCAAAAGTTAGACGTGGTGAACAAAACAGAAATTCTGTTTTTTTCATGTTTTTTATTATTATTATTATTATTATTCTATTTGTAAACTAGTAATAACAAAAATTACGCTGTATTGTTATTTAAGAATAGTGTAATGTGGTGACCGAATCTTTTTCTGAAATACTCCACACAGGCTACAAACAATCGCGCTTTACGTGTGGGGGAGTCTATTGACACCGTTAAGGTCATACAGAAAATGAATTTTAAAGTTGTTATTAAACTGAATCAAATATTTACTGGTCCTCTTTTGTCTTAACAGATTTGGCAGGGTTTGTTTTAAGCCTGTCCGTTAAAATTTGTGGATGTAAGATTTACCCTGATTGACTGTATCTATTTCCTGTACATGACATGATATTCGTTAATGAAATGCTTCACAATTAACTGTAAAATATATTAATCAATCATATAGATAAAAGGAGAATATTTGTTTTTCTAAATAAAAATTTTCTAACTTTTCTACATGGTTCCTAAATCTTACACACACATCACTGGCATTGGCCTTATTAAAACACAATTAAATTATTTTCTGTGGGGCTAGATAAAAATAAATTTTGTGTGTGCTGCGAAGTGTGCTGTGAAATAAAAAAAAAATCTTTTAAGTAAGAAAAAGAGATCTAGACACTAGAGGGCGCTGTATATACACATATAATGAGGAGACTAGCCAAATACACTTTAAGTTAAGGTGCAGCAGATTCACTTTGCCCTGTGGCCCTCTATTTAAAAACCATGAAAAGCCCCAGTGTTAGTTACTCAGCATGGATGACTGCTTCCTGATGCTTGTCAGGACTTTACATTTGTCCAGTCATGTTTAAAAGATTGCAGACGATCCCTAAAATAGTAACACACTGTTATATTAAAGAAAGAGGGATGTTGGCAGCCCAAGCTAGAGGCTGAGCTGTTTAACATACACATGCATTTATTTGGGTTGTTGATCTGTTGTCCTGTCTAACCTCTGAATGTTTTTGTTCTCCCTTCATTGTGCTGGAGGACAGCCCTCTGCTATAATTACAGTAAGCTCCTTGGCTGCAGGTCAAAGGAGGTGACAGGTTGAGACTGGGGTGGGACAGTTTTGTTAAACAAAACGTGGAAGAATTTTAGCACCATCTCGTTTTCTCTCTCACGACCAAAACAGGATGCCCTTACTCGAGCTGCACGAGAGAGAACTGACAGGAAGTAAACATTTCTACATGCACAACTCTGGATACATTTATCTTTTAAGGAATAAACTATAAATGGAGTATGATATTCTCTATTCCCTTCTTTGTTAGTCTATTGTTATGATCTGTTGCTACACTTCTGCATCCTGGTTGGTGATATATATATACATGTTGATTAGTGCACAATCAATTTTCATCACAAATGTTCCCCTCATCATCACCAAAAAGTATTTGTTTGCGGATTAGGTTCAGTGATGCAAAGAAATCAAAAGCAATTGTATTCTGCATCTCAGTTACATGCATCCCTCTGCTGCTCCCTTTTTGTTTCACAACCGTAAAATCATGAAGACCAGGACATTGAGGAACATGACACAGAACCGCAAGTGACACGAAAGCTACACTGTAAGAAATTTGTTTAACTTATCATTGTGTTGGGTCCTTCTCTTCAGTAATAATGACAGAGTACTATTATGTGGATCATATGAATTTACTTTTTTAGCTTTTTTTGTGCACAAGTTAAAACCAAACAGAATAGAAGTTACATGTGGGAAAATTGAAAAGCTCAAAACTAGCTTATTCTACATTTCTAACTTTAAAGTACAAAACAACAGAATGTAAACAATTATATGATATAGATAACAAAACAAAGTATTTCATGCATGCACTCCAGGATCTAACGGCATGTTTATTTATTTAAACCAAATAAAAAAAAGGGATTAATGAATAACATAAGAGGAAATTCAGGTTTAGTAAAAATGATGCAGATGATATGACACAATGAAACAAAGTGAAAGTTTTTCCGATTTCAGCTGTATTTAAAAATATAGATTTGTTAACTTTTCTGTATCCCCATACCTATTTAAAAGTAATTTAAGTGTAGTAATGCATCTACCCATATGACAGCAAAGTACATTTTAGAGGGAATGAAACAGGATGAGCACCACCCTGTAATATACAACCTGACTTCTCCTTGTTAAACCTTAACCTTCACTTTAACCTAAAGTAAATCAAGGCTTTAACTGTTTACTGTCATTAAGTAGAGGGTTTTTTTAAGAACCTTTATTACAACAAAGGCTTTCTGTAGCATACCTATTCCAAAAATGTTTTATTTCATAGTTTATTCTTTTTTCCTGCAAGAAAGTAACACATGTCAATCACAGTTTCCAAGAACCTGAGGTTTTGGCTTCAAAATGCCTTTTTTTAGAGTCAGACAAACAATCCAAAGCCCAGCATTATTAGAAAGGTTGCACTGTTGTTGTTAGCATTGCTTTTTGATAAATACATCAGTGGATCTTATGAGGTAAATCTTAATAAGAATGAAAATTATTTATGTATAAATACAGTAAAGAAGACAGAGAAAGAGCATGTAGATGGGCTTTTTTTAAATCAACTTGATTTAACTTAAGAACATATTCAGAGCCTTAACATCAGACTATTGTGCTATATATGGTCTAATGTTCAGTTTTACATCCCTGTTTAAGACTAACAATTTCATGGACCAATACATCTGTAAATGTGTAAAAAAGCATTTTTCTGAGTATGAATAGCAAACTTTTAGTGATTTTTATAATCTCTGTATGGTGCCTAAAATCACTGATTCATAAACCATGATATGTCCTTTTCCTGATGAGATGCTTTCTTCTTATCTTATCATGTTTATGATAAGTCTGCTGGTTTTTACTGCAAAGCAGAACATCCACTCACTTCTGACCACATTACTCTTTTTCCCATCAGACAAGTGTATACCTGCTCTCCTGTGTCAAGGTGAACATCTCTTTTTCATGATTTCCACACTTTCAGTTCGTTAAGAAACACGCAGGAGAGATAGAATCTTCTAATGAAACACCTTCTCTCACTGGGTCTTGTACCTGTCTTTGGTTATGCATGTTGTTCCTCTCAGATCACACTATGTGATGCTGCTGAAAGGAGACAGCGATACAAACAGTGTGTCCACTCCCCAGTCAGCGGTCGGGATTGAAACGTGTAGGTGAGGAAAGGAAAGGAGAGGAGGATGTGAGAACTTCCTCAAACTGTTTGCAGTTTCGCCCTTTTGGACGTGGTGGTCGTCACTGGTAGAAATAGAGAAGCTGCTGTTCTGCATTTTATCTGACAAGAAATGACTGGTTGTTTACCTGAACTGCCACAATAAAAATGAGGTAAAATTTGATACTGTAGCATGATTGGCTTAAGCAGAGTAAACAATGCTTTAGATAACCTTTTGTTGAATTACTTTCTCACAATAAGTGGATATATGGCAGATATCCCACGATGCACAACATTATAGTAAATCTTTTTTGCAATGCAAAAAAGTTTTTTTAGGCTTTTGTTATTTCAGTAGTATATCTGTTTTCAGTGGAGCTTCTGCAATGAGCAGAAACAATGCTTTATTCTGAGTCATACAGACATATGAAGCCTTTGTCTGGGACACCCACTGTGTCCGTCACTGCTGTTTGATCACAACCTAAAAGAGAGAAGGGGAGAGGTGTTTTCTCTTCCTCTTCCTCTGCTTTGAAAGAGAAGCAGGAGGAGAAAGGCAAGCTTTTTGAAACTCACAGCAATCATCTCCAGCTTGGTAAAGTATGTGTCAAAACGAGAGGACTGACATTTAATATTTGGGGAGGGGATGTTTATAAGGCGTCTGAAAAAGAAACTCCAAGTTCATTGCACAGGTTCATGCATTCAAGATTTATTTTTGTGTTTTATTTTAAGCAGTCATATTCCGACAACCACCATTACACTGCCATAGAATATAAACACAGTCACCCCCCCCCCCCAAAAAAAATGAATTTACAAAGGCATATAGATACAAAAAACTCCAAATGTTAGAAAAAAGGAACAAAATCACAGTTTAAAACACTCAAAGGATTTGAGAAACTCAAGCTTTGTCATATTTTTATCTATCAAAAACTACATTTATTCACCCACTCTTCAGTTTGAGTACAACTTCCCACAATAAACAAACACAAAAAATAACAATAACCCGGAACAACACACAATGGCTTGAGCAATAAAACATCTTTGATTTCAACACCCTAGATTAACACAAATAAGAGAGTGAAAGTTGAAGTAAAGTTGCATATTTGAGTCAGTATTGCGAAATGATTTGTAAGAAAAATACAACAAATTATTAAATACATTTTTTGCATTTTATTTACAAAAAGGCTACACCTTTATCATACTTTCTGAAATGCTCATTATCCTCTGCAAGTGACTGACGAATCAGTTTGTGATATGATTTGTACATGCAATATGTTTCACAGCTTTGTTTTTCAGTTGCTCTGTTAATGAACACAATGTTCATCTTTCTTTTCTTGTGCTAAGCTTATATGTCACATCTTTTATTATCTGTTTTATTTATGGGCCTACAGGCTTTCCTCTCTCCTCTTGGGCGTGTCTCTTGAACACCCTTTCCATTTTCCTGTCAACAAAACACATCAACCTTCTCTGAAACCTGCATCTTTCTCTCATTCTTCACCATCTCTGTCTTCTTCCTCTTCATCCTGTGAACCTCTAACTTCCATGAATTCACCTGTCTCCGATCTGCTTTGTTTCCTCTCTGCTTCATCACAAAAGACATCTATCTGCTGTTTGCTTTGCTTATCTAACTCTTGCTGATGATCCTCTAGTTCTGAATCAGAGTCATAATCATATGACTGTCTACGGCCTGTCTGATGGTGGTACATCTGGTCATCTCTGGGATCTACAGAACGTCCCTTGGCTGCTGGCTCCCTCTCGTATGTCTCTTCATCTAAACTACGCTGATACATTTGTTTCTGCTCCTCCCCTGGAGTTGCTTCAGCTGAAGACCCTTGCTCTCTCTCCTCCAGCTCATGTTGGTCCACCTCGGGGCTGTACTGGCTCCTTCTATACAAACTCTCCTCATCCTCCTCCTGACATGAACTTCCAGGGACGCTCTCGCCATCAGACTGGGACAGACAGAGGCCTGGCAGGCCAGGGGGTTTCTGGGAGAGGTCAAACGGTTCCTCCTGACTGAAGTGAGTAAGGAGGCTCATGGGATTGGAAAGGCAGTATCGTCCTCTTTGCCTAAACACTGAAGCCATAAAAAAATGAGAATTTATACCATGCACCTTTTGCATGTAAAATGCATGAGACATTTATATGATGTGCATCCTTACATCTTTCGTCCAGCCCTCTGTCCATGACGCCATGTTTGACCTTCATGTGTCTGGTGAGGTTTCCCTTCAGTGTGAACTTGCTGGGGCAATAAAGGCATTTAAAGGGTTTGCTGTCTGAGTGGAGATGCATGTGGCCCATTAGGTTGTGCATCCTGTTAAACTCTTTCCCACAAAGCTGAAAGACAAGGGTGAGAAGACTAAGTAAGTCTGACATTAACCAAATATGAAATCTGGCATATTTGTACAGCATCAACAGTATTGTTCTTGCAATGCACTTTAAATGACTAAAGTACATTTCTTTGCAGCTAAGCTCTGGTAAATTGTCATTTTTTCACTTCAGTCTTTGCATGGGTCAAACTAACAAAGCAAACTGTGTCAATTAGTGAGCTTTTAAGGTCCTGGTATATGTATTTTGTTACGTTTGGACTGAGCCAGGCTAGCTGTTTCACACACTTTCCAGTCTTTATGCTATGCTGAGCTACGCTAACCATCTGCTCCTTCATGCTACAAATTTAACCTACAGGTGTGAAGGGGATATTTTTCATCAAATATGAATATTTGCCACGAATCAGTGCCACAGTGCTAATTTACTGTTGCAAGCAAAAGCCCTGAAAGAAAAAGCACAGATGCATTACCAGCATAAACAAATTTAAATATGTAAAGAAATCTCAAACTTAAAAGTAATTAGAAATTCTAGCTGTCAGACAAACGCACTTATTTTTTTTTTTTTTATCTGAATTGCATGTAAGCACAATACTTGAGTAAATGTACCCAGTTACTTTTTTACTATTGGCTACAGTAAACCCTATTTACAAAAGGAAACAAAAAACAATAGTCCAACACCATCCACCTATTTTCCTCCTCTGCCAAAAACTCCTTTGTGAGATGACTAATTTTTGCAGAATGCAGAGTTGTAGAGCTACACGTAATCATGAATGAATGTGCAGGCATTCAGATATACATAGACACACACACCCATTCTCCCTCCTTCTATCCTTGTTTTCCTCTTTTCCTCTTTGTCTTCCCCACTCACACACACACAAGAAAAACAGAAAGAGAGAGAGAGAGGGAGGGAGGGAGGAAGCAACATCGAGACAGGGCCAGGAGGAGAACAGGGAAGGGCAGCTCCTGCGCTGTCCTTCCTCTGCATTCTTTTTTATTAGGGTGGTCCTTTCCTTCAGGAGGAGAGAGGGACTGTAAACTGTCCAAGAGGACCGTGAGAAAACAGGAAGCTCCCTCCAGCAGCAGAGAAAGCGAGATGAAATCTATTTGAGGGCCCTGTTCTCCGGGGAGGCTGGGGGGCCATTGTTAGAGAGGCAGTTTGTGCGGCGATATCCTTCCTATGGACAAGGAGGGTCCTACTGCCAAAAGCCTCCCTGCTATCTGGTCATCGTCTCAGTCCTCGGACTAAACACCAAGGTCACAACAGACACCCCAGAAAAACGGGGAAATCCTTTAATAGCATCTGCTTCTAAATATTACAGGTTTAGTTTTGGATGTTGTGAAATACTCATTGGTTCTTTCACTTTACAATTAATGCATTTATTTAAACACCACAGAGCCAAACGATTATATATTAAAGAATAGTTTGATATTTTGCTAAATATGTTTTACCTTTCTCTGCATGAAGGGAGAAATCTGGAGCTAGAGCCAGCAGATGGTTAGCTTAGCGTAGCACAGAGACGGAAATGACTAGCTTGCTTTGTCCAAAGGTAACAAAATCTACCACATAACCCTTGCAAAATATTATTTGTACTTTTTTTGTATTGAAATAAATTTAAAAAAACATAATGTGTTTTTTTTAGTGAGCTTTTGAGGTGCTGGTGCAGATTTGAACTTTGACAGAGCCGGGCTAACTGTTATGGGAACGGTTGTGGTTCAGGTCCTGTTGTGTTAAATGTGACCAACCTTGCATTTATAGGGCTTGATGTCTGAGTGGACGATCATGTGAGCCTTGAGAGTCTGTTTTTGGACAAAGCTCTTGAAGCACATGTGGCACTGGTAGGCCCGTATGTTGGTGTGGATGAGGACATGGCGCTTCATGTTGGCCAACAAGGTGAACTCACGGCCACAGATGCGGCACTTGTGCTCCTTCACACCCTGAAGAACAGGAGATTGTAGAAATAGTTGTGTGAGCAATAGGCTCAACAGATTATTCTACCTAATGCTTCATATTTTGGTTATTTTAACCTCTAATATCCAAATGAGATTTATTTTGCTTTCGTTATTTTAATTTTTTTCAAGGAAATTCCACAGTTTTCAAGGAAATCAATTACATCTTCTTGGGGAAATGTGTATAAAATAATGCTAAGATAACAAAAACTCCATTTAATGGAAAGATGCAGCCTTGAAAACAGTCATCAGTTTTGATATTCCAGTATAAACATCATTCTTCTTCTAGATCATTAAGTATATTTATGCATAACACAGTGTGGAATCAGGTTTGTTTTCTAACAATTAAGCTAATGAAAAGGATGTAAAACTGGATGTTAAAGGGTTAAAATTACCTCAGGAGACGGAATTTAATGGGAAATTGCTTTGAGACAGCTGCCAAAACAACCTGTTAGGCTAGTGTCCAAACCCTTCGAGCCAACCTCAATCACCAAAATGTAGACAAGGATTAATAAAAATGTCTTGATGTGACAACAAAATTGATGACTCGGTTTGTTGCCAAAAATCCACGCTTTTGCTCCCAGCACCTGTCAGAAACACTGACAAATGCTACATCTTTTCTCTCTGACCATCTAATTAAACTTACTTTGTGAGTGAGCGTGTGCTGTTTCAGGTGGTGCGATTGGATGAACTCCATCCCACACTCACTGCAGATGTACGGTCGGATGTCTTTGTGCTTCATCATGTGGTTCTGAAGCTGGCTCGGATACTGGAAAGTCTTCTGGCACTCACCACACCTGCAGGCAAAGCAGGTATACAGTAACCCTCATTATGGAGTCACATAGAGAGCTAACATGTTAAAGGAGTAGTTCAACTTATTGGGAAATTTTCTCACTGACTTTCTTACAGTGAAATTAAATGAGGTGATTGAAACCACTCACATGTCAACATTAAGCTAGAGCTAACGATCAGTTGACATAGCTTAGTACAAAACAATATTAAAGGGCATTACTAGACAAAACAGGAAGGGGATGATAAGAGTTATTTTTATAGGCACTGTACTACTGTAATGTCAATGTAATGTAATGTCATTCATGTGTGCACCAACTGTGAAAAGAATTTTCTCTTTGAGGACAATACATAAGCAATTATTTACACAGTATTTTGATTTGTAAACTATATCACTGAGTCATTTTTAAATGTTGCACTTTCAATCAACAGTCTTACTAAGGATATTTCCGAAAATGCTGAAATGTTCTTTTAACAGCACTATAATCAAGGTATTTGAGCACTGGCAATAACAGTGTTTGTGCTCACCTGTACAGGGTGGGGCCACGATGGGCAGTCAGGTGCCTCTTCAGCTGGGCCAGTGTGGGGAAATCCAGACCGCACTCCACACATATGTTCTCCTGGCCCTTCTCGTGTTTCAGCTCGTGAGCCCGAAGCTCACTGGGGTAAGCAAAGCCTCTGCCACACACACTGCAACTGCAGGGGCAGATGATGTGGGTAAAAGGTTAAAATAAAAAAGAGGATAATTAAAGTAAAAAGCTGGGGAAAAAACATGCAACACATGTACCTGTATGGCTTCACATCACTGTGCTGCATCATGTGTCTCTTCAAGTGGCTGGTCTGAGTGAAGGCCTTGTGGCACACCTGGCACTTGTGTGGCCTCATGCCTTGGTGGGTGAGCAGGTGTGTGTGCAGGTGGCTCAGCTGCTTAAACAGCTTCCCACACAGGTGGCATCCGTGTGGCTTGATGCCGTTGTGCCCCAGGATGTGTGTGACCAGGTTGTACTTGGAGGTGTAGGACTTCTCACACATACGACACTTCCATCTCTTCTGATCTCCACCCACGTCTACATAATAACTGTCATCCACATGGACATTGAGACCGAGCTTTTCAGCACTGGTCGTCCCATTGCGAGGAGGTCCGTCACGGCTGCGATGCCTGGGACGGAGGTCCTCTCTTGGATAGAAAGAACCAGGGGAGAGGTGCATGACAGGGCCGGGCATGAAGAAGGGGTATGGGAGGAGGCTGTGGTGAAGAGATGGGAAGTAGGGAGGGTGGAGCAGGAGAGGAGAGGGAGGCCAGACAGGGGACGGACTGAGAGGCTCCTGTTTTACCTGCGCAGGTAGATTCACACCAGGTGATCTGTGATGAAGCTGGAGTCTGTTTAGTTCGATCATACCGGGGATGGGCTTAGGAGACGGGATGGGAATGGGGTGAGATGGGACAGAGCGGGGGATGTGGGTGAGGTCCACTGTCTTCTTACTGATGCTTTCTTCTGCCTCCTCTTCTTCTCTATCAGGGGATTCACCTTCCAGGGCGTCCACTTTGAGAGGAGTTCTTTTGCGTTTCTGGGACCCTTCCCTTTGGCTATAACCAGGGCCAAACATTGGATAGAAAGCAGGTGGGCTGAACGCACTCAAGGTATCTCTGGTGGGGGATATGCTGGGGTATCCAGGAGGGGAGAATTTTGGGGGCTTAATGTAAAGCGGAGGTGGGCTTAAGTAGAAACTGTGCTGCGATGCTTGTCTCAGCTCATCTCTGAGAGAAGGGCTTCTTGCAGGTGAGAAATTCACTCTGTCTGTTTCCATCTTCTGTCTGTTTTGGAAAAAGTACCAGAGATGGTTAAATGTCCCCAGTTAGCATGGTGGAGGTAGAGTTCAGTTAGAGCGAAACTCACATCAAAGTCTGTTTACAAGTCTTGGGGAACAGTATTTGCTTGCATACATTTAGAGAAATGTTATGTAAAGCCTTTTGTGGCTCCAGAGGGAGCTGTGTGAAGTGTAAAAAATTGCATTGTGTGGGTCTGACGACAACAAGTTAAAAAAAACAGTATTACTACCTAATGTTTCTCTATCACACACACACACACCTGAAAATGAAACTGTCTGCAATTGAGTTATGTTCTGGGTAATTTAGAAGAAGAATAACGCCTGAAATGAACAGACAGTATCTCATTCTGTTCTGCTGCATTATTTTTTCTGCTTTAAAATGTCCAACATAAGTCAGACAGTGTTATAGTTGGTACATAGTATAACTGCAATACTAAATCAGTGGAACACCCATTTTAGTTTAAATCAGCGATTTAACGATATGAAGTTCTGTATTACATAGAAAATTCCTGCATTAGATGTCCTTTTTAAGTAAAAGTGCATAAGAATCATTAATTAACAAAAGTAAAGTCAAAGTACTTGTACTATAATTTTCCCCCCTTAACTATTTGTGATGTCTTTAGACAGATGCATTAATGCAGAGGCAGAATTTTACTGTTGTAGCCTGTTATGATGAAGCTACTGTTTTATATACGGTTAGATAGGAGTACTCCTGTGGTCCCAACATATGGGTCAGGCCCTTTCGAGGTGTCACACAATGAACCTAGTGGGTGATGAGATAGAAGAACATCCAATGTCTTTCTGTCTTATTTCTATTTATGATGTGAAACTGTTCCTCTGAAGTGTCTGTGGAAGAAAGGTAACCGTGGGCACACATACAGTATGTCGACACCCACACATTTTAGCGTTCAACCTGAAACCTTTCACTTCTTTCTTTCTCACAGATCTCCTCCTCTCCTGAAATTAGGAAGTTATCTGTGAAATGGTTACCTCTACCTCCCGCACACTTTTCGCTTCTCCATGGCTTTTTTCTCTGCTCTGTTCATCTTTTTTTTTTTTTTTTTTTGTTTTCGCGCTGATAGCCAGGAAGAACTTCCCCTTTTCTTCTCCACTGATAATGCTACATGATATATTTAATCTGTATCTCTGTAAACAGCACAAACTCAGTTCTTCAAAATTCATGATAAGCATGAAATAAAACTATGGTATGTTAAGATATCAGAACTTTAAATAACATCTCCACTGCAGCTGCCAATTGCATAGTTAATGCGGGCTGGATGATGGTGATTGGTAAAAAGATGATTATATACTTAGAGAGGAACTGTCTAACTTCTGCATGACATCCTAATTGTGCTTCGCAATGTTGCTCATATCTATTCTATACCTGTTAATAGCTCTCTGAGAAACTGCTGTGATCCATATCAATCTGCTGTTGCATGACCACAAGTTCTACTTCATTATTTTATCTGAAGTAGGCTTTTGACTGTAGACTTTTGCAGACGCAGCGACAACTCTTCCAACACACACAAAATTCATATATTATATTGTGATAAAGAACCATTTCATTTTCATTACTCTGCAGCTTATTTTCTCAAATAATTGTTCCGGCTTTTGATCAAAAATGGCAGGAAATTGTTAAAGGAATGTTTTGGTATTTTTGCATGAAAAAATGCCTTTAACAATTTATTTTTCTGTTGTTGATTTATCAGCTATTTCTGTTCTTGGCTTATACATCCATATGCATGCAGATAGTATCATATGATCGATAATTCTCAGGGTCATGTTGAAAAGATGATGACAAAAAGTGAGGATGACAAAGTTTGGAAAGATGATGAGATGAATATCAGAGCAGGAATTTCAGATAAATTCACAAGTGTACATTTATATAAAGTATATATATATATATGCACACACACACACACATATATATATATCAGTGTAATATCAATATATCACATGATGAAAATACACATGAGAGAAATGCAAGTATTTGGATGTGTGATTAGTGATTGATAGAAAACATAAACCACATGCAGGAACACAAGAAGAAAAGTTATTCTGCCTCAATTTTAGATGCATATTGGAATGTTCAGAGTGTCTTTGTCAGCCAGATTAAAATGCTCTCCTGGATACGATCCTGTTCTTTTATCCTCTTCCCCTCTCCCACTTAAGTAGCACTGTGCAGAGACCCCAGCCTGTACTTTGCAGGACCATGCATTCCAAACAATCCATTAAAACCGAAGCCCCTCCTCATATGCCAGTCCGTGCCATGTAAGTGTGTGACTGTGTGCGGCTGCAGCAAAGTCTGTGTGTGGAACTTACCCGTTGAGCGTAGCAGAGTGTGTTTTCTGTGATGCTGTGGCTGAAGTGCTGCTTGCAGCTGCTGCTCTTGTACCTGTACCTGCGTTCTCTCCCTCCTGCTCGCACTGCAACTCTCCTGACAATGAGCCGCCCGTCCACGGATAGCATTTGAAGTGACTTAAGAAAGAGAACAGGAACAATCACTTTGTTCTCATTTTTCAGATGAGTACCTTCGGAGAGAAGGAAGGAAGGGAGGGGAGAGGAAGTCAACAAGCCTAGTGCCTTCCTGCAGAAAAATAAGGAAACACTAGATAGACATCTCCATTTCTCTATGAAATAGGGATTTGCAGAGCTTTTGAAGGAACGCGTGAGGCGAGATCTGATGTTGCTCAAGAAAACAATGCAGTTTGAATGTTTAACAGCTGTGAAGTGACATGCTGCAGATGATCTCAGTCTTTCTCAAAGAAAAGCACAAAGGAATGTATGTTAGGAATGACGGATTGTACATTTAGAATAATAAATCTTCTAAGTTTTTAAATGTGACAAAAAACATTTTATATTTGTGAGCAGTATTAAAAGTGTTTCCAGTAAAGATATTTAAAGCCTTTAAAGTTCCAGCAGATAAAGTTTATAGTTAGTCAGTTAAGTGCATAGTATTCATTATAAAGGTACTGTGCACTACAATATCAACATTTGAATAATACAATGCAACCCAATGGAAAAGCCTTGCAAGAAACACTACTTCTGGAAAACTTTCGATCTAAGTTTTTGTTTCTTTTTTAAGATAAAAAGCCCCCTTTTTTCACATGATAATTTTGATTGCCTTGTTTGTAATGTGCACAATATTTTATAATTAGTATTATTGTTATTTTGTTCCCCTAATGCAAAGGCCCAACAGATGAAAACAGTAACGGACAGTGAAAAATGAATGCAGTAATAGATTAAATGTGTCAGCACAACCACTAGGAGGCAAGAGTGGCCCATTGTTTGAATGACAGTCCAGTTTATGACAGCAGCTTGTCTTATTTTTGTCCTTTTATGGTGATCCTCTGTCATATTTGTGTCCTGTTTGTGGGTGTGAAATCTCAATAAACAAGTGTCAGTCCACGTCTCAATGTCCTGCCAGAAGTTAGCGAACATGACCACGTTATCGGCGTGTCTTTAATTGAGATGAGGTGGCAGTTAGTAGAACAGCAGGGGGTGGCAGTAATTGAGCTCATATCATTGAAACAGTGAAACCGTCTTTTACGGGTTGTGGCTGATCATTAGCTGTGTTAATTAGCTCATGAGACCAATCAACCTCAGACCTGGACAATGTGTGCGACAATTCCTGTGAGGAATTAAGGATTTTATTAACAGAGAGGCAAACTTGAGGTTGTATGTGTGCGTGTGTGTGTGCATGTGTGTGTGTGTGTGTGCGTTTCTTTTTGTCTAACTCTGTGTTTGTTTACAATCATCCAGTCCACAAAAATCTCTGTGTGAAGCACTTCCGGGTGAACATGGGTGCAAGACATACCGAGGTTCAAAGATGGCCTTCTCTTCCAAACCTTTGAGTCTGGCATTTTTCTATTTTCAGTCCAGGAATAGATAGTTCATAGGGAAAAAAATTCCCTAAAATACATCACCTTTTTTTTGGTAAGGTAGATCAAAGTTGTATGACACTCGTGTCCACTTGTACTCTGGATAATTTTAAACTCTACTCTCCTCTTGACCTCTCTGACTCTCCTGTCATCTCTAACATGCACAGTCACGCTCCACGAGTCCTTCGGTAATGACCCTCAATAGCAAGAAGCAAAGCAGACCACAGAGCTGGCTGGCCCTTTGACCCGGCCCGTCCAGCGGTCAGCTTCATCTCCAAAGGTGACAGTGACTAGAACGGGCTCATTAAGGATCTCTAAGTGGCTTTTGGGTTTCTGTGTCACTCTCAAAAGAAAAACTGGAAGTATATAAGACATGTCAGTGGCACCAAGAACAGAAGAACCAGAGGAGCATCTGAAACAGAAGGAGCTTGAAATCCCCCATTCATCAAGAAATTAAGCAACAAGTGAGTTTTACTTCTGTAGATTTGCGTATGCCTGATCAATTTAGATTTGGTGTGTTTATGTGCTACTAACAAGTTTTATCTTTCTGTATCTTTCTGTCTCTCTCTCTGCAGAAATGACTGGAGCAGCTGTGTCCGTGTGCCTACTTTTTCTCCTGTCTGTATGTTCAGCGTGTTACATCTCTAACTGTCCTATCGGAGGGAAGAGGTCCATCATGGACGCTCCACTGCGCAAGGTGAGCTGCTTTTTACCACAACTTCCTTTGTGAAAACTCTGACGCTTACAAAGAGATAAAATTTTGTCAGATTCAGAGAGGGTTTTTCAAGTTGAGTTCATTTTCTTTACAAGCCCAAAATCACACTTCGTCATGAAGAGTTTATGTTAGTTAATGGCACATATGAACGTACAGCAACTGACACTCTCTCTTCAGATAAGAAGCAACTGAAGAAAAAAATTTCAACAACACAACCTTGTTCTATTTTCAATTGATACTGAAAAGAAAATTAAAATTACATTAAATAAACACTTCATGGCTACAACTGCCTCACTAGAAAATATCTGCTCACATGAAAGTTGTGATTTTTGACCAAAAACTGTCCTAAAGGAAAGAAAAGGGAAAATTCTCAATCAGAAAACTGTACTTATAACCACAAAGGACTAAATTGCTGTGAGCTAATTAACAGCAATAATAATCATTTGCTCTCTCCTCCAGTGCATGTCCTGTGGTCCCGGAGACAGGGGCCGCTGCTTCGGCCCCAGTATCTGCTGTGGGGAGGGCCTCGGCTGCTTGCTGGGCTCCCCAGAAACAGCCAGCTGTGTGGAAGAGAACTACCTGCTCACCCCCTGCCAGGCGGGAGGGAAACCCTGTGGATCTGAGGGTGGACGCTGCGCTGCTTCAGGACTCTGCTGTGATGCAGGTCAGTATTCAAACACTTTATTCAAGTAAAAGTTGAAATAACAATTTGTGAGTAAAAGTCTTGCATTCACAACTGTACTTAAGTGAACGTACAAAGGTATTATTGGAAAAATGTATTTAAAATATAAAGTACTCAATTTGCAGGCCAAATTGCTCTGTCTGCTCTATTCTGTCTGAGTGCTATTGTTTTATACCATTTTATACTGTAAAAACTACTGCATTGTGTTACTATGTAAACATTTCAATACGAAGCTGAAGTGGAGCTGAGTTTTTTTATTTTAAGTACTATCGAGTGGTTCAATATACAATATATACTGTTGAACAATGCATTTTATTGACATTGTATAAAAAAATGAATGTATAGAGGACATAAAGGAAAAGTTAATAAGTAGGATAAAATTTACTTGATTTACTTAGTTACAAGTACAAGTGCTTTACTTGTACCTAAGTACAGTATTTGATGCATATGTACTTAAATATTTTCCGCCACCCCACACCAAATTTATTTCTATGTTTATGAAGTATCTTTTTATTCACAGCTTTGATTTAGCTAAATGACACTCATAACTGCTTATGTAGGAAGAACAGTGGCTCTGAGTCTGGTTTCTTCATGAACTGATTGTGCAATTTTACAAATTCTGCTCAAATAAGAGACTTGATCCCCGTCAGGGCCAGTCATATATTTAGAACGCACGCTCTTTTGTCTGTGTACAGTGCAGTTAGTTGAGCAGCGACCTGTGTTTTGTGTTTGAGTTCATGGTCCCGGGTCAAAATAACCTGATAACAACAAACTGTAAAGTGTCCGCCTGCAATAACAGAAAACCATGTTCCCAGTAGTAACTCCTCCTCTATTTATTTTTTATCAAAACCCGTCCACAGAGAGCTGCACCACAGACCAATCCTGCCTCAACGAGGACGAAGGTGACGACCAAACCAGCCAATTCGAGGGCAGCGACCCTGCTGACATCATCCTCAGGCTGCTGCATCTGACTGGGCACTCTTCTTCTCATCGGATTCACCAATGAGCCGCTCCGAACACCTCATGAGTAACGGCTGCAGAGACCAAATGGGACTTGTAGTTGTAGTTCATATGGTCGTACCTCTCTGTTCTTTATCTGTCCTCTCTCCCTTGGAGTACTTCTGTAGAGTGCCTTTGTCAAAACATTTTTATGTATGGAAATATGGATGATTACTGACTGTGGTCATCCACATATCTGCATGTTGAAATAAAGTTTTGAGAGAGTATAAAGTGTTGCCTTTTTACTTCAGAGCCACATGATGCCACTTGTGCATTAAACCCCCAAAATGGCTGCAATGCAGACAGTTTGAACTCTTGAATCTAAATCTTTAAACAAGTCAGCAGAAGGCTTATCAGGCTCAGTGTTACACCGTATTCTACTATCACCAAATGTACAAAGCCCACAGCTGACTTTATCTTTCAAATGTTCCGCTTTGCATAATCATGTATTAGAATCCAAAGGATCCTCACATGACGCTTTGAGTGTTTTCGTGGCATACCCAGTGACACAATATCACTGTTGCAACATTAATAACAGTTATCTTGTACGGTAGTCACCTTTGATCCATTTTTTTGTGAACTTCTCGGTTTAACCATAAGCTCTTGTTTAAAACAGAGGTAAATACTAAACAAATTGATTATAAACTGCCAAGTCAAGGAAGTTATCACCGTAAAACACCGATAAAAGATTATTGGCATTGTGCTTGATTTAATTATTTGGTCTTATCTTGATCTGCTCAGTGAAAGCTCCTTTTTTGGAGAACTTATCTTAACTGGTGACATCAGCTGAGTAAAGTACCTCTGTGTCAAAAAGTAGAGTATAGTTCACGCTGCTAAAGTTGCATTAAACTTAAGCAGGGCTCTTAAACAGCTGTTGAAGTATTTGGCATAAATGTCAAAGCTAAATATTAATAGAATGGATAATAAATGATATGTTGCACAAAAATATTTTGAAAAATGTGTGTTTTTAAAGTATGCTTTTAGAGAGGAGAACTGTGAATGAAACATTGAAAAGCTGTGGTGCAATACTTCTTATAACCTTACTTGGCTGCAAGAAAATTTTAGAAAAGTTGACTTTAAGATCTTATATTCTGTTATTAAAGAAAAAATAACATCTTCCCTAAAACTCAGGGTTCAGCAAAACTCATTTTCATTGATTATTTTCAAAAAGATTCCCTGATTAAGGGAGGAAAAGTAGTAAAGAGTTTTGTAGAGCAAAGAACAGAAAGCCAGGAGTGAAAGAATGTGCTACAGGAAGGACACAGAGTAAAGGACGCCGAGGAAAAGGATGAGAAAAAAGGAACAGAAACTGAGAATTGAGGGGAGGAGTGAGGATGAAGAAAGAAAGAAACCAGCAAACTCAAACCTTCAGCAACTTTGTATCCACTATGCAGTTTTTTTTTTAGGTGTGATTAATGCAATCTCATCATAAATTATTGTGTCACAAAGACTTCTAAGATCATTTCATGCAGTTTTCATGCACAGGCCACAACACTAGATAATACAGTCACACTTGTACTCTTTTCCCCTCAGTGTAAAGGGTTGAGTAACTTCAGTGTAGTCACCCTGTACCTCTTTTTTATCTCTCCGTCTGTCCTTATCTGTGGAGGCAAATCGTTTCAGAAGTGGGCTGGAGCTGCCTTAATTGGAGACACCTGTAGTTAATAATTACCAAGCTGTTTTTAGAGTGTATAAAACAAGCAGACGACCGATTCCCACTTTACCTTCACTGCCTGTCACCACCATGTCTTTCTCTGGAAAGTACCAACTTGAGTCTCAGGAGAACTTTGAGCCTTTCATGAAGGCCATTGGTAAGAGTTCAGCTTTCTATCATTAACTTTTCTGTTTGTGTGTGTGTGTCTGTGTGTGTGTGTGTCTGTGTGTCTGTGTGTCTGTGTGTCTGTGTGTGTGCCTGTGTGTGTGTGTGTGTGTGTCTGTGTGTGTGTAGAATAGCCAAAAGTGCCTGTAAAACAGAACTTTTCTGTATTGAAAAGGGTTTTTTTTTCCAACTGTCAAACATGGTTAGCTTACTTGTCTAATAATTATGGTTGCTTATTAATATGCTTCTCTGTTGTAGGTCTCCCTGATGACCTCATCCAGAAAGGCAAAGACCTTAAGAGCATCTCTGAGATTGAGGAGAACGGAGACAACTTCAAAGTAACCATCACCACAGGCACACAGGCCCTTGTCAACACCTTCACAATTGGAAAGGAGGCAGAGATGCAGACTGTCACTGGAGAGAAGATCAAGGTAAGGGCAAAGACCCAAAATGTAAAACTGCAAAAATGCATGCTGACAACTAGAACTATTATAATTCTATGCTAATGATGCTAAACTCTCTTGCACACTGTTCCACATGTATAAAACACTGGCCTGTGCTTCTTTAAGGCCGTGGTTCATCGTGAAGGCAACAAGCTGAAGGTCTCCCTCAAGGGAATTGAGTCAGTCACTGAACTGGTGGATGCCAACACAATTGTCAATGTGAGTAGACGAAGTCCTGCATAACTTCGTCAATTCAGTTTAACATGAAAAACAAGTCTTAACTTAACTCTTTCTTCCTTTTTTCTTTCCAGACTATGACTCTTGGCGGCATTGTATACAAAAGGATAAGCAAACGTGTATAATTTTCTGCACTTGGGATAATAAAATGTGAAAAAGCAGAACTGTCTTGGTTTCTTTGGGCTACAATGGCAGTGAATATCAGGATGACTGTGGGCTGGTTAGCTTCCAAACGGTACATTGGTGGTTGGCAATTACATCAGCAATGCCTGATTTGCTATCATGTCACTTTTGATAACAAATACATTATCCCCAGGAACATAATGACCACGTGTTAAAATTTGGTTAGGACCTTGTCTGCACATGCCGTTTTGGAGCATAGCTTTTATGTATGCATGTTAGACCTTTCTTCCAATTTCTTTAACTCCAGTTGGGTGAAAAGAGACAACTTGGTGTGTAGACCTAAAAGAGCATTTACAGCTTGTAATGGCTCGCTTAGTTTGATGCCAGGAGTTTGCTTGTTCACATTATTTGAGGCACTGCAGCGCATATAGTAGGTTTTAATCAAAACCCATGTCAAACCTAGTCCCAGTTAGCCCAGCAGTAAAAGCATCTGCATTTGGACAGACTTATTCCATATGTAGGCATGGACAAGGCCCTAAAGCAAAATCTGGTATTTTCAGAGCCATGAATGTTAATAGGAAAACTCAAAGGGCCAAGGAACTAATGTTTTTAGAGAAGGCTGTATAATCTAACACACATGCTGAGGAAAAGATCTTGGTGCAAGAATGACTGAAGTCTACAGGTTAAGTCCACTGAGTTAAGCTTTATCAGTCTGGTGTCCTTAAGAAGCCTCTGTGTCCCAGTGGTATCAGGCCATCAGGCCACCCTGCCTGATCCATGTACAATTTTAAAATCTCAATGGTAAATGAACATTCAATGTAAAACTTTGATTTTATTTCACAATTAACCTGAATCTAATTTCTGGCATTTTTAATTTTGGGGCTTTTTTGATGTCTATTTCTAACTATTCTGAAATTTACTGAAAGGATTTTTGTAGTTAAATTGCTTACATATTAGGAAGTTGTAGGAGATTAAACTGAGCATTTTCTTGGGAACCAAAACAGTTACAATGCTGGTAAGACTCAAGCGTACCTGCCTAAACCTGCTTTAATGTGTGTTATGTCAGAGATCACAGCTGTAGTAACGATGGCATGATGAGCAACAGGTGAAAAAGAGCACTGCATGCTTAAAAATACTGCTTTGTTACCAATGTTTGAATTTTGGCACATCCATTTGGTTTCCTCTGAAAACAAAATGCACACGTTTGATGTGACATCTTTTTAATGAAAAGTGTAAAAGACAGTAATCATGTGACATAACTGAGTAGACTCACACACCAAATACTCAGAAAAGTGTTAACAGTAAACAATAGGATTTGTGTTTTTTTTCTTGATCTTAAGATGAGTCCTGTGATTACTTCTTGCGGTGAAAGAGATTCTTGATTCCGTCCTCCATAGCCTTGGGTTCATGCATCATGGTCATTGGTTTGTTCTTCAGAGCAGCGTCTCTCATACTGTGGTAAACATACTCG
Organism: Acanthurus leucopareius; assembly: GCA_029814765.1. NCBI lineage: Eukaryota > Metazoa > Chordata > Actinopteri > Acanthuriformes > Acanthuridae > Acanthurus > Acanthurus leucopareius. The sequence goes on from JAQMCX010000048.1 coordinate 5,939,566, forward strand.
TTCTGCTTGAACATCCTCAGCTCCATCTCTGTCTGCACGCGCATTAACTGTGTAAATATTTAAGGAGAAAAACATCAGGCTTAAGATGTTCACCCATGAGTTAGTTGTTATGTGCAAAAAGGTTTCTAATCTGGACAGTATAGATTAGCATTTGGAACACCTTGTACTCGAGTGGTATAAATAGCAATCCCTTGATACTGGCCTTACCAAAGCTTATAGTTGAACTGTGTCAAAGTACTTTGCCAATTTTCTCAATAGCTGATCTAGCCAAAAACAAAATTTTAAAAGACCAAAGAAAAGCTCGGCCACCTTTCAAGTAAACTTTACAGAGTTTTAAACTTAAATCTGCAATTACTAATGTTTGGAAAACATGACAGTCGATATACAACCTTTTGCAACAACGGCAACTCTATTATCTATTTTGAGGTGGGTTTTTTTGGGCCACATTGCAAATGTCAGTCCAATATTTACAGTTAAACAATGAACTGAAAGTTTTGAGAAAATACTGTATTGCTGAGCGTAGCTTCAGATTGAAGTTCATCACTACAAGAAACCCCATTCATATTGTCACAGTTCTTTATATCAGCTCTATCGTTATTATCTAAAGAAACTGGTCACAGCCAAATCACATTAAGATCATTTAAGCTCTTGGAAAAGCAACTTAGCTGCTGTCTACCAACTATTTCTCCAAAAAGTAACAATTCAACAGAGCCAACTAAAAGCATGAAACATGAACATGCAGTTTTGTATACTGATTTTGAAATTTCGAGGTGTTTACCTCCAGGTCCTTGGTGATAGGATGTGTTGAGCCATGGGTGACCATGAGAATAGCGTAAGCCTTGCAGATCATCCCATGACCAACCTCTATCTCTCCGGCCTGCCAGTGAGTCACTCCTGCTCGCATGGCGGCCATACCGAGGGCAGCATTGTTGGGGTGGTACAGTTTTCTGTCGGGGTAAAGATTTGGATTTGAGTAGGTATTTGCTGTTTCTATGCAGAATTTCACACTGAATGGAAAGGACATGGTGTGTTAGATGCCCACATAGATCACAACTGCTCAGTATCTTTGTACTCACATGTATCCTTCCACCATTTTGCGGGCATATTCTGAAGCTTCATTGAAGTACTGCAGGTACGCTTGCACCTCACTCATTGTGCTCCATATCCTCAGCAGGTAGATGTGAGTTTCAGCCAGAATCGGCTCTCCTTTCTCTATGCATTGCCTGCAGATTTTTACCACCTAAAGAAGTAGAAAACAACATGAAGAAAAACACATTTAGAGACACAGAAATAAGTTGAGGCAGTGGAGAAAGAACAAGTCTTGAATTGTGTTGTGTGATTAAAAAAAAACAAAAAACGAAAACATCTGTCTTTCTGGAGCCACTTAATCTGTTTTTAATTAGTGTTGTAGGAGATTTTATGCAGTACCTCATGGTAATCTCCATTTAATCGAGCCTTGTCCATCTTCTCCAGCATCTCAAAGCAAAATTCTGTTGCCTCTTTCACCTGCTCCTCTGAAGGCTAAGAGATTAAGATGGAAGACATTAATCACACTTTTGAGAACTTTAAATAAACAGAAGTACTGAAATGCAACACTGAGGACTATTCACTTCAAAAGACAAGTTTGCGATGTCTAAGTCCATAAAGGTAAAGGTCTGATCATTTTCTGAAAGATAATGACTTTTATCTATTATTTACACCTGCTATTTGTAACCTATGACACATACAGTCCACACTCACACACACACATGCTGGTAATCATATTAACAGGAGTGTAGAGCCTTGTGTTTAAAAGATTACGATAATGTCAAGCCGTGTCCTTCAAGGCCATGGAATTACCTCATTTTTTATGGTGTGTCATGAATTGGGTTACACGTCTCACTTCTAAGTATGATGTTGAACATTAAATGTGAACTATATAAACAGATAAGATCATTATTTTTGGTAACTCATAAAACATTAAAATGCATTTGTGCCCTTGAAGTAATTGATAATATTGAGTAAATTAAACTTATTGTGCTTCTCTTCCTCATTTTTTTTTTTAAATGTATGTGTGAATGCGGGAACACGTAAAGTTTGGAAACTGAATTCACTGGGAGTTTCATTCATATCATTGCTTAAAATAGTCACAGTGTCTCTGCTTCTCATGTTTCTCCTTCGTCCTTATCATCCATGTCAGTACTTGATGCAGTGGGAGAGTTCGGTCATCTCTGTCTTGCACAGTATTAAATCACATCAAAATCAACACAGACTTGTGTATAAACACGAACCTTGACTCCGTCCACTTCCCTTCCTGCCATCTTCAAGTCATCTTTGATGTGGTTCTTGCAGTACTCACAGGCACAGTCAAAGAAGTACTGTGCCTTCAGCATTCTTTGTCTCTCCTCTGACAAATTCAAGAAGTCCACGTAAGAGACTGTCAGCTCCTCTCCCTCTGCGATCTTACCGAGAGAACGCAGCTCAATCCTAAAGAAGAGAAAACACTGTTACACGCAAGGAGACACATAGAGAATGACTTGTTTTATTCATTAAGTCCTTTGGTTTTTCACACAGTCTGATTGATGGTGAAACCCTGTTCCATAGTGTTTCAGTTCAGTCAATCGAAGGATTGAAAGAGTTATGAATAAATACCACAAAGATTATTTCACACTTAAGCAAAAATTCAGTATATTCTATTGTTATTGTACCACTTTCCTAAATTTAAATGTGTTCACATGTTACCGAGAATATTTTGATATATGTCTGGAGCATTTCTCTTTTTTTCATTTATTGTTGGGATAATTGAAGTTATCATTGTTTAATTTGCTTTTTTTTAACATTTTGCAAACATGCAAAACTAAATTTAGGAATTGCTTCCAAAAACAAATGCGAAACAAGCCTTGTAGGCATTTAGAAAATGCTAAAGCAAAGAGAGGTAATAAAAGTCTGAAATATGAAATAATCATTGATATTTATCATAAGCATTCGATATTTACATAAATATATAGTTTTTGTTATGGTTTAGCCTGGTGTTAAGTGATGTTAGAGGTGAAATAATGGCAATGAAAGTTTTTATTATAAATGAGAGAAGGTGCATAAGTTTCCCTGCACAACATGTGTTGGTGAACTGGACAGTCGAACCCACTTGATCACTCATGGACAAACACACAAAGGAAAAAAAAACGAGCAGCACATGAGTGAAACAGTATGGACATGACAGACGGATTATTTGTGACTGAAAAATAAGCTTTCAACTAGTGAAGAAATATGCAGAGGAAAGCTTTTTGTTCCAGCTTTTTGTTACACTAATAAGCTAAATCAAGGTTAGGTCATTCAGATAGGCCATTAACATGTGATGTGATGAGTCATATCAAGTGTACAGTGCATACTACAGTCCACAACTAAGTCCTCCATTTTCTAAATAGGATGGACAGAGGGAAGATGGCGGTTATTTGTGAAGATGATTAAGCTTTTGATGTCATGGTCTCAATGGTGCTCTACTAAATAACACTTAAGGAAAGGCTTGGGTTGAGGTAACGCACCTCTGTTGAGAATGAAACATAGTATTCACAGCCGATTGACTGAAAGACAAACAGGAAGCAGTTTTACACCAAACCTGATAACCTGGTAAACCTGGTTCACACAATACACAACAGTATGTAAAGCACACGCACACAAACTCTGAAAACATTAAGCATTTTTTTTTATTTTTTAATGTCGTTAGAGTCTATTTAAGCTGAATGCAAACAACATTTTTAATGAAAAATATCACTGAGGAGCAACTGCTTAAGTGGTTCGGTCTTCACTTACTTGCCGTGGTTGAGGATCACGGTGCAGTTTGGCCAGCAGTCATGATTCACCAGGCACAAGTTTGGGAAAAGACCGACTCCTACTGCCTGCAGGCCCCTCTGGTCACTCAAAGTGAAACCATTACAGTTAACCTGAGGGAGGGAGGAGACATAATTATATGAAGACAGTGCTGAGAAAAACAGTGGAGTTTGTTAAATGACAGAAATTAAGTTTTGAAGATCTTTGAACAACTGAGAATTTTAAAAACCCTATTCGCTTCTATGTCTTCTCCTATGTCTTCTCCTATGTCTTCAAGGATCAAATGCCAAAAGGCAATGTCACTCTGACACCCCTATATATAGCTCACATTGTAGAAGGAAGAGTCACAATCTTAATCCGAGGAGTCTCATGATGATAATAAGAAAATAAAAGTTTTTTTGTAGTTCTATAAGTCTCCTCCGGACCTGTTATGCAGGATCTAAAACTCTGCTCTAATGAATATTTTGTGGTTTGCCTACATGAAAAATCAAAGGGAAACCTCTGAAATCAAAGCAACTTGTTTGCCCGCGATCAGATATTCTTGGTCTGTCATCACAGGCCACATGCTGCTCCAATGACTGCTGCGTGCAGTGGTTGAGTGGTAAAAGGGCTCATCATGATGGCTGTATTAGCATGAACCTTAACTTTAGGAAACATGACAAGATTCAGCCATAGACGTTTGAGTGTCTGTCAGACAGAAACTATGAAAGGTCTGTTGTGCAGCAAAACTAGCCACTAGTAGATGTATCAGACTTGTAAGTGTCTTTAGCCTGTTTTCTTTGTTTATGTTGTTTGTAAGCTTGTCACTCAACTATGCTAATATAGCATTAGCACTTGTGAACATATAGTACAGAGTCAGTTTATATTCAACACCTCCACACTCTACAATGTTTTCTGTGAGAACTTTCATAATGCTAATGCTAACCCTCTTTCTCTATCCTTATAAGTCGGCTCTGGGCTGGATGGTACAATACTTTGTGCCTGTGACTGACTTCTGAATTTGTGACGTACCAAATTCAGTTTGGATAGCTTTGATTTTCAGATTGTTGGGGATGTGCACTTAAATCTACATCTGTTTCTTGTCACGTATTGTCCGTCTACTACATGTTTGCCACATTTTGGCCTTTGGGTGGGCTCGTGACCTGTCACTGGTAGATACTAAACACGAACTTCACTGTTGGATGTAGAAACTTCACTGTTTGTATTGATAGCTTTGGTTATTAACATGCTGTGCTGAACAACATGTCCAGACATTTTATTACAAATGGAAATGACTCCTATGAATAACATTTCCCATTAACCTGACACTTTGTGTGCCAGTTGTCCATCAATCACTGAAGTCAAATGGCACAGCTTCTGCTGTAAATTAAATACAGAGGAACATGTTCAAGTTTATCCATGGTAGCCTTTTTACACTTTTTACACAGTCAGTGCTTGTGGGAGAAATGAAAATATTTAATCTTTTTGAGTTGACTGGAACAATTGAGCACATTAGTTTTGGTACCTGGACAAGAGGGGTGGACTTAGCTCACCATCTCTCCGTCCTTTGAGGAAATGTGGTCCTGATTTTATGGTTTTGAACTTGGGCACATGATAGGAAAATGTAAAGAGATAACACAAACAAACGCACCACTCCAAATAGATGTGAGATGTCATCAATTGTGTGCTGCTTGCTGTTACGGGGCCAGTAGTCGAGGAAGTTGTGGATATCCACTTTTAACTCCTTCAGCTCATCTTCTTGCATGTCAGCAATGTGGTCCTCCAGTTCATCCAGTGTGGTCAGCTGCATGTCAGACACCACACTCCCCTCCTTGTCGAGGCGCCACATGATGCGAGCAACCAAACTTACCATAAAAAACAATAGAGAAGAAGAGAGGTGACTTCAAGTGTCATGAGAAGAGCAGACACGTATTATCCCAAGATAAAAATGCCTTGAAGTCCTTTTTCACTTGTTGTGTGGGTTCTTTACCAGTGTTTTATCAACAACAACAAAAACAAAAAAAAAAATCTAAATCTAAATCTATAATAATGTATCATGTAACACCTTTCTACAACTCCCTGTTTTTCCGTTTCCTTTCACTCACCGGATGCTCTCATTCGGTGCTTTGCCGTAAGCTTTGATGGCACCACATTCGTGCTTGTGTTCAGCCCAGCCAGCACGCTGGCAGGTTCGGTCACAATACTGGGCAAATTTGCACTGGCCGCACCTCTGTAGCTTCTCTTGTCTGCGGAAACAACTGTGGCAAATACGCTCCGCTAGACTGCAAAAAGAGAGAAGAGGAGAACAGGGAAAGATATGTTACAGAACATGCATGTTGTATGTACAGCAGCCTAAGAGAGTTTGCCTTAACATGTTGGCTTCACCTTACTGGTGGCCAAATGCTGTTTTAGTATTTTTCAGCTTTTTCTATGTTTTTCACTAGTTCAAGAGAACTCATTATAAAATATGGCCAACTCAGCGTTTCCATACTAAATGTGACAGTCCTCATCAGCAAATTAAAGCAGCTCCAAAAAAACCACATGTATTGCTGACAGTGGGATTGCTAGGATTGTGGATACTTCTAACATAGAGAGAGATTGGTGTAAAGACAGTTAAGTCTGTCACTTTTTCATCACTTATCCTTTGCAGATGTACTGCAGCCTGGAGCCAATCAATGCAAATGCAAGGCATGTGGCAGGATACATGCTGGATAGATTGCAAGTTCATCACAGGGCTGACACATAGTGACAAACAATCATTTATGCTTACATGCAAACCACAATTTAGAGTATGATCAGCCTAATCTGCATATCCTTGTACTGCAGGAGGAAAATATGCAAACTCCACACAAAAAATATTAGGTTCAAATCCAGAACCTTCTTGCTGTGAAGCAAACATGCTAACAACTGTACCACTGTACCACCATGCCAACCGAACTCTGTCATGTTATATGAAAACAAATTTTAAAACATTTAGTATTGCCCCTATGTTTTGTTGGACTTTACATCCTGTCTCACACAAAACAGTTCCTTTAGATATAACCTGTTCTTTAAGATATTAAAAAGACCCTTAAAGATTACTGGGGGAAAAAAATGTTTGTATTTTTGTGTCTGAAGGAGACAAATGAAATTAGTGACAAGGATGCAACGCTCTTGAGTCAATAATAAAAAAACAGTAAAATCAGACTCAATGGCCTCCCAAAACGGGAAAAACTAAGATATCGTGGATAAAAGACCACATCCCCCTACGCTGTCCACACATCCACAGTATGCATCATCACTGTACCTGTCAAACACAACAGCTGAAAGACCTTGCTCTGAAAAAATTACATCTCCAGCCCAAAACTCCTTGGTAGCCTTCAGACCCCTCCCCTTTCCAGGTGAATCAAATATTGCCACGTTTTCCATGGTGGTCGCACTGCTAGTCACACTTCCTGAGATGCTGGCGAGCAGGGACTCAGTAGTGAGTGAGTAAAGAGAGTTTTCAGTGGTAGAGAGAAGCTAAATACAGCAGCAGTGTAGTTAAGGAGCTCGTAGACCAATCCGTGCCCTTTGTGTTCTTCAATGACAACTGCACATTCCACACCCAAGGTACTAAAATAGCAGCCCACCTCTTGAACTGTACCAACAGACACAGAAAATAGGTTGGTGGTGATTTGTCTCATTAGTCCACTGAAAGATAATATGTCTTAAAAGGACAAACTTGCCAATGAAGCTCGTCTGAGAGAATTAAAACTCAGTTATTCTGTCAAATTCTTTTATTTGTGTGAATTAATGGTGTTTCTTTTTGCTATTTGCCCTGTTAACTGATAGAAATTCCCCCATCCTGATCATGCATTGGTTAGTGTCTGGTCCCTGAGGTTTATTTTTGGCCCTCAGCTGCTGCTGTCTATCAGGAGTCTGTGGTGACGCTAGACAGCTGCGAGGAGTTTGACAGGAGCAGAGCTGATTTATCTCTGTGCCTCTACTCTGTTCTGGTGCTTTCTCTAACTTACTCTTTCTCTGTATTTATAACTTGAGTTATGACGTAACAGAACACTCAGACATTAAAAACAATTCAGTAAAATTTTGAAATAAAGAAGTTTCACTCGCTATGGGTTTAAGGTGTTTGTACATTTAATAATGGCTGAACAGAATCCCTTACACCAGCAATGAACACAACTAGTTTACAATGAACAGTAAAAGAAATAAATTGCAACAATGCGCTTAAACTATTTGTTATGTTAATATAATGTGATAAAATTATTTGACCTCTGTTCTGCAAACGTCTTTTCTTACATTAGGGAAAAATTTAAATGAACAAACAAATAGTAATTCTGTTACCTGTCTTTGATGACAAACTAAGAAACATCTAGAAGCTCTGAGGATTTCAGACAGAGCTCTTATGAAAAAAACATTTGCAAACATTTTGTCGTGATTATTTTATTCAATATACAGCATTTTATTTGTTCCCATTTAAAACATTTAGGTGTAGCTAATGCACTGTGTGTGTTCCTATTATTAGCTCTTTCTCTTGAGAGCAGCTGCTCTTTCTACCTAGTTGTAAATTAGCTGACAAATAATTCTTTCATAGTTGACATTTTTATAGCAATAAAAACATGATGATGACTCAATAAAAACTCATTTATAATTTAAAAAATAAGATGAAGTCTACTGACAATCATTTGTGTTTCTACTGACATACAATAAGCAGGGGACTGTTGGGTAGTTTTTGACTTTTAAGGTGAAATCTAGATTCATATCACTCTCCAAAGAAGTCAACGTGCGTCCCTGAGGGGAAGTCATCGTCCAGAAGTAGCTTCATCAGTTTGGCTGCAGGCTCCCGGCAGGGGAGCAGATGATTACTGACACCTGTTAACCTCTGAATGTCCCTCTGCATCTCTGTGTCCATGGGACCTGAGTGACACCACAAAAATCAGCAGGTAAGAAAAATGTCATATGTCACTATTTGTCTTATTTTCTTCTCTCAAAACTTAAATTTCCATAAAAGTTTTTATGTTTAATTTTACAAGACTCAACGCCTTTATTTATTTCACTCCACATATTTTGTATGGCTAATAAAACACTTTGCCAACATTAGACTACCAATATCACTTAAACAATGATGTTGACTTATGTGCATTATCCCTGTTAAAAATAAATACGTAATATATGAATGTTTTAATACATAAAGCCTTTAGGTCAGAAATGTCTGAAGCCGTTGCACAAATGCCTTCAACCTGCATTCTCTCCAATGGCCTGAAGTTTGGACTACACAAGTTGCATTAGGAAGTCTTAAGTCCCTAAATTTCACTTGATTTATAACCTTAGTAGTTTTCCTAATGAGTTTATGGTGTCAATCACTAGTTTTAATCACCGATCCCCTTCTTTTATTTAGCCAGTGGATACTCCCCTGGTCCTCCCATTAAGTTGTATTTACCTGGAGAGTAGCTGAGGACTTTGACATTTGGCTCCTCCTCAGCCAGCACACTGAACATCATCTTCCTGGCTGCTTTGGCAGTGCAGTACAACACCCAATAAGGTAAGGCCTGTATAGCAAACACTGATGACACATTGACCACACTCCACCACAGGCCTGGTCTGCATGGAAATACCTGCAGGATTCCTGCAGTCAGTGCCAGAGCAGAGCTGACGTTGAGAGACAGATGAAAGTTCACCTTATCAAAGTCGGTGAAACTTGCAAAATGTGAAATGTTGCCCAAAGAGGCTGCAAGAAAAGGGAGAAAGAGGGGTTGGTTTGTTGGGGAGGGAGGAGGTGGAAAAGTAATATGACAAAAGGAATAACATGAAATCAGCATCACAGATTTCAAGAAAGACCGTGAGACTCACAAGCATTGTTGATGAGAAGCACATGATCAAATTTATTTTCAGCTTCCTGCCTTGCAACCCTGACTGTTTCATTCACCCCCTCTCTGGTGCTCAGATCGACAGCAACGCAGTAAAACACAAGCTCAGCGAAGCTCTGCAGCTCCTCCTTCAGTTATTTCAGCAGGGTTTCAGTGCGGGCCACCAATACGAGGACAGAACCAGGCTCCAGCAGGTAGGACACCTGGACAGACAAAAGACCTTTTTTGATTTTTGCTCGTCTTTTTCAGATTTTATCTTATTTTTTATACTAGTTGATGGATTACGTCATGTGCCAGCGCCAGCCCAAGTCCCTTGGAGGCTCCTGTGATGATGCAGATGCTCCGGCCCAGAGTCTTCTGGTTTGTAGAGTCCAACATACCGTCAAAACTTCTCTTATGACAGTACTGATGATCAGAGAAGAGCACACTGCCTTGGCCAACTTGTGAGACGGATGTGAACACTGAGCTGCTTTTGTAGCCCAACATGACCAGGCAGAACTAATGCATTTCATGTGCTATAGTTTACAATGAAAAGAGATTTAAAAGAAAACAAGAATTTCAGGGATCTATCTGGAGTGTTAGAATATAAACATTAGCATATGGAAAAAAACACACATTTAAAAGGCTTCAAAAGTATTTTGAAAAACTACTGAAATTAGTTTTTGTAATCGCATATATTTTATAATGTCTTTTTAGAAAAACTAGACACTACAAAATTATGCTTAAAGGTGACAAACTAAACCACAAATATGATAAAATGGTACACTGTAGCCTCCATACATATTGAGCTATGTAACTTTAAATGATAAAACACAATAAAGAAACCAGTGACATTAGAGAGTGACATTAGAGATGAAGATATCAAACAGCAATGACACTGATAAAGAAAGATAAAAGATAAAGACATAAAAACATAAAACACCACATCAGATAATAATGTTGCAAAACTAAACGAATGAGTGATCAAGATGAAAAAGATTTTTCAGTATTGTACGTGATATTGGTTTCCTTTAGAACAAAGGGACTGAATGAGTTTTGGAGGAAATTTAGTTTTTCAGTGGGAACATAGACTGGCTTCATTCATGCATTCATAGATAAAAATGACTGAACACTGTTGCAAGGTGACTGATACTTTATCATGAGTGCATGAAGTGCAATGAAGGTAAACAGTCAGTTGTTAAATGGCTGACATAATCAATACACCTAGCTTGTGCCTGTCAGTGTTTAATGGGGGGGGGGGGGTAGATGTCTCTCTCTGTTACGTCTTTGGCTTGTGGACTACAATGGTAAACACTGAGACTTCACAATAAAATTCACAAGTTACTCTGAGTTCAGGATATTTTTAAACATTACTTTACGTAAATAGAGACAACAACAAAGATAACCTTTGAGACACTTCTCAGCACCCGCCGATAACAAGAGATATTTCTGCAGTCCTTTGATTGTGCCTCCAAAAGACAACCCTTTGCCACATGCTCTAACTTTAAGAAAAGAGATGAAAATGCTTTAGGTTACAGCCCACAATCTAGTGTTTAATTCTTTCCAAGACACACAGTTAATATGGTGTACCAGAACTACATGGACTGTATACATGAAAAGAGACAAAGATGTGAAGTTATAAAATTAGGGGGTAACAATGTGGGAACCAAGGATTTACACTGAGGGTATTTTAGGTTAATTTTATTATCACAGTGTGCAATATGACCGTCTAAGTTCTGGCATTGATAAGGACCTTAAAAATAAATTACACAGTAAGTAAGTTGAACTACCAGATAACTGTTCTAATAAAAGTATGTAAAGTAAAAGTATTTAGAGCAGCAAACAGGTCATGTGCGGTCACGAGTGAGTGGCAGTTGAGAGTGTGAGCTTTTGTTCAGCTGTTTGGATGTCTTGTATGGCTACTGCATATTGTTTTGTCATTGGATCTGCTCAGTTATGGATGCAGGTACCACCAGACTGAAGGGCAGCTTTTGTCCTCAAGCTGTGATACCTTTTAACTCTTCCTTTGCACTCAAATGTGAAAAAATAATTTTATTTGTATGAACTTTTTGAATCATTAATACATTTTTACATTATTTTCTGTTTTCAGTAGAGACAGAAATATGGAAGAAGAAATAAGGGAAATTAAAGCACCCCATCTTCATCTCTAGAAAACCTGATGCCTGTGTCTTTTCCAAACACACTTACAGGAATTATTGGTGAGAGTCCAAGTACAAGCTGCAAGCACATGGACACCACTGCCCCCCTGTGGACAGTTGAGCAAATGTCACAAAAAAGGATCTCCTCTTCGTAACTGTAAGAGCTAATAAAAAGAAAAAAAAATCTATTATACATATTGTATAAATCCCACAGTACATAACTATAGAAAACCACATTGGGGAGTAAGCTCATGCATCATTATAAGATCACATAACAACAGTGATATCAAGGTCCTTTACATACATAGGTTAAAGTGCTTAAACCACATTTTAAAGAATTACAAGTAAAAGCATTCACAGCAGAAATATGTCCCCTGTGACTGTTATACTGCAATAATACATAATTAAATTGTTGTAATTCAGACATAAATGTAGAAGCCAGAATTTCTTTTGTAGTTGCTAAAGCTATCAAATGTGTTAAATGTACTTTATTTCCCACTGCGATGTAATGGATTGGAGGCATAAAGCTGGTTGAAACAGTATAGCTCAAGTTCAGTACATGTCTCTAAAATTCTTAGGCTTCTTAAGTACAGTACTAAAGTAAATGTACCGAGTTACACTCTTACTTGTAAATTAAATTTAGAAGATGATCATATTTTGGGTCATGTAGGAAAAAAATGTCTGCGTTACTCGGACACATGATCGAAACAAATCAATTAATGCTGTTAGTAGCATTTGTGCTTTTCTTTCTTAAACCTGTCAGCTGTGAAAAAAAAGTAGATGCTGACCCTTCAAACTGCTTGTGGTGGTCTCACTCACTTAGACCTATAACTTTGGCGGGAATGTATGTAAGAATCCTTGTCACAAGATAAAACGCTCCCAAAAATCTAAAGAGGTGATGGCCATCCTGTGGTAGAAATGTGGACTTACTCTGCGTGCTCTGTGTATCGGCTGTTCCTCTCCCATCCTGCAGGGGGCAACACAGGTGCTAAATGTCCTCACTTCTTCAAAAAAGAGAAAAGCAGAAAAAAAAATACCTGTGCTTAAGAGCAGTGGCAGAAGAAGATGTAACCACATAGGTATTGAGATTTTTTTAATGTACATGCTGAAAAAGAAACATAATAACAACACTAGAACAATAGATGGTATGAAGCACAACAGGAAAACAATCAAACATAAATAATCAAACAAAACTAAAAGGTAAATCCAATTTTCCTCAGATGAGGTCAGAGGAGTCTTCTTCACATTGGAGGGGAGGTATGTTGTAGTTTTGCAATAATGTGTCACAAAGACACAAAGCCATAATGAAGTGATAAAAATAATTGATCTGGAACAGGAAAAGCTGTATACTGGATAAAAAAAAACAGGGAGTCAAAGACAAAGAATCTGGTATATCTAAAAGTACATTGTTGTGTGATGCTTTCTAACAAGAGTTCAGGTCACATGAATGTATAACAGAGCAAAAGAGTACAGGAAAAGTCCTGGATATGAGAGGAAGAAGACATGCAACCCAGCTGAGGATCAACACATCGTATACAGACAGCAGAGGAAATGTTTAAACTGGAGAGATCAGAGGGACCCTTCATTTGATTGTAGACAAATTTTTAATCAGGATGACCTGCTTGATTGTGGTTTATGTGACTCTTTGGCAACGTGATTTGACTGAACAACTTGCAAGACATGCCAATTTAAAATAATGTTTCTCTGAGTGAAGCTTTTCAGTTATTATATGTGAGAAGGGAAGATTGAAATAGCAGTGGATTTACCAGGAAGAGCACATCTAACGACTTTGGTTTGCCTTAGTTAGATTGACCTCTCACAGTAAATACTTAGTGTTGAGGGGGGCGGATGTAGTGGAAAGCCTTTCAGCATGTTCTGTAGTTTTTCTATTCTGTATTTGTGGTTATTTCACTCATCACAAACATAATTATTTGATGTGTTGATATTTTGCTTTGAGATATCATATATTTACTCTGTTGTTGTTGTTTCTGTCTCTTTAATTTAACTCTTTTAGTTCCTTCTACAGAATTTTTATTGCTGTTTAAACATGTTGGCCACTAGTGTTATAGAGGAAACTGTTCAGTTGCACAGAGGTGTATTGGAGGTAGTGGGTTTCTAAGAGATAAATTACTTGGATCATTGCATAGATATGATTACTTGCCAATGATCCTGTAATTTAGGCAGATCAGAAGCATTTCCAATACTTGTACCGTAACATCCCTACCTAGTTACACAAGATAATAATGTTCCTTTTCCTGACCTAAAGCTGCTCTGGTCACAGTTTTTATATGAGCAACAATGAACAAGTGAATATGTCTAATGTGTAATCAACCTATTGGCATCTTTCAGCTCATTCTTTTTATTTAATGAACCATTTTAATGTCTTAGTTTACTTCAGTCTCACTGCTCTCATAAGCATTGAGCAGAAAAAAAAGTCTGTATGCTTCTGCCCTGCACCAAACGGCAAAGAGACTATTATCAACTACTTGTGAACATAGGGGAGCATTGAACGGCTAAAAAGATGGATATTTAATTCAAGAAGTTGGTGGAGACCAAAACATAGCCAAAAAGAGAGTAATTAGTGGAGTTATTTTTATTAGGTAGACAAAGAACTTTAATTAAATCATAGTGTTGCTCAGTGTCTTCTGGATGTTTACAGGCAACTCTGTTTTTATGTTTATGGTTTGTTGGCTGCCTCCAAACAACAACAAAAAAACCCCCAAGTAATTTGAATTTAAGAGGACTGATCCTTCTGTTTGAGTAATCTGCGTGTTGTATCACATAGTCTTGTGTCATACTGATACATGCAGCCAACTGTATCCATTAAACGTCCCGTCCACCTCCATGCATCTATGCATCCAGGGGACAGTATGTGACTCTATAGGCTTTTCCCGAGGGAGAGCACGGGATTAATGCCAAAAGGGGGCGTTTGTATCTTGCAGCCGGAGGGGCGGGACCAGAGGTGGGTGTGTGTCTCTCAGCTGATGCGCGTATCAACCGACCGACTCCATCATCAGCATCCGACGCTGACAGCGGTCGAAGACAGCATCCCCTAATATTACCGACCCACGGTAACATCGCAGGATAATTCAGAGGCCGGCCGACCGGGACTGACGTTGCCGTCTTGTGACAATATTGTTTTTTGAGGCTGCCATCTTACAAACCGACGAGCAGCAAAATAGTGAGTAGCCTTTGATGATGGACCGCCAGGATGCTACAATCGGTAAATCAAAGCTCCTGTCGTCAATGTCAGTGACGCTGTGTATATTTAACGGAGATGTGTTGTGTTTTTTATTCGGCGAGGGTCGTGCGTTTGTTTCTTGTCTCGGGCCTAGCGAGTAATTGTTTGGGAGCGCAGTCGATTCGGGGCTTGATGCGGATGCTGCTAAAGCCGCCCTTGCCGCCCAGGGATGCAGAGAAAAAGGGAGAGAGAGGGGGAGTCGTGAGGGGAGGGGATTGAGGCAGAGCAGCAGATAGATAGGCAGTGTATTTTACTACTACTACTATTCACCCAAGTGGAAGTAAACCTCTAGTAAATGGGCTGAGAAAGGGGAGTTGCACGGGCATCACTGCGTCTCTATCTATCTATCTATCTATCTATCTATCTATCTATCTATCTATCTATCTATCTATCTATCTATCTATCTATC
>JAQMCX010000048.1:5955085-5983029 GCA_029814765.1 Acanthurus leucopareius
ATCTATCTATCTATCTATCTATCTATCTATCTATCTATCTATCTATCTATCTATCTATCTATCTATCTATCTATCGAGAGTAATATGCAGCTGCATGATTTTAGGGACGTGAATCCTCATATGTGAAGGGGCTATTTAACATTGTGTTTCAGTCTAGTTCATGGCTACATCATACATAACAGTCTATATACAAACACAGTCTTCTTACCATCATACATGTGTGTGTGTGTGTGTGTGTGTGTGTATACTCCACTGAGTTGCCAGTTTATTAGATAGCCCTGTCTGAAACAAATGCAGTCTAATGCAACAAACCTGCAGGAAGTTCTACCTTTATGGAGGAGATATATATATGTATTCTGTTTTGATCACTGATTCAGTTTTATGGTTATTTTGCAGGCTCCGGATCTATGGTGATGTTCAGTGGCATTGCATTAAGATTAGGGGTGTTTCTCCCAGTATTTCTTTGGACATTTTCTGAAAAACTGAAACAAATGGAATATGTCAGACTACGTGCAGCAAAGGTCCCAGGCTAGACTCTAATTGGGATGTTGCAGTTGTATGGTCAGCATCCTAAACTCAGGGACCAACAGGACGCCCACTGTGTGTGTTTCTAATATTTAGACTGCTCTCACTGGTATAAACGGGACACTTCACGAAACACTTGAAACACCTCTCGGTGTGATGCAATACAATTCAGCTACACAAAACTCAAGCCTCTGAATATACACTCAGTTTGTTAGGCACACAAAGCTGAAAATAATTCAGATAATCCAGAAATAAATCCTTTGCTGAAACAGGTTAAGAGAGATGTTGACTTTATTTTATGCCCATTTTGAAGGCTGTAGCTTTTGGTGCTGGTAATATTACTAATTTTTTTCTAATCCAATTATAGCAATAAAGGTGGAGTAGAAACTAGAAACACCTTTCTGTATAACCAGTGGGCGTACTGAGCCTCGGACGTTCACATTACCTCCAAATTGTTTTACCCAGATAAAAAAAAAAAAAAAACAACAAGCAGAAAACTAAAATGTTAGCTTGTTATTTTTTGATTGGATACATATTTGCTTTACAATATGCATCATGTAACAGGTTATTAACTGAAAGTATAGTACATTTTTTAAGGTATTGTAGAAGATTTTGATACAGTGCTCCTCAGTAAGAAGCTCTCAAGATTGGATAAAATACATGACCCATGAAGCATATACCATTTTTAGGATTTTACTGGGTTTTATTAGTGCATATTACCAAACAAAATAAACTGCAGTTAATCAAATAAGCACAAAATAACTGCCACGCAAACAATCTTTTGCCTAACCAGTTAGTAATCCAGCCTGGAATATTACACAATGCAGTGAAACAGCATCATAAACTACAGTTACGCAAGACTGCAAAGTTCAATCAACATCTTTTTAGAATCAGTTTTGATAAAAAAAACAAACACTCTAACCTGCATGAACATTGTATTTACTGCAAGACTGTTGGTTTAGACAAAATTTATTTTAGCCGAGGTGTACTTAATAAACTGCTAACTGAGTATGCACTGGGTGGACAAATTAACAGGAACACATGTATGAGTCTGTAGCCTCACGCAAACTAACACAACCGTCTCAAAAAAGAAAGCTTTTCCTCGCTGTTAGATTGTACTGCAATTTAATCTACAGTGTTCTGGTTTTTTGTGAAGCAATTCAAAAAAACTTCAAAAACTTCAAAAACTAAAAACTTCAGCTTAAAAGCTACAAAAACGCTAAAGTTACTAAATGCTAATGTTCTGTTCAGGATCCTGGTGACCTGAGGCCCTCCTGAACAGCTCAAAACACATACTTTACTTTGTACTCATCAGCTTGATACTGAAGGAATTTTCCTAATTTTATGGGTCTGGACAGTACTTTTTAAACAGCACTAACCCAGACTGAAATTCCAAATTAGTCTATTTGGATTTCTTTTCATAATTTTTTAAGTAGTTTTAACAGAAACTTAAATACTACTAAACTAAAGGATACTTAAGGATTTCAACAAAAAAAAATGCAGGGCTGTAGTTTTGTATTTGACTTGATTTTGTAGGTGTATCTATATTTGTCAGTAACAAATGCAAAAAAAACAAAAACAAATAATAACTCTCCTACAGTTCAAGGATGCCAACAGAAACAAAAACCTCTTTTTTTTCCTTTTGGATTGGAGTGAGTTTCTTTACCCAGCATCCCTGAACTTATGCACACAACAAAAATCGTAAAAAATAACTCTGTCTTATCTAAAAGGATACACAAAACAAATAGATGCCATGGAGGATAAATTGAATTTTTACACTTTAATTGAACCCTCACATTATGCATAACTGTCCAGAGTTATCTGTCTGGCCCTCTCCCATTGTGGGAGGACTACGCTGCCCCTGAATGTGGGATGGAATCTATTTTGCATTAACTATTATTGTATAACTAGCCATTATGCAATTTCAATATTGTATAACTCCTTTCGTTTTTCTGTGTTCCTCTAGTGTGTGTGCCCCCACTACCTGCATTAGGTTGTGATGACCCACACTACTTCCAAATGTATCTGTGACCCTCCCCAATCCTGACTCCTAACCTCTAATCCCTGACCTTTGACCCCCACTATGGGCAGTGTTGGCAGTGGGGTGGCAGGAGAGCAGGAGTTTGCCATGAAGTCTGTGGGCACGAGGACCACCCTGCCCAGGGCCCCTCCTCTCTCTCGCCGTTGCCCTGCTGACCGCAGCTGCAGCGCTGAGCGGCTGCCCCGCCCCCCGGCCACTATATCTGACGGGACGGCCTCTAGCGATGAACGAGGGAGTGTTAGTATCGGGACTGGGACCTGTACTGGGACTGACCGGCCCACTGAAACAGCCTCCTCTACCAACACTGAATGTACCATGACGGCCCCGTCCAACAACAACCAGTTGGAATGTGGCAACGGAGCAGGCAGGCGGGAGAGGGAGTGGGAGAGGGAGAGGGAGAGGGAGAGGCAGCGAGAGAGGGGGAGAGACAGGGACCGGGACCGAGACTGGGACCGAGAGAGGTTAGAGAGGGAGCGAGAGAGGGAGAGGAACCGGGAGAGGGAGAGGGAGCGTGTGGAGAGGGAGAGGCTGGAGCGAGAGAGGGAGAGGGAGAGAGAGAGAGCCAGAGAAAGGGAAAGAGAGAGAATTGAGAGGGAGAAGATAGAAAGGGAGAGGGAGCGAGAGAGGGAACGAGAGAGGGAGAGGGAAAGAGAGAGGCTGGAGAACGAGAGGTTGGAAAGAGAGAGAGAGAGAGAATTGCAGGCTGCAGGTTTAGATGTTTGTGGGAACATTGTGGGCCGAGGAGCAAATGAAAAGAACGGCGTTGGCATGAACCAACACCACCACAGAGAGATGGCAGCCGCCAGAACTGACAGCGAGAACAATCCAGGCAGCCATAACCCTCCGAACCACAACCCGCCCAAGATCCTGCCAGTGTCGGGGAAACTGGAGCAGGTACTTCAAGATTTACGAAGGACAGTGGTTCTCAACGTGGGGGTCAGCACCCTCAAAGGGGGTTGTAAAATGAATCAAAGGGGTCACAAGATGATAACCAGGGTAGGAAATAGTGCAAAACAAAATTCTGTCTCACAAAATTGTATTGATTTCTCTGACATGTTTTGTCTTGTTAAAAGTTTTTGTTTGGATTTTCTTCTTCTGGCTCACACTTTATAGATATGCATGCCTGTAGTGAAGGGTCACAGGCAGAAAAGTTTTGGACGCCTCTGAATTCAAAACTCACATGAACAATGAAAGAGTTGCAAGGTTGCTGTAATCATTCCTCCTCTCCATACTGGCTATGAAGTGATTCCTTTCTAGCACAACTCAAATGTAAGTGAGTGGGGAGAAAGTCAGTGTCACAGTCCTTATAGTGTGCAGAAATGCTCTTGAAATTTAAAAAAAAATTGCAACGCTTCAGCAGCAGCAGAGTAAGGCCCTCTCCAAAGACTTCTTAGTATAAATTTTCTCCATAACTGTATACTGCAGCTCAACAGGGAAACAATGTCCAAACAAAAAGAAGGAAACACAAAGACTAAAACTTTGCATGCAAAATGCATTCTTAAGTTAAATGAATACTGAGTCAAATTAAGTGACATTTTCACAGTATTATATCTGAAAAAAGTATATCTTTGTTATTTATTTGGAGTTGTGTACTTATTCTATTCCAATAGTTTCCAATAGTTTAAACAATGGAAATCTGTAATTTTCAAGGTAACAGAACATTTATTTTGTCACCTGTCACCAACTTCCGGGTAACAGCAACCAAACATAACGTGAATAAAACTTTAGAGGTGAGGTGGCTTTTTAGCAATGACAAACCAATCCCATGATCCCACAGTGCACGGAGGGCACCATCAAACTCTGTCTCTTGTTTTTATTGTTTTGATAGAGGGATCTCCAGACGAAGTTACATTATGTGTGTTCTGTGGTAAGAATTTGTAAAATAATGTTAGTATTCTCTAAAATAATGGTATTATGATTGATTGCCTCCTTTCAGTATTTCCTTGCTTAACTAAGCTATCATGAAGGACTCATAACAGCAGGAAGCAACCGCCTTAAAAGACTGCCTCAACTTAACTTAACGGAGTCAGTTTTGAAAGAGGTTGCCTCACAGCCAGTATGGATAGAGGGAGTGATAATAGCCACCAATGACACCCAAACCACATGTTAGTGTTTATAAAGACTGACTATAAAAAATATAAAACCCAAATCATGATTCTGACCAGCTGGTCAGTAATTGTTTGCAAGATTAAAGTATCTGAGAAATAAACCAGATGCATCTCGAACAGTTCCAAATATTTTTAAGTAAAATGCATGTCCCATATTGTCTTGTTTATGCTCACAATGCTGAATTATATCACTGAAACTTTTTCTGGTGTATTTTTGACTGTGGGCTGCATTACTGTTTCTCTTATTTCTCTTACTGTCCGTCCTTCCTGCCCTCCTCCATCTCTTTCGTAGGCGATGCAGAACAACTCAGGCCTCGTTCGTCCCTCTGCCTTCAAGCCGGTGGTTCCCAAGAGCTTCCACTCCATGCAGAACCTGGTTGGCCAGGCAGGAGGGGCTGGGAGCGAGGGCAAGCCTGAGGCAAGGGGTGAGGGGTTCAGTGAGAGCAGAGGAGGAAGGAGAGGCAGGGATGGAGCAGGAGGAGAATCAGGAGAGGTCCCAGAGGCCCTGCTCCTGGACCAGGACAGCCCAGTGAGGGTCAGCAGAAGTGAGGGTGGGGGAAATGGTAATGAAGTGGTTCAGGGAGGGATGTCTGATTCAGGGAGGAACTCCCTGACCAGCCTGCCCACATATACGGGCTCAGGGTCCGGTTGTGGACCCCCAGCTGTCCTGGGGCCTCTCAGTGCTTCCACCAGCCACATCAACAGGTTGGGCATGGTTGGGGCAGCTGCAGGCCTGGACAAGCTGGAAAAGCCTGGATACCAAGTAAGACCATCATCAAAACACATAAAATCTAGTACATAATGTGTTTTACTGTAACCATCTTTAATTTGCCGTAATGTGGTTCTTCCATCCAGAACGGGCTCAGCGCCTCAGACAGTGGCCGGTCCTCCTCGGGAAAGAGTTCCTCATCTTATCAGAGGCTGAGCCACCTGAGTGATGCCCCAGCACCTCTTCGCCCCTCCCCCTCCTCTGATGACATTATCCAGGACCTTGAAGACCGCTTGTGGGAGAAAGAGCAAGAGGTCAGAGGCCACTTGGAAATATCTGATTTGCAGTTGATTTGCATTCCAGCAAAAAAGAAAGCTATTTGCAAGCACTTAAAGGGCCAGTTTTTCCAAATAACAATCATTCACCTGTGATGAAGGCATGTAGACTTTTTTTTCCAAATATATTTGCTTCTCTGTTTACAAAATCCCCTCTGCTACCCGAAAAATAGTGGAAATAAATAGACTTTCATTAAACTTTCCCAAACTGTGGTTTTCCACTTTGGAGAATGAATGAATTCTAAGCATTCAGCCTACAAATAATGAAACATGAGTCAGAGAGACGCGCTAACAAGCTTCAAGCATCACTTTGTTGCTACTTTTTTTGTTTTCAAAGTGTTGATGTGGGGCAAAGCATTTGTGCAGGATGAAAACAAAGAGTTCAGTTGTTTCTTTTAAAAAAAATTGTTAAATGAATGCTCTATCTCTCACAAATTTAATGTTTATGACAAACTGTATCTTGAAGAGTTTTTGAACCATGGACTACTACTACTACTACAAATGTCCCACATGCTGTTACAAGAGTTGGATTTCTTTTACTTTTACTATTTAAAGATGTATTGCACATTCAGCAGTTTTTTAACTGTTAACTAAAGTTAATGACTGAACTGTGATTGGACGCATAAATGCGCACATCCCACAGCCCCTGTCCGCTCATTTGTCATCTTCAAGGTCCATGAATGTGCTTTTAGCTTCAACCATCTCTCTGTGTGCCCAGCATGGACAAAAGCTGCACATCGCTAGTTACTGTCCTTACATCCTGCATGTATAGCCATAAGGCTTTACTTCCAGCAGCAGATGTCCTGTGCAGTCATCTGAATTCATGTGTAGTAACTCTTCAAGTAGCTGCTTTGTAGCCTGATCCCTGACCCCACATCACCTCGCTTTTTCTACTAGGTGCAGCATATGCGCAGAAACCTGGACCAAAGTGAGGCAGCAATCATTCAAGTGTTTGAGGAGAAGCAGCGTGTCTGGGAGCGGCAGATGGACGAGCTGAGACAGAACTACGCCTCACGTCTGCAGCAGGTGACTCCGCTACATATTTTGATCCAACTAAACATCCTCAGAATATGCTCTTTTTCCTGCTTTTTTTTCTTTATGTAAATCAAAATGTAACGTGTGAAATGTTGGAAGAGGTGCAGAATGTAACAAGTTGATCAAATCTGATACAATCATACAATTTTGAGGGGTGTACATACACAACAGATAGATGTAGGGAAAAATTTACAATAATTTTTGATTATATTCTGACAATTCAGTTTGAATTCTGCTAAACTGGAAGTTAGCTATCCTGCTGCTGAAGCAACACTAAATTTAGTCAATGATCATCCAATTTTGAATGGCTGTTTGAATCAAGGTGGGTAAAATACACCATCATTTGAAAGTAACGTAGACCAAATTTGTTCCTCATGTACTCCATTTGATTAGTTATAGACTGTTATGCCTTAGAACCACAGGATATTATTGTAGGATCTGTTCTGTCAAAACCTAAACTGTGCATCTGTACTTTGTGCGCAGGTTACCCGTCGTGCTCAGCGCTCCCAGACTGCCCTGCAGGCCCAGATAACCCGTCTGTCCCAGGACAAGAGGAGGCTTCAGGAGGAGATGGCAGCTCTGTTGGCCCAGAGAGAGGAGCTGGAGAGAAAGTGTCTGGATTACAGGAAGGAGCAGGCTGACATCTTGCCTCGTCTGGAGGAGACCAAGTGGGAGGTGAGATATGAGTATATGAGGTGGTGCGCTTCACTAGTTCAGTAAAATGTTATCAGGGTTGCATCATGGTAGACTGAGCAGTGGAGCACTGAGTATAAGCGTGTGTGTGAATCTGCCTGCATCTGAAAGTATGTGTGTACAGACAACCTCCTTGTATGTGTTGAAATATAAAGACTATATACTACAATTTTCTACATTAACCCACTTACTCATTCCTAATGTGGC
Organism: Acanthurus leucopareius; assembly: GCA_029814765.1. Classification (NCBI taxonomy): domain Eukaryota; kingdom Metazoa; phylum Chordata; class Actinopteri; order Acanthuriformes; family Acanthuridae; genus Acanthurus; species Acanthurus leucopareius. The sequence continues at coordinate 5,962,739 of JAQMCX010000048.1, forward strand.
AGGTGTGTCAGAAGGCAGGAGAGATCTCCCTGCTGAAGCAGCAGCTGAGGGAGAGTCAGGCAGAGGTGACCCAGCGAGCTGGAGAGATGGTGGCTCTGAGAGGCCAGCTGAAGGAACTCAATGCCCAGCTGAGGGAGCGGGAGGAGGCCATGCTGGGCCTGAAGGACTCCTATAGTACCAAGAGTCTGGAGCTGGAGAAGTGTGAGGGAGAGCTGAGGAGGACTCTGTCTGAGGTAGGTTTTTAAATTCAACTTAAATTAATACTCAAACACAGACACACACAAATGAATGACTTATAGAAATGAACAATTCATTAAAATTGTCTACAAACAATAAAAATCATTTACTTTTACTCAGGTTTGTCATCAGAGTTCATCATCAGATCAGGGCTTCATAGTGTCTGACAACTCAATATACAGAGCACATAAAATCATCTTTAAAGGTCCAGTTTGTAGGATTTAGTGGCATCTAGTGGTAAAGTTGCACATTGCACTCTACCCTCCAGTCAGCCTCCCCTTCAGCCATGTAGGAGAACCTGCAGTGGCTGTAATGAATGCGATGGTGAGCCCATTTTCTCATTCCAAGTTAATGAAAACACATCTATTCTTAGGTGATCATACACCAATGAAAACATACTTGTGATTGTAAATATTCAGTTTCCTCCATTTTCTACAAATAGATCCCCTTTAACTGTGCACACTGGATCTTTAAGAGTCTCTAATAAAAGTTAAAAATAGTGCCATTGAATGTCACGATAAACAGCAACCAGCTTTAGTATGGAGATTTTCTGGCCCAGGTTAATTGCTGTGTTATCCATTAAGCCCCCCTGTGTTTTTCTGTCTATACTGTAGTCTCACCTGAGTTCACTGACTCGTCCAACAACTAACACACTAATCATCCAACGCTGCTGTCAGCTGTACAATCCCATATTTATGTTGCTAAATGTGCATGCTTGCAGTCATGCACCTATGTGTAATGAATGCAGCTGTGTGCATTTTGGTTCAAATGTCTGTGTTCATGTTTTTTACACGCTGTCTATATTTTTATACGTAACTATGTGTCTCTGTCCAGTGTTGTTCTCTTAATCTGTTTTAATATGGTAATTGTGCACCTCAAGACACTTTGATTTGCTTTTAATTGATATACCTGCACACAGAAATACTGTAAGTCAAATGCTAAAAATATATTAACTAAATTATATTTTCTTATGATATATATCTGTATTTTTTGTGCCTACAGGTGTCCATCCTCAGAGAGAAGCTGGGTGTATTTGAGGCAGAGGTGCTTAGTTTAAAGCGGGCTCTGAATGAAGCCAGCAGAGGAGCAGAGGTTGTTATAAGCCCTAACTTAGCTGCTGCAGGGCTTTTGCCTCCTTGGGGAGTTGTACACTGCCCACGTAACCCCACTGAGCCCTCAACCAATTCCCTCACCCCCACATCTGACACCCTGCTGAGTCTTCAGAGTGATGAAGCCAAAGCCCAAAGACAGGAAGCTCAGAGACAGGAGAGGCAGCAACGAGAGGAAGCTCAGTGGCGCGACGTGCAGCAGCGGCAAGATGCCCATATGCAGCAGGACATTCGAATGCGACAGGATGCCCAAATTCGACCTGAGGCCCAGCTCCGTCAGGATGCTCATCACCGCCATGAAGCCCAGATCCGTCAAGAGGCCCAACTACGCCAAGAAGCACAGCTGCGCCAAGAGGTGCAACTCCGTCAGGAGGCCCAACTGCGCCAAGAGGCCCAGCTCCGTCAGGAGGCCCAGCTCTGCCAAGAGGCCCAACTGCGTCAAGAGGCCCAGCTACGTCATGAGGCCCAACTCTGCCAAGAGGTGCAACTGCGTCAGGATGCCCACCAGGCACAGAGAGTCCAGGATGGTCACTGGGACGAGGCAGGGGAGCTGCGCAGACAGCTAGAGCAGCTGCAGGCCGCATTACGCTTGGAGCGGCAGCAACGGGAGCGCCAGGCCCTCAACTTCGACCAGGAGCGACACACCTGGCAGGACGAGAAGGAACGGGTTTTGAAATACCAGGCACAGCTGCAGCTCAGCTATGTGGAAACGCTGCAGAAGAACCAAGCGTTGGAAAAACGTATGAGCCAGTTGGGTGCCAAACCAACCACAATGACCACCACCACCACCATTACCACAACCACAACCACCTCCCCTACCTCTTCCAATTCTCCACCTCCACCGCCAGCCCTCTCACCTCTGTCTCCTCAGGCCCCACCCTCTATCTCTGGCCCCATCGCCCTCACCATCTCCCCTCCTTGTGAAGACCAGAAGGGCCCTCCTTCTCTCCACCAGCTTGCCCCTCCTTGGGCAGGACCCTCGCGCCTGGAGAGGATAGAGTCCACTGAGATTTAGAGACAGCTACATGAAACTAATATTCCAATTCAACACACTCACAGTGGCAAGGCCTCTCACACAAAACCCCCTTCAGCATACAGCTGAATAACATTACAGTCTACAATTGAATAAATCAGCACAGTCTGACATACTTTTCAAAGCAACTATAGACACTAAACAGTAACAAAGGCCGACTGCAAAATCCAACACTATCAGTAGCAAGCAGATCATCTGAATAGGAAGTTGAGCTACATTCAGTCTATTCAATCGTTACTTTTAACCTCCAAAGCAGCCTGTCTCTTACAAGTTGCACACTATTACATCCTGCATAATTAGTGTTCAATGAAAAGTGTGCCACACTTATGGATGGCAGAAAACAAAATGTTAAATGACAATGTTTAGATTACAGCGCAAATACAGGGGTCATTTCATTCCCATGCTAGAAAAGACCAAGACAATCAGGGATATTGTCAGAAATTATCAACAAGAATATTATGCGGTATTTATTCATTGTAAGTCTGTGTTACTGGTAATGTAAAAGTAGAATTAATGGTCAGAGTGTGTGATGTTAACTTGCATTTTTGGCCAGAGAACGCCTTACTCCATTCTATCCAGCATGTATAAAAGAATAACTAATGCTGGGATTAGATTAAAAAAAAAAATCAAGAGTGTGAATATCATTTTCAGTGCTTTAATTATTATATCAGCAAACCAGTTTCACTACATTATCACACATGGCTGGACTATTTTATTTAAATCCCAGCAGATATTGACGTTAAAAGTCACACAGATGGATTTTTGATTCAGTTTTCAAGTCATTTCATGCACAGGGTCCAGCATGCATGTGCCATTCAAACACATCGTCAAGACCAACAGAGTTTATATTTTCTACAAATTGAATTAAATAGATATGTTTAGCAGATAATCAACCCCCAAGTAAATCTAAGTTTTAAGACATGGGAGAACCTGGTTCGCCTTCACTGCAGCTTGCCTGCGGTGACTAAAAACAAACACTAGAGGTCATCAGAGAGCTTTTACTGCTCTCCCAACTCAAATTTCTTCTCATTGAACTGCAGGCAGAATGTGAAAGGAAGCACACAATTTGAATTTAGTTATTATGATAATTGTGTCATTCACTTTGTGCATTTACAGCCAAGAAATCTGAGGAATCAGTCAGTATCTCCAAAGTTAAAACAAAATTTATAGAATGTATGATATACTAGAAAGAAATACTTATAATAGTTATAGATTGTAAATGTGTGTCTGAGTATGTGAGTGTGTGAGAGAGAGAGAGCAAGTGTGTGCATGGGTGTATACATATGAAATGCTTCAACTTATGAGATTGAGGATAGAGGGACTAGTGGCAATAGATTAAGTGAATATATATTAAGAGCAAAGGGATTTCGGTGGTGGTGGTGGGGGGGTGGGGGTGTGGTGTGGTGGGGGGTTAAAGTACAGTAAGATGTACATCAAAGCTTGACACAAGGGCAGTGAGACTGAAAATTCAAATTGAGGGAGTTGTATATCCTGAAAAACCTTTGATTCTGTATAGGCAAGGCAGATGACAGGGAAGTTAAAAAAAATCAAAAAAGTAGAGAGTCTGCCTCGTTAAAGGGAGCATTCAGGCTAACTGCACTATGTAGGGTCCTACACACAAGTTATGATGTACAGTAGACTCAGATGTGAATATCATGGCTTTTATAAGTGTTGTTTATGCCAGCATACAAAGATGTTGCTCAAGAATATTAACTTATCTCTAAGGTATTACATAGTATTATCATCTTTATTACTGTTATTATATTATGGTGAACTGAGAGAGAAAATATGTGCCATTTGAGCTTTCCTTTATGTGTTTTTTTAACTGTGTAGATAGCCTATCAGGCTACCATAATGGTGCAATCATAGCAACCCTGTCCAAAAATGATGTTCCTTTTGATGTAGGTGATAAATGTAGTTACAGTATTGCATTGTTTAGAGAACAAAATGCTACCGATTTTATACATGTTTCCAATTTATTGTTTGCATTTATGTTATTAGTACTGTTCTGGCTTGATTAAAACCAATCCTTTGTTAAAATTCAGCAGAACTAATAAAGATATGTGAATAATTGAGCACTTGCTGTCATCGAGCAAATTTGTTCTGATTCTGGCAATTAATATTAGAAATATGCACCAGAGACAAATATCAGCGACTTAGTTTCACCTGCCACATACATATATTAGACTAAAAAATCACTTAGTGAAAGTATAGAACAGCACAGGTTACTACCAGCATAGATTACTACCAGTGTTTACTGTCTGAACAAGTCTGTAAACAAGTTTTTCATAACGCCTGTAGAAACAAGCTACTGGGCATCGAAATGTTTCAGAATTAATATAATGGTGTGAATCGAGAAGTACAGGTTAATACTTTGTAACAGCATACATCCTACTGAAATGCCCTTGAAATGCAGGGTTGAGTCTTGCAGACACTAGCGACACGGTTGATCTCTCGGTAGAAGGGTAGACGCATCTGTGAAAAAAGAAAGCTAGACTAAGGTTATGTATGGATCTGGAAATACAATTAAATGTGGTCAAGAGAAACCTATTAGGTGTTAAAATTACTTGCCAAAGACTTTTAAGCTATGCTGAGGACGAAAAGAAAAGAAAAGAAAAGAAAAGAAAGAAAAGAAAAGAAAAGAAAAGAAAAGACAAAACACATAAAATCAGCGGACATGCGACCAATCTCTTCTACTGTCTCTACTAACGTTCCGGTGATTTTCTGAATACCTGTTGATTCGTTTGGACAAGGACGAATTTTCGCAATTTTCACAAATGCTAGGATTGTCCCTTACCGTATGCCGTAGTTGTACATTCAGGCTAAGCTAGTCAATGGCTAGTAGCCATAGCAATACGCTTCCTCCTGAAGTTAGCCAAAGGAGACACTTAACCAGACAGGTTTGTCAAATACCAAACATAGTGATCTTTTTCTGCGCTAGTTTAGAGACCCGATTTGCCTGACGTGCTTAGCATTAGCAAAGTTAGCTAACATTACATTGCTAATGCTACATCTTGTTTATTGTTTACATCTGTAACCTATAAAAGCTAGCTAGGAAAGACGCAGACTTTGGCTTAAAATTTATAACACAATGTTATGTTTTTACGGGTAACTTACCTGGTCTAAATGTGTGAGACTGAGATCCTTTAGAGTTAGGACGAAGTATATATGTCTGTAAAATCTTCTAACGTGACAACGATGCTTTACTTCAGTTTAGCCATCAAACTATAAAACTGACGTAGGGCTACACCCAATTAACGTTATATTTGTATATTATATAAAGTATATTAGTTATGTTTTCCTTCCACATTCCAGTTACTTTCTTGATTAATCTGTTTGTTCATTAAATAGTGAAGAACGTGCCATCAAAAATTTCCAGAGTTTAAAGTGATGTGCTCAGGTTGGTTGATTTGTAGAATAACAGATATTAAAAACATCTCATTTAAGCTGACGAATATTTGAATATCTGCAACTATTAAATGCTTGGTTTCATTTTTTTCTTTTTGAGCCGTCTAGCCTTTCAATTGACTATTTTTTTCATCCTTTTAAGTTTCTATAAGAATTTTGGTACATAGATCTAGTCCAGAAATGAGAGATTAGAGTTAAAAAAAGAAAGAAAGAAAAATTAGTTACAATTTGTTAGACCCAAGATAGCAAGTGGAGCATATTACAGGCAAAATAAAAAGAGAGATGGAAATTTTTGTTGCATTCTCCTTTCAAAGATTATTTTATTGCCAGTGTTTATCTGAATTGTTGTTAAAAATATGTTTATTGACTAATGGATTAATCATCTTATTGTTTCAACAACAGCAATAGTGGCAGCCATTGAACTGAAGTGTGTACCTCAGGGAGACTTTATTTATGTGTAAAATTACTATAAAGGTGCACATTTTGTTAAATTGTAAGTCACTGGTCTGATGTCAAACATAAACAGAAATCACTAGCTTCCTTTTTTTCACCTACCTTTTATCATTAGCACAATAACACCAAATGGGATTATATCCTTGACTTGTGTGCTGAAAAGTGTTGGTGAGAAGTGAGTGAATCAGCCAGTAAATGTCATTTTGTTATAAGGTCAAAGGTCTTGTTGTTATTCAGTGGAAACACAAACACAAGATGTGATTGCCTTCTTATAGTGTAGAACACTATGGTGTGCCAATGTGACTCAGTGTTGAACAGTTGTATTCACAGAATGCCACATTTAGCCTTGACCTATAAGCAAGTACAAGTACCATGTATAACTCTAAAATCAATTTGTTTTTCTGCAGGTTGAAGAACATGGTTGTTAATCTCTGTCTGCCACATTTTTATACAACAGTACATTGCGACAAGGTATGACACATTTCATGGATCACGTAACTGAACTGCTCCTCAAGAAAGTTGTTAATTCACCATATACAATGTTTTCCTCTCCAATTTCTTATTTATTTGACTCAAAATTTGGTGACACCAAATTGGCATGTAGCTGACAAAAGTTAGAATATAAAACAAACTGAAATCCTAATTCTTACATGCAAGTAGTGTCAAAAGAGAGCACCTTTTACCCTCATTTCCCCTGTGTAGATGTTAAAGAATAAGTCTTGTGTGTGTTGAGATGAACAGGAAGAATCAATATACCTAGACAAAAAATGGAAAAGGATTGAGATGAAGGACAAAGATGTGATAATAAAGAGGTACAGGGACAAGGTGGCGTGTGGGAGACTGAATCACTGCTGACCTTGTTGTGTTCTTTAGTTGGTATTCTGCAATCTGATTATGGCTGTATTTTCTGCACATTTTGGATAAGAGATGTTCTTTTGCTACTTTTAAATATATATTTTGCACCTCTTCCCTTGTTTTTTCTTGAACCTAAAAAAATATTCCTGAAGTAGTAAAATCTTGCATAAGATTAACACTTAATATAAATACTTTTAATAAATTTTACACCAATTTAACGAGACAGACACTGAGCTTTGCCATGCATTATATTAGAAAAATGTCCACCTGATTTCTAAAATTCATGTTAACCATTCAGAGGATGCTGAGCCGATATGCTCACATTTTTAGCAGCTCTTGTCTCTGTGCTGTCTACTGTCCAGTAAAAGCAAAAAACAAACAAACAAAAACCAAAACATAAAATAAGCCTTGAAAATTTAAACTTTAGACAATCTCTTTTGAGCATTATGTCCAAAATCTAAGTATCTGTTTGGTTTATTTTGTAACTGCAGCTGTGTGCAGATGGCTATGATGTTACCAACCTTGTGTCAGCTGACCCTGCTCTCCGAAGGAAGGGCTTCAAACTGGAGTACTTCCTACGTCCGCCCGTACAGGTAAGATTGCGCTTTTATACTCCTTTTAAAGACACTGTCAGCTTCATGTAAAAAGGACTGAAGTCATACCTATGACAACTAATGTGGTCACTGCAAAGGAGAACCACCTCTGTCTGATTTTAATAATTAAATCTTTGAACCTTGAATTTTGGAAAATGTGCATTTCATATCAGCCTATTTACCCTGATGACAATAAGCCCTTATCTGTCAAATAAAGCTAATTTAATTCTTCTTCTGGTGTGAACTGGTTTTCCCCAACCTTTTTTTATCTTTTCAACTTTGTGGTTGGTCTTTGTCTTTCTTAGTCTTTCTTGGTCTTTCTTACCAAAAAGTATGTAAAGGCAGTACACTCAGTATCTGATGTTAATCAAAGCACCACTTTTAAACATTCATCATTAATGTGGATGACTACACTCAGTTCCATAGTGCCTGAAAAATTACTGCAAAATTAAAAGCATTGCAGCATTGAAAACTTCAGCAAATATTCAAGGGACCACCCTTGACCTAGTGCAGTCTTTAAGGCAGATGTAGTACCTCTGTTAATTCTAACATTTATTACAGATAATAATTTTTAGTATCATAATAATTACAAAACTTTTAAAAAATGTGCAGGATCAGGGGCAACACTAGTATAACATTTATCTCTATAATTAATAAATCAGTATCCACTTTTCCTCAATTCAGGTGACATTAAAGTTTGGCTTCCAGGTGGAGCTGTGCAGGGTGGATGTGGAGCTGTGGCCCTGGGGCATGGACCGAGGACAGGCCCGCAAGAGACTGGAGATCAGCACCAGCTCTGATCGACTACAATCCAAGAATTTAGTTCAAGGTCACAAACAACAGGAAGAACAAATTCAAATGCAAGTTAAGGACCAGAATGAACAGAGCAGAGAAAAACAACATGAGGAGGGCAGTAAATCTCACCACTCTAATGGCCACCACTGGGGTCTTCAGGCCCAGCAATGGGGGAAAGGGGCTCAAACTGAGCCTCAGCAAAGGGGCCATGCATTCAAGTGTCAGTCAGACACTCAGTCTGGTAATCCTGGACCAGAGTTTAAACTGGTAGGTCGTTGTGAACTTCTGGAGGAGACCCAAGTCTGTTTCACGCGTGCAAATTTTAGTTCCCGGCCCCCGTTCCCCTCCCCACCACCTCCACAACCTGCAAACTGTCGGCAAGAGGAGCTATGGAGTCGGGGTGTCCTTTCGTTGGGCGCTGTGACACATCTTCGTGTAACTGTGCCTTTTGGTGGCGCAGCATCAGCTCTGGGGCTCAAAGCTTTGGCTGTGTGGGGACAGCCTGCTCGCTGCTGCCCTGCAGAGGAAGTGGAGAGGATTAAAAGAGTCCATGAGGCCAGTGAAAGACACTTGACAAGACCTACGTTCTTTGCCTCTTCTGTCAGCCAGACGAAACCATCACAGGAAGCAGCCACACCTCCAAGGTATGTGTTTATCAAGCAGTCTTCAAAAAATACATTAATCTTGCTTATAAATTATGTTTCTACAATTATCCGTTGGTTTTTTTGTCTGACTCCAGCAATCTTTCAATCCCAGAAGAGTTCCTTGACCCGATAACCCAGGAGGTAATGATGCTCCCCATGCTGCTGCCCAGTGGTGTGTCAGTGGACAGCACCACCCTAGAGGAGCACCAGAAGAGGGAAGCCACTTGGGGTCGCCTCCCAAATGACCCCTTCACTGGTGTCCCATTTACCTCAACCTCCAAGCCTCTTCCTAACCCTCAACTGAAGAGCCGCATTGACCACTTCCTCCTGCAGAAAGGGTTGCTTAGGAAGGACGGAATGTTAGGAAGACAAGGAAAGGGAGACGATCCACAAGCCTCAAAGCTTATAGCTTCCAAGACTTATGGACACTCTCAGAAATCTGCATGTCTCAGTAAAAGCCCCACAGACATTTCAGTTACTGAGTACAATGCAGGTACCAGAAACACAAACAGGACAACACAAATGGAAGACTCTGGATTGAGACATACTGGTGATAATGGGTATGACACATCTAACTGCCAACTGACAGACAGTAAATCAGAGTTAGAGAGAAGAAAGAAACGAGATTTGGGTGGAATTTCCAAAGAATCAACAGAAGAGTTTACAGTTGAGAAACAACTACTACCTCAAACAAAAAGGCCAAGAAATGATGTAGTTTCAAGTGAGTATTATTTGTAAGAGTATTATCCTAAAACATCTTTTTTTTTTTGCTAACTTGACTGACCTTTTTCAGTCCCCAGCTGCAGCTCTCATGAGCAGCGTTTGTCAGCTAGCCTAGATGAGGCCCTGTTCTCCGCCCTTCAAGGTCGACCCTCCTTCACCGCAAACTTGTCCCAGCAGAAAGGGCTTACTCCTGACTCTGAACCGCAGATCAGCTCGCAGCAAAGTCAGACTGCAGGCACTTCAAGCATGCCAACAGGTAGGATTTCAAAAAGTTGACTTTGAAACAAAAGTGTTTAAAAGGTAGCAGTTACATGAGTGGATTCAAAAGCCAACACAGGCAAAAGGATATTTAAATACTGATATTAACCTCTACTGCCTATACCAAAATAACAACCAGCTTCAGCTTTAGTGCAAGCATGTGCACTATTAAATGCACATCTGAGCGTGCACTTTCAAATCTAAAAGAGCATTCAGGCTGCATTTAGCCTTTGGAGTTCTGCCAAAAAACCCCCCCCAAAACAAAATGCAGCAATAATCTGCAAAAACTTTTACTAGGCTTAACCTTTTACTGTCTGAAACTCTTCATGTCACAGCTATCAGAAGCAACATGCCCCACTTTTGCAGCCCTTTGCAGCCTGCTTTTGATCCAGTCTTACAAACACTAGCATCATAGTCAGGAGAAATGTGTGTAAACCATCTTAATCTATTTTAAACAGCAAAGGAGTTCTTGAAATACCCTGAAAAACACTGAATTTTGACTTTATAACTCTGAAGGAGTCTGTAGGATTGTGTTCAGTGTTTCTGATCATTCATATTAAATCAATAAAAATCATTAGCTTGTTTGATTAATTTTCCTTCACATTCTTTTTTCCAGGTGAGAAGATGTGCTCTGCATGTTCCTGTTCGGTCTCTGTTTATTCTAAAAGTCAATCATCCATCTACCGTCTCACGTGCAGTCACTTGCTCTGTCATTCCTGCCTGCGGAGGGAAACGCAACCACTAAACTCTGTTAATGCGATGACACCCAATCACATCCTGTGTCCTACCTGCCAAAGCCCTACCCCCCGCAGTGACATCATTCGTGTACATCACTGATAGAGGCTGTTCAAGGCTAACCTACGCTTTCAAAGCCAGTGAAAACATGCAGTGTGTTCTCAAGGTGAAGATGGGATTGTACTTTAGATGTTGTATTATAGTCCTGTGACCTTGTTGATCTGGATTTGTAAAAAAAAATGTACAGCTGAAAGCACTGATCCTATATGTATTTTATTTGGAGACTGTTTACTCAGTCTGACGTTACTACCCTCCTTTTCATTGTACAGAATATCTTCACAGATGCGTCACACTTAATGTCTGATGGTTGTTGGAGTATATAATAATACATTTTTCATCTCTTATTTGTAATTTTATATTTTGTGATCATTTATTTTCTATTCATAGGATTAGAGGCTTAGGGTTAAGCTAAAAGCACTTCAAGTTTAGCTGTGAATGTTCTTGGACCTGAGAAACTCCAAAATCAGATCACAGAGGCCTATATTTTTACCGTCAGAAAGGACATCAGTGAAAGCAATGACCTTTAAAAAAAAACTTAAAAAAATTACGCCTGAGAAAGTTTCATTCTCCTCCACCCCCGTCCTTTTCATCAAGCACTGAAGTACAATTTTAGCCTTGGTTCTGCAGCCTTTGAACAGAACCTGGTTGTGTTTGATGACACACAAAGAAAAGGTTGTGGGGATGGGAGTACTGAGAGCAAGAGGTCAGAGGAATTAAAGTGTATATCAAGTCAACCCAAGGCTGCGTGGTGATTGTAAGCAGACAGACATTGTCACGCTCAGACTCTTTCCTTCTGCCTCTTACACAACTTTGCATGCCCTACACTCTTGTGTAGCTTGTATTATATAATGGCAGGCAGAAAATGTAACAGTAAGATTTTCTTAACTGACTAAGTTAAGACTAAGTGTTACTTTCAAATACTTTTTTGAGGTGGTGTGTAATTTATGCAATGGAAAGTGTTCAGGTAAAACTACAAAGCTGAATTTGTCTAAATTTCTTTGAAATTGGTATAATTGAGTCATTTTTCTATTACTTTTGCCACTGACACCCTCTATCTCCCAGCTTATTTTGTGTCTAGTTTTATACTCTATGGTCTGGACTGTTTCTTTGTGTTAGGAAACCTATGTGCTTAGTGTTTCTTAACGGAGAAACGTCAATCAACTTCCTTGCCCACGTATTCATTGTCAGTGTATGAGTGAATACTCAATTCTCATTGGCTGAAGAATGTCTATGACTCCTGTTACGGAACACCAAAGTAGTTCAGTAACACTTCCTGTTTACTGTTCATATGAGGCGCGAGCTCAACCTTTATATGTATCCATTTTTTTTTGTAAAAAAATATAATAAATCATGAAAGTATCTCGTTTACAAGTGTAATCCTTCAGTGCCTCGTCCTCTGAACACCACAAGATGGCGACTGTAACACAGGTAGTAAGTAAACTGTCCCCCTGAACTTAAAAGTGATCTTCTCACATCTCATTTTGAATTGGTTACTTCTGCTTTGGGCCCGTTTTACATACGGCTTGTCATTTGTTCCTAAATATCTTGATATTAAAATGGGAAAAACAACATGGCTGAATAGCTAGCTACTCTTGTTAAACACACTGTCTATTTATAATGTTTTTTTGCAATGTTACTGACTGACTCATGCTAGCATAACTTTAGTTTTCTGGTTAACAGATGAGCCAAACGGTGTGTTTAAGTGAATGAACTATTAAACGTTTCCCATTAAGGTTCGTCCTATTTACTGGACTGGTGAACTTTCCATTTTTTTGAATAGGAACCTTGTAAAATGGCATTGATTGTTCCAGGTTTTAGTCAAGGAACTTGAGCTCTACCAAGGCAACGGATAATGGAAGACTTGAGATTTTTAATGTAAAATGCATAAAAATTTAAATTTACGTTCTAACTATTTTTTCTTTGGCACGTGACCATGGTATTAGCGGGAAAATGTTCCTCTGTTTTTGCTTTAGACGGTGCAGGCCTTTGCATTTGGATTTGATAATAGACAACTTGTCGGGGTATTGTCCCTTAACACCTGACCCCAATTTGTAAAGTCATAAGTTATACCTACTTATAGGATCTTATTGCCTTCACAAAAAGGTGAAACAGACCAAAGACCGGGTAAAGTGTTTATTGTGCATGGCGGTCACAAACAGCATAATATTTTATACCTTGGTCTCCCTGACAACATTAAGCTTAACCAAGGTCATGATCCTGTATCCGCTCAGTGAGAGCAAAGACTGGGATCAGTTTTCTGCATGTGAAATGGAGACATCAGCTTCACGTTTTCAGAAACAGGTGATTGATTAAGGACTTAGCTAAATGATAAATCGGACTGTCTATTGGAGTTGTTGCCACAGTCACAGCTTTTCAAATTGTCCACATTGGCTGTACTGTAAAAGCTGAGGCTTTCTTTTCTGCTCTCTGTAGGATAGGCTGCCTGCAAGAAACGTAAAAAAATAAAAATAAAAAATGAATCCACCCTCAAACTTGTTTTAATCTTAAATCCTTTCGACTTTTATTTTTATTTCAAAATGTATCACATGCATCAGATTTTTTTCTTGTTTGTTTTTGAGAGGTAGTATTTTGATAAAATAATACAGGCTACACAAAAGATAATAATTAAAAGAGAAAAAAAACCGTTGCATTTAAATTCAAAATTTTACTTCGTTTTGTTAGGCAACTGTAATGCAAAGTAAGATATTTATATTTATTGAAGGATCAAGCTTCGGTGCTGTGATGCTAATTAAATAAGCCCTCCACACCTTGATCTGCCGCCTCTGATGCTCAGTTTTGCCATTTAGTGTCGACTTACTTAATCAGCATCACAACACCTAATTGATGAAATACAAAACTACGCATGCAACAAGACAGTGAACGGAATAATGAACTTCAGATATTTCTGTTTATTTGAAAGGCTAATCTTGTTGTACTCATTAACAGTTTTAAATCACATCAGGTGGATAATTTGTGTGACTTTGGGGTTGTCATGATGTTACCCTTATGTGGATGACGCCAAAAATATCTGCCGCGCAGTGATAAAAGTACTTAGCTTGACAACTGAATTGTGCATGATTGCCATGAAACGCACTTAATCAATGCGCTTATTGCAGTAAATCTAATTAGCTGTCCACAAGTCTCATTAGTTGTTCATGTTGTGACATTTTAGGCGTGTGCCATCCACCGCGGTGGCTAAAATTATTCACAAAAGTTGTTCCAAATGAGTGTGGCGCAGTCTTGAATACAGAAAAAGCATCTTCTGCTGCCATTGCTTTTTTTTTTCCTTGTGTAGATTTGTTAGATGACACACATCTGATGCAGAGCCATGATGCTGCGACCTCTCGCGCACACGCCGCAAGCACTCAGGTGGCCTTCGGGCGCGCGTGCGTGTGCAGAGCAGAATCGCAAAGCACTGACGTCAGATACGAGTGTCAATCGCTTTGTCGGGTCATGTCCATCGGCTTATAAGTGAGTGGTCGCCCGGTGTATCACTCAGACATCCACCCAGGCGGAGGACATACAGGTGCGCGGCTCTCATCCACAACCAGCAGCGATGCCTTACTCCTTTTTTCCACTTTGCATCCTGGGACTTCTCGCCCTCTCTTCCGCCTGTTACATCCAGAACTGCCCCCGAGGAGGGAAACGAGCGCTGCCGGAGACTGGGATCAGACAGGTAAGGACCATTATTCGTCCTTCTCTTAGGAAGCTGGCGGGACCCCAGGAAGATTAGTTGCTACCCTGGTTATCATAGTTGCTACCCCAGTAGCAACTAATGGGAAGCCTTTTAAAGAAATAAACAAATAAAGGATATGTCTTGCTCGTGCTTGTTATTTCTTTGGGAGTCTTGGAATAAAAAAAAATGACCCAAATTACTACTGATGTTTATTTGAATGTGGGTCCTGTTTGTCAGAACCATAAAACTAGATGAAGATTAGAAGTGCTAACGATAAACTTGTGAATTGAAGCTTGCATGGGAAACAAAACTTAATTGTTGCCGCATTTCATGTTATAAATTCTTATTTTTAATATTTTTGTGTAGGGGAGGTTAGTCATTATATTAGAAATATGCAGCATATGTGCATATACTGAGACAAATTTGCAGCAGAAATCCCAAAGCATTTGTTATAGATTTTTAAGAATCGGCTTTTTGGAATCATTTAACACTCGTTTTCAATGTTGTTTTTAAACAAGAGCTAAGAGTGAAAATATCACAGGAAAAAGCTCTGTCGGAATAAATACCTATGACTTTACATAAGAATCAAAATATACGTCATAGACCTTCGAAGCAAAAGAGGTTGAAACTGGATGATGCAAAATAAAAGTCACTATGTTCAAAACAAATCGTCCCCATTTATAGCACCTGATTAATGCCTTAATCTATCTAATTGTCCTCCAGTGCATGTCCTGTGGCCCCAGAGACAGGGGCCGCTGCTTCGGCCCCAGTATCTGCTGTGGGGAGGGCCTCGGCTGCCTGCTGGGCTCCCCAGAAACGGCTCACTGTGTGGAGGAGAACTACTTACTCACCCCCTGCCAGGCAGGAGGGAGACCCTGTGGATCTGAGGGCGGACGCTGTGCTGCTTCAGGACTCTGCTGTAACTCAGGTACAGTCTAGTTTGATTGTGTAAGAGTGTCAGATTCAAATAAGAAAATGTGGTAGGAATTTGTAATAGACACGTTTAAATAAAGTTTTATCCTTTACTTCTTTATTCCCTCTCAGAGAGCTGTGCAGTGGACTCTGACTGCCTGGGGGAAACCGAGGCCTTGGACCCAGCCGACAGCTCTGCGGGGAGCTCGCCTGCAGAGCTGCTGCTGCGTCTGCTGCATGTGGCCACCAGAGGGCAGACTGAATACTGATACTGGTGTCTGTGGCGCTTCCTCTGCTTCTCAGGACCTGGAGGTGCAGAATGAAGACATTCCAAGTTCCACTATGACCCCTGAGATTTTAAACCTGAACCAATAAAATGCTAAGTCAAGCTTTTTTCTTTCCTAACCCTATACTTTTGTGATATTTCTGTATCCATAAAGACAGAGAGAGAACTATCTTAACTTTGGATTCATCCAGACCCCTGGGGAGAGGAATCATGATAATGGGTTTGCAAAAAGTAGATTTGCTGTTTGTTCCCACCGTAAAAATGTATATACTAATGCACATACTGTAAACAAAATTTTATTCTATATGAGGTGATATAATATGCCTCAGAGCTCCATTTCAAACAAGGGAGTTATTGCAGAAAACAGTGTAAATAAGTTAGAAATTGAAGGTTTAGGTTGCTCCATCTATGTAAAACACCCGAATAACAATTCTAGAGCAGTTACTTCTTGTGTTGTATGACATATTATGTACATTGAACATGAGAGAAAAATACAGAATCCATCATTGCCAAAAACCTTTCACTGTCTGTTTTCATTATTCCCAGGATCAAAATAATTGCACCTTTCATAGATGACTCACTGATACAACTTGTTTACCTTGCACCTGCTTCTGTTTGTGTGAGAAAGAAAAACAGTGAGTAAAAGAGGAAGTCATACTAAATCATTCATCATTGAAATCATTCATTTACTTTTTATTTCACTTCATTTTTTATAACGACAGAACACATTAATCAGCATATCTGTAAATGTGCCAGTGTTAGCAAGCTAATAAATAAACTTTAATTCTTACTCTTATATTTTCATTTTCTTTTTTTTTTGGCTTGCCACCATTTACAGCAAATTAAAATTAAAAACGATGATATGAGGGTCTAGAAGGGACAAAAGGCAGAACCATTTCAAAAACCATTATTGAGTTGTCCAGCTCACACATCAGATCTTGCACCAGTCTCATAAATTGTGAGTGTAATTATTTGAAATCGGTCACATACCTTTTGCTCATCCTCTTCAGGATCACAACCGTCTTTGTTCTGTATCAACATGTCAAACCTGTGCAGATAAAAGACAGCAAATTCTTATCATCCCACTCCTTTGTGTGACATGATTGAAAGCTGACATCTGTTCCCAGACTCTATGTCATGGCAGTTTGCCTGCTGAGTGTTCGAGCTGGAACAGGATGGAGAAACTCCCAGTTTGTGACAGTTATCTGTTTTGGACTGATTCAGTACCCACACACTATATAAACATTGAGCCCTGGCCAATATTGCATGAGTGATTCAAATTATAAATGGTTACAAATACATATGATTGCATGGTGCATCAAACAGATAATGTGTAGCCATAAAAGCAAAATGGAAAGGATTTGTTGGTTGCAGTTTGTTAACACAACATATAAAGTTGGCCCCTCTTCGGCTCCTCCACTTTCATAGCCTCTTCTTGGATGCTTTTTTATAATCTGGTTCCTGATAGCCTCTTTTTTTAAGTCCAAACTTCATATCCTGCTTGCGGTTATTGGCTGGGGGGCACACAGTCACTTCCCAAAGGTTGACACCCAGAAACCAGAAATACATGCAAATGGTAGGGTCTCTGCAGATACAGACGCTGCCAAACACTCTTTTAGTAAGTCACAAGTGATGATTGAGAAGGATTATTTTTAGTCAGTCTGTACATTTTGTTTTTGAAAAATCCTGATCGTTTTGCCTTCACACATTGATGCACCCCTCAGGAGGAATTTTAATAACTTAGTGTTGCCGTAAGTTTTATCTAATACCATCATTCAGTCAAGATTTTAATTTGCCCAACATCTTGCCTGACAAATTCCCAACAACTTAAAGGCTTTTTCATCAGCTTCAGCAGGCTCTTCCGTAGATAAATACAGCTTTGCAGAGCTGCTAGCTGCTAGCATGGCTTAGGACTTAGTCTTGTGGTCTGTCTAGTGTTTCTTTCTTTAGGTCTTTTTATCATTCCATCTAAAAAAATACACTTTAACCCATTTTAATGAATAAAACAAGCTGTCTGTGGGTTTGATTCCTTGTTTTAAAGACAATAAAAAATCCTCAAGAAATGTTTTGCATGCAAATAAGAGTTTAAAGCCAAAAAGTACTCCACCTGTGTCAAACTGGTTTAGAGGGAGAGAAAATAAGTTTTTTTTTAAGTTTTATAGAGGAGTAGGTATTTATTGTTGCATGCTTAAATGAACACAAAACAAAAAAACATACAGACATCTTTCATTTGTTGGTTTTAACTGTTACCACATCACCTACTTGCCCAGATTCAAATAAACTTTAAAGAGGTCAGCTTTTTGTTTGTGCTTGCAGAAAAATTCCCCTCAAGGACAGTTTCTTTTCTTCTTCTTCTTTTTTTTTTTACAATAATTACAAATCATGATTTGTAGATCAGTTAATTTATACAACATGTGAGAGAGATCTGAAAGCCACACCTGAGCACACAATCAATATGAGAAAGTGTTCCAATTTAAATTGCCTGATCATCATCAGTATCTATGTCACAAAAATTTTTGGACTTGAACTTGGGTCTATAGCTACAACTTGAAGAACCAACCTTATTTGGAGAACAGATGGGTGTTGCAGGGAGTCAAATCTGGTGTGTGAGATGGGTAAGGGGGCAACACCAATGCACCTGTGTTTATTTTAATGGGTAGTGAGTGGGTGCAGGTCCACAGAACATCACAGTGCCACTTGGCTTTACAGTCTAACTCTGGGACTTTCAATGAATGAAGACAGTCATGGTGCACAACAACTTAAATGTCAAATAAAACCACAAGCATGTTGTTTTCACTTCTGACATGACCCACCTTCTTCAGCCTTGGGAATGTGTGCCACGCCCTCTGCCTCCTTGTGTGTGTACATGTGTGTGCGTGTGTGCGTGTGTGTGTGCGTGCGTGTGTATGAACTGTTTCCAGAATAGAAGTCAGGTTTGCAGAGTAAGGAGCTGGTCTGCACAGCTGTCAACTACTCAAGCCTGGTTCAGACCCCTTTATCTCCGCATGTTGTTGAGTCATTTCACTCTGTCACTTTCAAACCATCTAGTCTGCTTTTGCAGATCCGTCCTGTGATTTGCCCAGACTTTCTCTTGTTTTTCTGTCAGGATCCTGTCCAGATCACAGGATCAGTGCATTACAGCACTGTCCAGAATTCAGAGGCCTTGTCCTGCACTTCCTCTTACCTGTCCTTCAAATGAATTATCATTAGAATTACCCAGTTGCCTCCCTGTGATATTTCTCTGGCTTAAAGTCCATCAATCTCCAAACCTTAACATTGCAGGCTCTAGTGCTGCAATGTTGTGCTGTGTGATCTCTTGCTCATGGCCTGCATGACTCTCATCATGAATGATGTGCCTCGATTTGAATTTGGGTCATCCATGGCCTGTTGACAGAGCTCCTTACAGACTCCAACACTGTGCTGCTTTTGCTTAGGGGTCAGGAAATTGAAAACGGACATGTACCAGAGGTCATGTAAACATGTTTAACTCAGATGCTGATGATGATTGAGTGATCAGCGCTCCGTTGATGCACCTAAGGAACAGTCTTAGAAGTTTCTGACTCATTTCTTATGTATCAAATTCACATTCTACAGAACTCTAAGGCAGCAAATCACCAACTAAATAGTCCTGACTGACGCCTCTGTTAGCTTAATTAGCTGTTAAGAACTAGGAGGACCAGGAGAAACAGATAGATAGAGAGATAAATTTATTGTCCTTTACAGGATAATTGTTGTACAGCCACAAGAGGTTACACACGTGACTTTACAAACACAGGAACAGCAGTACCACAGACATATACATACACATATACCCACTAGCACACACATAAAACATTCACATTCTCCACATTTACAATCGCTTCATTGTTCTGTTTAGTTCAGTTATGGCATATGGGATGAAACTTTTGCTGAATATGATTTTTTTCCAAGCCAGGAACCTGTATCGTTGGCCAGAGGGGAGGAGTGTAAAGTATATGTTAGGTGAATGACTGGGATTGGGTGCTATGGAACGTGCTCTGCATGCAGTGGCTGTGCTGTTGAGGTCTGAGAGGTTGGGGGTGGGTAGCCCGATGATCTTGGCAGCTTTATGTGTGATTTGTGTTAGTTTGTTTTTGTTGGGAGCTGACAGCATGTTAAAGAAGCAGGGGGAACAGTAGAGGAGTATGGGTTGGATGATGCTTTTGTAAAGTAACAGCAGTAGGTGGGGGGCAACTGAGAGTGATCTGAGTGTGCGGATGGCAGAGAGTCTTTGTTGGCAGCGTTTATGGATGTCAGTGGTATGTTGTTCAAAGGTTAGCTTATTGTCCAGGGTGAGTCCAAGGTATTTGTGGCTCTCCACCACCTCAACTGCTTCGCCGTTTATTTTGACTGGATTATGGATGGGGTTAGAGCAGTGGTTCCCAAACTTTTTGTGCTCAAGGCACACCAAAGGACAACTAAAAATCTCAAGGCACACCTATTGTGTCAAATAGCCTTTATAACACGTGTTATCACTCATATCATGTAAAATATCT
>JAQMCX010000048.1:5983129-6052243 GCA_029814765.1 Acanthurus leucopareius
AAAAACAAAAACATACCACATACACACCATTCGATTCACATCTGCAGTGATTCACGATTCATCATTATTATTGCACAATTTGAGAAGATAAGAATTGTTATGTTATGTTGGAGCCCCATGTGACCCAACACCTCTGCTGCTGTACATAAGTTCATCCGAGTCACCAGCCTCAGACATCACAAGTTAAAAGCACACATTAGAGCCCAGATAAATGCAAAACAGAGTTCTTGTAGCAGACACATCTCTACACTGCACGAATCAGGCCTTTATGGTCAAATAGCTGCTAGGAAACCACTACTAAGGAAAAGCAGTAAGCAGAAGAGATTTGTTTGGGCCAAGAAACACAAGGAGTGGACACTAGACCAGTGGAAATCTGTGCTTTGGTCTGATAAGTCCAAATTTGAGTTCTTTAGTTCCACTTGCTGTTTCTTTGTGCGACGCAGAAAAGGTGAAGGGATGGTTTCTACATGCATGGTCCCCACCGTGAAGCATGGAGGAGGAGGTGTGATGGTGTTGGGGTGCTTTGCTGGTGATGCTGTTGGGGATTTATTCAAAATTGAAGGCATACTGACCCAGCATGGCTACCACAGCATCCTGCAGCGACATGCCATCCCCTCTGGTTTGTGTTTAGTTGGACCATCATTTATTTTTCAACAGGACAATGACCCCAAACACACCTACAGGCTGTGTAAGGGCTATTTGACCAAGAAGGAGAGTGATGGAGTGCTGCACCAGATGACCTGGCCTCCACAGCTACCTGAACTAAACCCAATCGAGATGGTTTGGGATGAGATGGACCGCAGAGTAAAGGCAAAAGGGCCAACAAGTGCTCAGCATCTCTGGGAACTCCTTCAAGACTGTTGGAACACCATTTCATGTGACTACCTCATGAAGCTCATCAAGAGAATGCTAAGAGTGTGCAAAGCAGTAATCAAAGCAAAGGGTGGCTATTTTGAAGAATCTAAACTATAAAACATGTTTTAAGTTATTTCACACTTTTTTGTTTCCTACATAGATAGATAGATAGATAGATAGATAGATAGATAGATAGATAGATAGATAGATAGATAGATAGATTTATTGTCCTTTACAGGATAATTGTTGTTACTTCTGTACAGCCGCAAGAGGTTACACACATGATTCTACAAACACAGGAACAGCAGTACCACAGACATATACATATACCCACTAGCACACACATAAAACATTCACATTCGCCATATTTACAATCACTTCATTGTTCTGTTTAGTTCGGTTATGGCATATGGGATGAAACTTTTGCTGACTTCCAAGCCAGGGATCTGTATCGTTGGCCAGAGGGGAGGAGTGTAAAGTATATGTTAAGTGGATGACTGGAATCGAGTGCTATGGAACATGCTCTGTGTGCAGTGGCTGTGCTGTTGAGGTCTGAGAGGTTGGGGGTGGGTGGCCCAATGATCTTGGCAGCGTTATGTGTGATTTGTGTTAGTTGGGAGCTCACAGCATTTTAAAGAAGCAGGGGGAACAATAGAGGAGTATGGGTTGGATAATGCTGTTATAAAGTAGCAACAGTAGGTGAGGGGCAACTGAGAGTGATCTGAGTGTACGGATGGCAGAGAGTCTTTGTTGGCAGCATTTATGGATGTCAATGGTATGTTGTTCAAAGCTTAGCTTATTGTCCAGGGTGAGTCCAAGGTATTTGTGGCTCTCCACCACCTCAACTACTTTGAGGTTTATGCTGACCGAGTTATGGATGGGGTTAGAAGATGACCTGCTGGAAGAGTTGATGACCAGTTCTTTTGTTTTGGAGACATTTAACTGCAGGTGATTGTCTGTGCACCACTGTGAAAGATATGAGATGGAGTTGTGATTGTCCATTTCTGAGGTATTGTCTTTGAGCTTGGAGCACCTGGGGAGTAATGTTGTTTCAGTCAGAGAAAATGCACACACATCCAAAAAAGAGAATCTTCAAGTGCAGGATAAAGAGGTACAAAATAAATAAATAAAAAAAACAAAAAAACACATAACACAAACAAACACAAACACATAAGGTATCCGCACATTGTCACAGATGCTCCCAAAAATTTTTCTCTATTAGCACCACGTTTCGACCACGACAAGGTTTTCATCTGGTCCTTCACAAAAAGTACCTGAGTTGTGAGTGCCAGAAGATGAAGGCACAGCAGATTCAGGTGAGGACAGGACTGACCAAGGTTCATGGTGGGGTTAGCACTCCAGTGCAAGGATTCAGAAATGGCAAGAATAACCCCTCAATGTTGATGGGCTGAAGGGTGACCAGATGTTACAGTGACTGGCTATCCCTTCTTGAGGTACAAAGTTGTATTTTGTGACAGCATGGACCTGGGCTAGCTGGTTATTAAACTGTTATTTCTTTACAGTTCATCAATTATTGTATTTTAATTTTCTTTAAATAGTTTAAGATAAAACTGATAGCATGATGTCTTAGGTAACTGTTTGAAGACCTGCATGTTTGTGCTTAGTTTCCATTTGATTTTGAATAGTTAACAGTTACTTGAATTTTTCACTTGCGTGACACTGGGTGAGGCAATTGTGTTTTTATCCTGCACGCATCAATCAAATAAGAGCTGGTTTAAAGAACGATTATAAAACATGTGGAGGCCTGTCTCAGTGAGCATACCTGTCTACCTGTCTTACACACCAGCAAACTGAACAAAAATTCGGTTTCAAAATGAAAGTAACACTTTTTTTATGAGAACTTTTGATTAACTCACTTTAGTAATTCACTTTGACAGGGAAAGTTGAGGCATGTTTATGTACTTGGGTGGGTGCACAACTATGTGTGTGTGCCTGTGTGTGAGAGTGTGTGCATGTGTATGTATGTGTGTGTAGAAAGAGTAAGCTCCCACACTGTGACTACATGAGCCATGTCAGCTAGTTTACCAGAAACTAAATTTTTATGTGAAAAAAAATTTTCTTTACCCACGCTTCAAATTTGCTTCATTGACAATTACTGTTCATTATTTCAGTTTCTACCATCATTGGAAATGAAAGTCGCAACACAGTTGCGATCAAAACTGGAAGTAAAAAAAATGGGTGGGCCCACGTTAGGTGCATATAAGAGGCAAGGCCACAGTTCCTCCCATCACTCTACCATCATGGACCTGAAAATTGCATTTGTTATTACGTGCCTGTGTGCTTTGGCCATCACTTCTACTGAGGGTAACTATCATGACATATTCTCATGTTAAAACTAAGAAAATTTTTGTATTGGGTCAGCCTTTACTTAAGAATGGTTTATGCTCATGGTCTTGCAGAGATATTAGGTTTTTAATATTCATTTTTAATATTTCCTATTAATAACCATATTCTCTGTATGGTGCAAACAGACAAAAAAGTATTTTGTCGAGCTGTTTAGTTCTCTCTTTAAAATCTTAACAAGCACATGCATTTGTTATTTATTGAAACTGGTTTTTAGTTTTTACAGACTAAAATTGGAGGTAAGACATTAAATTTGTTCCAGCATGTGAACCTTAAAGCTGTCTCATCAAATTACCTGGCATTATGCTGTCATCCTGCTGCCACCATTGCGCAATACAAAACCTTCAGTCTCGTTCAGTTGAATGGTATGCAGTACTGATGGAAACAAAGTTTTTTTAGAGGGGATTTAAGTTGCCTTCAATCACAAGGAAAAAATACTTTAAATCTATAATAAAATTAAGGAGACAGTTTCTTTATCAACAACCATGTTATGATGTTAAACATTGTTCATCATTCTTATTATTGATCTTCATTCCACCTTGCAGCTGGCATCCCAAAATGCTGCATCACAACAAAAAAGGAAATCCCTGTACGAGTGCTGTTGAAGGTTCAAAGATGGGAAATGCAGAGAAGCAGTGGTGCCTGTGACATCTCTGCACTGATGTAAGTGCTGACCATCAACAATGAATTTAATGTATATAAAGAATGGAAAACTAGCAATCACTCTGATCCACTGCTAATCCAGAAAAGATGTATGCACTTAAATGCTTTAATTGTAATTTCTGGCTACATGTAGACTCTATATGGTTTATTTCTGCCTTTATCTAAAACTGAAACATAATTTCCTTTGCTTGTGGGTCCACAGACTCTACGTAAGGGGCATGAGGAAGCCAGTATGTGCTCATCCCAAGGTGAAGAGAACCCTGATGGCGCTTCAGGCTAGGATAAAGGCGAACAGGCAGAAAGCGACTTACTGAGCTGTGGAATGAAAAAAATTCACTAACTTTGTCCGTGTATTGTGTTGGTGGTGTTTGGTGTTTCAAGGGCTTGTGTTGAACAAAACCTCTTCTTTTAAATAATCACCCAAAAAATCTTGATTAACTGAATTATTATTATTATTGCTATTGCATTTATAGTGATGGAAAGTAACTAAGTGTGCCTTTTCTAGGACTTTACTTAAGTACATTTTAAAGATGCTTCTTCATCTTTATCTTTTTTACCCCCACAGCATTTCAGAGAGAAGTATTGTCCTATAATGCCACTTTTTTAACCTAAAAATAGAGTATTTTTGTAATTGTGAATACTTTTTTATACACCGCATTTATCCAAAATTAAATAAAACTTATAAAATGTTATTTCTGTGTTTTTGTTTCTGTTGTTGTTTTTTTCATGTTTTTTATTTTTTTTATTTTCATAAATGCTTCCAAATGTAGTGGTCAAACTAATAGTCAGACTATCAAGAGAGAAGCTTTGAATACGATGCTGCTCTTAACAAATAATATTTAGGAAATTTAAAAGGATTCAGGTCAAAATGGATATTCTTCAGTGTTGGCTGTTTTCCGGCTTTGCCAAGAAATGCATTCAAAAACCACAGACTTGATATAGTTATCATGATCAAGCATCTGGGCCGACAGAGAACATGAATACCATGTCAAAACTGAATAAAGTTGTATTTGATAAGAAGTTTTCAGTGTTGGTTCCTTGTCACATTTTTTTTGTGCAATTGCTAGATAACAAATGAAAGCAAGAGACTCCAGAGCACTCGAAAAGACTATGGATGGGCCTTTTTATATCAGAGGATTCTATGAATGTAACTCCAGCTTTTTATAGAAATGAAAGTAAAAAAAATCTTAGACCTTCTTTGTTTGGTCCTGTCCTCTAATTATGATTAAATCCTGACACAGCACTCTTTCTGTCATGACTAACACCACAGACAAAGGCAGCTGCTACACAGCCAAAGGCTCCAAAACCTTGTGATAGTTTAACTTAGGTGATCTTATTGTATTTGGTTTCACTCCAAAGTGAGTCATCCTCCTAGAAAACTGAGACATTGAGGAAGACCTGAATTACATTCACTCCTGTTACTAAGTATCCTTTATATGTACTTAAAAAAATCTTTTAAATTTGGTAATTTTACTTTATGCTTAATTTAAGTATTGTACTGAGATACATTTTAAGAAAACATTTTTAACAGTGCACAGTTTGTTATCTCTTCACAGAACAGATGTGTCATCATCTAGGTTATGGATGATGAACCTCCTCTAATAATTTTTGACTAAGATTATTGTTTTAAGTGTTTTCTATGTATTAACATAAAAAATAGTCTTGATCAAACCTATTTTCTTATAAAATTCTCCTTAATTGTGGCTGTAGAAAATCTGATGTCCAGTATTGTGAAGCACTGAAAACCAACATTTAGATAATCGAAGACTGAAGGAGAGGTTTGCAGCCATGAAATGCTGATAATACTTTCATTTTTTTTGCAGGATATAGCATTCAGTGCAGAAAAGGGATGAATTAACTCTGCTCATTTTCTAGTTTCATTCATGAATGATTAGTCAGTAATTTTCATGTAAATTCCCATTGTTTGCCCCGCTAGTACAGTTACACAGTGCGCCCATGATGTGGTCATTAAGATCTTTGGTAAAATCTTCTCAAAATCCAAACACAGCAGTGTGAAAGGCAAGGGGAAATGTATATGTTGATAGCTTTATTTATTCACAGTTCAAAATCTAGCAATTCAAAACCTTTATTCCTTCTACAATTCATCTTTTAAACTCTGTAGATTTTTTTTATACTGTTTTTAATTGATTTTTTTAAATTACCTCCTATGCATTTGTTATGTTTATGTTTTATTTCATTAAACTCTTTGGCATATCTTACATTATTGAATTTTATTTTTCTGTATTTTATTTTTATCCTTTTATTCTAATACCACTTGTCATTGTGTTTTATGTCACTGTATGTTTAGTATGTGCGCGAGGCAAGCTGTCCAAACAAATTGCCCCTGGTAGGATTAATAAAGTTGACTGAACTGAACTGAACTTGTCCGTACCGTCTCAGGGTTAACAATGACTCACTGTTTCACTTCTCTTTTCAGTCACTTAAATCGAGTTATTAATCAGGAGAAGACTCAAGTCTTGAGGCTGCTATTACTAGATGTATCTCACTCCTTTAAAACAGCAGAAAAGCACCTGCAGCAAATAGCAGCGTCTGCCCCTTCGGTTACTCAGACTCTTAGAAATACTTTCTCATGTGTGGCAACATGAGTCAGAGCAAGTTTATCCAGCGCAAGCAGCCTTTAATGTGGAGAGATTTCAACACCTTTCACCATTTATCAAAGAGTTTTTACACTTTTACCACACCTGTAGATGCCTTTTACCTTTCAGAAACCAAAGGTCAAATTCATATAGTTAAAAAGTATCTCAGGTTCAGTGACATCAACAACAAAAAAGGTATTAAGAAAACAAACAAAGTGATGTCACATAGGGCGACAGCAAAAGTTCCCATAACAAACAGAAGAACATGTCAGAGCAACTTAAACTCCTGCTGACAGCTTAGTCTGCTTTCATAACTCTTCAGAATTCATCACTCCTCAAGCTGTCAGACAGAAACCCTTGGCTGTGTGGATCAAACAGGGATCATTTTGTTGAAAAAAAAAGATCCTGTTCAAGTAATTTACAACTTTAATATAATCAGAAAAAGGATAGCCTTAAGCATGGGGGCATATAATATAGCAGACTTACACAATCAAGCTGCAGTTGGGACTTCACAAGTCTGATGTAATAATACCCTCTAGTGGAAGACTGGTTAGAAGCAGCTTTATTGACTGATTTTAAGTGGCTCACTGTGTACTTAAACACACTTTCAAGAAAAAATTGCAAGAAGATAGAAGAGGACAGGCAGCTAAAAAAAATGACAACATAGATAAACATATATGAAGTAAAGATAAAGTGAAAATAAATATAGAGGACTTAACGATAAAGAAGATAAAATGCAGTTAATAGAGAAAAGCAAATAGATAAACAGTTGACAAGGAACAAACTGTGCAACACCTTTAATTCTAACTTACATTTTATTCCAATAAACTCCTGAGATTCCTAAGGTTAGTCAAAGTGACAGACAAGTCCTGGACATATCATGCTGACCAGCGAGTGTTTGTCTGGTAATGTACATTTCAAAGCTTTTACGCAACTCCACATGCTCCTGCAAAGTAGCGCCACATTCTGCTCACACTCAAAGTGCTTCCTCCTTACAGTTTTACTCAGGAAACAGAATCCAAAATAATACCAGATCCCACGTGCTTGGGTGTAACTTATTATTCACTGCCACTTGATATGGCATGTGACGCTATAATAAAATGTGATTTCAACTATCCCACTTTTTTTTTTTTTTTTCTTGGATGAGCAAGGGTGTTGTACAATAATGCTTATTGTTTTCTTACCAACATAAGTGTCTCCAAACAAAACAAAATACAGCATCACAGTGGAACTTGTCCGGACAAATCTATTGACAACTGCATACTGAACATTCTGATTGGACGGATGAATACAACAAACTACATTCAAATGAGAGAATTTGTCTTCCAAATACCATATTTATGGTCGCAGGATACTCTAGCAGAGAGTTTTGCATTAAGTAATTTGCCTACTGGCCTAAAGGAGCATGATGGCCCCTTAAAGTCTGACAATGTTTAACTCTTCATAACTATCATTCAGTTCTTCAGTCCGAAGCTGAGCTTTCAAGAATGTAGAGTACAAACGCACATTTAGACCACTTAGTTAAGATGTTTTTTAGGGAATGACTGTTATGTATCATCATTGTGTTACATGTAAACACCATATTAACTTGAGAACAAAATGTGACAAAGCATAAATCACAAGTCCCTCTTGTAAAATAGTAGTTTATTGCTAAGTCATAGCCTACACTTAGTCAAAGGCAAACATGATTTACTGTTGGTAGAGCCAGGCTTTCTTTCAAAATCAACTAAAACTGGGCCAAAGTTTGCCTTTGTGGAGTAAACTGATCACGTGTACTGTAAAGATCAAGACACTGATAATGCACTGGGCTGTAGAAACTACATCCAACTCTATCCAAAAAAAAAGCACATTGCTCAGATATTTGACTCTTTTTAAAGTTCATTAAACATAGAGAGAAAACTATTACTTGACAACTGCAGCTGAGCACAAACACACAAAACTCACAACAGCAAAATTTTGTGCAATGCATTAATTATTTTACTCACTTAACTGTGGCCATCCTTTTCCTTTAAAACTATAAAAAAATAAAGTGGTGGCTTTTTATGACATTTCATCGCCTTTTTACAACTTATGATAATGCAGTTTGTACATAATAGTATTGTTGTTTTCTTTTACTTAATAAATGATCTGAATATCTCATGCACCACTGAAATTCTTCAAAACTCATTCTAAACACACAGCCTTCACACACCAAACAGTGGGCTTTATTTTGAAAAAGAAAAAAAAACGTTATCAATTTGCTTGGAAATTATATACTTATATGTGCTACTATTGACATCTGTACAATGTGTATTAACTGGGGAGATCCACTGCTATATTCAGCATGACAACAATAGTCAGAAAACATGTTGTATGTGTGTGTTTCATATCTATGATGACATCCACACCTTATCAGTAGCTGAGCATAGTAAATGAGGTTAGTTCTGGCATCAGCTCAACTTCACTGAAGCAGCAGCTCATATGTATATAGATGAAGCCGCCAAGCCATAAAACATTCAACATGTGGAATGAGATAACAAGCCTTATAGTGGTGGTAAAACCTAATTATAATAAAATTTATTCTCATAGTCGATAGGTGAGAAATTGAGCTAGTTTTACTTTCCTGTTGTAGCGAATATCTAAAAGTGTCTCTAACAAATTAACAGTTTAGGTTAGAGTTACTCAGAGTTTTCATTCATGATGGCATAAGTAGCATTACAGAGTTAGTAAGATTTCAGCTGAGAGGATGGAGATGAATATGTAATTAATATTTTTTCATCAATCATAGTTAAAGTACAAAAATATATAATCGTGGTATTAATTTCACATTACATCAACGAGCCATTTATACGAATAGAATTGTATAAAGTATCTGGCCAAGTGTTAATAAAGTTTCATATTTTTTTCAGGTTTCATTCAAACTCCTCAAAGACAGAAGCTGAAAAGACACTGACATGTGGTGTACAGTTCAAGGAATTCAAATAAGTTGTTTAAATGTTATAAGGTCTGGATTTTTTTTATCTTTTTAATCTCCACAGAGTATGAATAGATACTTGACACCTGATACTAATCTTGTCTACTAATATGATCATCAGTTGGCCAGAAAGGCCTAAAAAGGTGTTAAATTACTGTATGACTACACTATTTTGGCGACTTTTCTTTCAACATAAAACTAATGGTAAGTTCAATGGTTTCGTTTTACATTTCAAATTACAAATTTTTAAAATATGATTAGAAAATGCAGGTGCCTACTTACCTGTAACCATGCAGGCATGGGAACGGTGTATTTTGAGCTTCAGTCTGGTTAACAATAGTCCTCTCTCAAAAAAAAACCCCAAAACTCAAATACAACAATAAATGTCACGTGACTTCCTGGTTTATGTCCGTCTACTTTTCTGCGGCCACATTCCCTCAGACCCTGCCACCGAACCAGGAACTGCTGCACTGCAAATGAACGATAATTTCCTGAAATCTCAACAGGTGTCTTGAAGTGTTTGATAATGTCTGCCGCAGCCCATCAAGAAACTGCTGTCGAGTACTCCGGACTTCTCAAGTTCTCCTCTGCTTTGTTTTACGCCGTTAGTTCGTTTCTTATTACAGTGGTAAATAAAACTGTACTGACGAGCTTCAGGTATGTGGCGCCCTGTCATCGACTCATTCATATTCAGAGGAAGGCTATGGTGACCCGAGATCATGACGGAATCACGCTGTATTTATTTAAAATCTGAACTTTTGCAGGTTTCCTTCCTACATGTGTCTGGCAATTGGTCAGGTAAGTTGTAAAGCTGTGAATTTCATTTTTTTTTTTTTTTTTTTTTTAATTCTGTGTCAGACACACGCATAAATTGATCACCTCGATCTCTTCAGATGATCACCACCCTTGTTGTCCTCTATTCTGCCAAAAAGTGCAAAAAGATCAAGTTTCAAGATTGTGACAGAGGTGTTCTCGCAAAAGTGAGTGTTATTTTTTCGGAAAAAAAAAATTAATCTCCGTTTAATTGAATTCGATTCTTTAAAATATTTATGCCATTATTTTCTTGACAGATTTTCCCCCTTCCTCTCTTTTATGTTGGGAATCAAATAACAGGACTTGCAAGCACCAAAAAACTCAGGTTGAAGCATTTTTAGCTCAATATTGTCACTTTATAATCTATCAGATTTTTGTCCATAAGCTTCACACTGCTTACTTCAGGTTCTCAAAACGTGTTCTCTTTTACAGTTTACCCATGTTTACAGTATTACGGAAATTCACCATATTGATGACAATGATCTTAGAAGTTATTATTCTAAGGTAATGTTGGCGCACTTCATATATTAAGATTGATCTATTTTAAGAGCTAATCTGAAAGCACTGTACATTATGTAGCATTTAACACTCTTCAATTGAGACATAATCAGTTTACAACTAAAACTAAATAAGATATGAGCAATTGGTATTGATCATAAAACTTCACTGTTTTCTTTTTATTTCTAGAAAACATTTTTCAAAACACCTTGTGTACAGTGTTGTGGCTATAGTCTTTGGTGCCATGATTGCTGCAAGGTATGGATATTTTAAAACGAATAATTAGAACTATGGTTTAAGATTACTTAGGGATTGATCAAGATGCAGGTGACACATAATTTGCCTTTCTTCCACTTTTCGCTCACCTCTAGTTCTGACCTGGCCTTTGATGTGGAGGGGTATACTTTCATACTGCTTAATGATGCCCTCACTGCTGCCAATGGTGTGTACACTAAGAAGAAACTAGGCCCTGAGGTAACATTCTCTGCATCTTCTGTACTAAGATAAAGGATTTGGACTGTATTTTAATGTAGTTTTAGAGCAGCGAATTGTAAGCGAAGGTGTGAATATCTGCTTTATTTGATATCGAAAAGGGACAAGTGCCTGCAGCCTAATATTAAGGTTCCAGAGGATTGGATTACTGCACAGCTGTGCTCAAAAAAAGAAAGAGGGTTGAACTTGTTTTCTCAATGCTAAATTCTTTGTTCACCTAAAACCTTTGCGAAGAAACAATGGGTTAGGACGGTCACTCCCAGCTTATGTCATCAATGTATAGGTACTTACATTGAACATTGAAATGGTCAAAGAAACATGGGCATTATATTTTATAACTTTATAGTGGCTTTGTTCAGTTTACCACCCTTTAAGCAAACAGGATCTTGAACACTCCTAAGAAACACAAACACTAAACATATAATAATATAACTGGACAAAAGCGCTAATGACTCAAACATTTATGTTAAAACTGCCAACAGTTTTTTGATCATTTTGGTTTTGGACACTAACAGCTAGTGTTTAGAGCAGTTTAACATCAGGTTGGGAATTATTAACACTCTGAAATATTCGTATACAAAAGTAACTCTTTGAATGCTTTCTGTTTCTTACATGTCAGCAAACAATTTGTGTATGTTTGATGGTGGTAACATTATATCTAATTTTACCCCTTTTTCAATTAAGGGCCTTGGGAAATATGGTGTCTTATTTTACAATGCACTGATCATCATCATCCCAACAACCTTAGCAAGTGCATTTACTGGAGATTTAAACAAGGTACATGAAGTTAATGTGATCCTGTCTCTTCTCTGTGTTTATACCCAAAACTCGATGTTTTTCCTGCCTGACTGCTTTGTATGTTTTGATCCACAGGCACTGGCATTTGATGACTGGTTTAGAGCAACATTTATTTTTTGTTTCCTCATGTCCTGTTTTATGGGGTAGGTTACCGTAATCCAGCTCAAACTGTTCAGTTATTACCTTGGCGGTAACTTCAAAATAATTTCTGCATTACTGTCCCAGCATGCCCAAGTTTTATGACTCATTTCTATTTTACAGGTTTGTGCTGATGTATTCAATAGTCCTGTGCAGTCATTATAACTCAGCCCTTACCACCACGGTAGTGGGAGCAATTAAGGTAAGAAACCACTGTATCAATAGTACTAATAGACTAGATGGCACACAGTGTTAGCATCCCATCCCGTCCCAGGTTTAATAGGCAGCTGTGATGCCATTTAATGGACCACAGTTGTTGGACCCTGGCCAGTGCTAGCAGATGCTATACTATGATTGGCCAGTCTGCATTTGAGGGGTGGGGCTGGCATAAAGTCAATCACAATATGTTGAAAGGTTATCATGTCATTTTTTTCCAGTGACACAAAAGGTCCAACCTGCATATGAATCTGGGTTCTACATCACACTGCACGGGGATAAACATACTCAAACAACCTACTTGTAATATCACATTTTCTGCCTGTCCTATATATGCTATCAAGGTCATCTCTAACGTATATTACATTTTTTTCAAGAATGTCGCTGTGGCCTATATTGGTATCTTTGTGGGTGGAGACTACCTGTTCTCTTGGACCAACTTCGTAGGCCTCACCATTTGGTAAGAATTAATTTTTCCATTCTAGTTTATTTATTTATTCATTCATTCATCCATTCATTTATTTACATTGACTTTTCAACATATTTTATCACGTCAATAGAACCCCTCCTTGACCTCACATATAAGTTGACAGAAAAGTTTGACTTGGTGTGATGCAACTCTTAAGGCCACACCACTTCTTAAAACTTTTACATTCCTTGTTTTTTAAGAACAGCTTACCTATTAATTTCCAGGCCTCATTCCAATCCAGGGAACAAAAGGATGTACAAGCTCTGAACTTTCGAGATCAATTAGTTAAGCTTATTGTCTAACAGCTGAATGGTAACTTATTATTTTCATGGTATAACAATACATTGCTTTTATCTTTTGCTTTTCAGTATGTCAGGTGGATTAGCATACTCCTATCTCACCTTTCACACCACATCATCTACAAGTGACGCAAAGGAAGCACAAGAGCTGAAGATTGACATTACTAAAGATACAACTGAGAAATCCTAACTCAATGGACAATTTTTTAGCATTCACCACTTCTGCTTCATATTGGAGCGTAGTGTTGGTTTTTAAAGTTTTATTATTATATTATTTTGATATAAATTAATAGATTTCCTTTGATACGTCAATGGTACTATTTAATTTCACTAGTAAATGATGACAGAAAGTACTTATCAAGTTGGGGTCAGGTTCAGTGAATGTTTATTCAAGACCAATAATTGTATAACAGTGTGGACAGCGTGTCAGAGAAATCTTCTTATCTTTGAAATGTGTAACAAAATGTCTACCAAGCAAGCTCTATGCAAGTCACAAACACAAAAAACTGTTGGATGATGTTAGCAGAGGGAAACACTGAAACTAAAATTCCAAGCCAAAGCTCTCCACAAATTGTTCACACTCAATATACTAACAAACACAATGCGTATATATTAAATGCCATACTCTTCTCAAACCACAAAATAGACTAAGGGTTAGAAATGCTTCAAAATATACTATAATTGGGTAAAATAAATCATTTGGTGTTTTGATTATCAACAGTTTACTTGCCTTCCAGTTTCAGCGCGACTCAACAAAGGTAATTTTTAAATCAGATTCTAACATCCAAGCAAAAGAGTGACAAGAGTGTCAGGTTGTCAATGCGGGTTTTCACCAAAACAACCAGAGGCAGGACAGTTATGAGTAAGAGGCTTTATACAGTGTTGAAGGATGTAGTGTTGTTACAAAGAAAGTTTGAAAAAAGAAAAAAAAAAGAAAAGGGGGGGGGAAGCACTACACGATTCAGTTTATGAAAAACAGGTGACATTTTCTTGGACACGCACAACAAATCTTAATCTTCAGTGCATTGCAAGCTTAATCCAAGACTTCATAGGGGGTGCAAGTGCTTAATCAAAATCAATGTGGTGTGATAATTTAGGATTAAATATTCTAACTGGATTTTTATGTCTTTAAAACATGATGCCGGGATATTTCTTTGCACACATCAAATGTTTCCAGGGTTTTGAAAACCAAAAAAAAAAAAAAAAAAAAATTAAATAAAAACACTGAAATAAATATCATATAATTTAACCTTTGAAGTGAGATGATGCATCACACACAACCATGATGCAATGCCAGTATCATAACTGGTCTGCCACCTTTTAATATAAAAGGCAACAAACAACATCCATTGAATCCCTCTGGTTGAAATACAACTTTAGGCCTATGGGTTTTACACAAATTTCTTGTATATATGAGAAAAACAGCTGTTAAAATGGAAATATGGAATGACCTAAAAGGTAGTATTATACAATATTTTATGTGTAATAGCTGTAACACTTAACTAGATCCAGAAGGCAGCAAAGTTGGCTTGAGGTGGACTTATCCTATAAGGTCATACAGATATGATTAAGTATATATTTGTGTAATGAGAAAAGCTTTTAAAGTTTGTATTTTTTGCAAGTCTTCGCCTAACCAGACCTCTGGATTAGGCTTGCAATGATCACCTCTCCTTCGCATATGAAAAAAAATTAACATGTTACATGCCAGACTCATCCAGCTCCCCTGACTTGTTTTCTCTCCCCATCCCATGCTCACTTCTTAGATAGTGCTGAATAAGTGAGGGGAAAGAAAAGTAAAAAGTAAAAAAAAAAAAAAAAAAAAAAAGCCTTTCTCAGTCCATTTCTACCACCACTACTGTAATCAGTGGTAGTGAAACTGTGCTTACAATGCTGGAGATTAAACCTGGGAGCATGATAAGAGGCCATCTGACAGTTAAAATGCAACTTAACATTGCCTATGTTTGACCACACCCTGTATCATTCTGTCCATCAGAGCTTAATCCATATATACATCAGTCATTCACACTCTTTTACACTCACCCATACTTACAAAACTCGTTACCATCAAAGTGCAAACGAAAATTAAAAAACAATAGGTACTTTCTTTGCCTTTAGAAGACAGGAGAAAGCATAGACATTCTTCATATTCTCAAATCTACAATTATAGCAGCCTAAAAGGATAAAATGTAAGCTGAATAAGGTGCTTTAGCTTGTGCCTTCCTGGTGCTGAGGAAAAAGATGATGTTTGTGCATAACACTGATCTTAGGCCAATTCAGCTCTTTCTCAAAGTCTGGTTTTACAACTTGATAGAGTAAACTAAACTAGTCATTGATCTGCATTTATGAACAATTTGTAGCTACAGCACATACTGCTGGAAGGCGGATTGGGAATGGAGGTATAAAGGGCAGGGAACGGGGGTCTGGGATCGGGAAGTGGATGGGTATTCAGGCAGACAGGTTGTTGGCCAGCTCAATGAGTGCAAGAGCACCATGAAGACGCTCTCTTTGCTCCTGGAGGCGGCGCTTGGCAGCACCCCCTCCCTGGCTGCCCTTCTCCTCCTCTGCACTCTCTTCCTCTTCTCCGTTCTCTTCATCAGACTGAAGAAGCTCCATGGGATCCTGCTGCTCCTGATCCTCTGCTCTTGCCTTGCTCTGTGGCTTCACCTTGGTAGTTGTAGGGGCGCGCTGCTCGCGGGTTTGCCAGTACCTGCAAGTACAGAAAAGAGGATATTAGTTTAAGCAAAAAATCACTATACATGCACAACAGAAATTGTACTATCAAAACTCGGGCTCAGCCCACTTATTGAGAGCAACAGTACAAGGAGTCCTGTGTAGTCACTTACTTTGCTAGCCACTCAGCCACAGCCTTGTTATCCACAGACTGGGCCTTCCCCAGACCCTCCTTTGGTTCCTCTCTCTTCAGGCGGGAGAAGGGATGCTTGGGACAGTGACGGTTGGCATGTGTAAAACGATTGCCACATCCTAAGAGCAACAGGTACGGATACATTTGGTATTAAAACCCATGTTTCTCTGTTGTATCCATAGCTAAAATATGTCATACATGAACGTGTGATGAAAATGTAAATGGTATATATTTCTCTTTCTTTCTTTCCTTCCT
This sequence comes from Acanthurus leucopareius, assembly GCA_029814765.1. Taxonomy (NCBI): domain Eukaryota; kingdom Metazoa; phylum Chordata; class Actinopteri; order Acanthuriformes; family Acanthuridae; genus Acanthurus; species Acanthurus leucopareius. The sequence goes on from JAQMCX010000048.1 coordinate 5,999,403, forward strand.
TCTTTTTGCTGCTGTGGTCATTAATTATGTAGTCATATTCTGGCAATGGTTTTCAGCTTGTACATGTTTATTACAACATACAGTTGCACTTTCAGGTTTGCGTTTGTTGGGTACTTTCCAAATGATTAAAATATACCTCAGCCAGTTTAAAGCTCCAGTCAGTCACACTAACTGAGCTACATTTCATGCCATTGGAAAGTACCTGAAAGTGACAAGTGAATAGTTTGATCTTGTTTTTCAGAGCAACTTCTGCATAAAGTGTGGTATTTTCTAAAATCCACATTTCAAACCCACCTTTCTCAGAGCAGACAAAGGGTTTCTCCCCAGTGTGCAGCCGCTGGTGCGTCTTCAACTGACCACTCTGGACAAATGCCTTTCCACAATTTGGGTAGTCACACAGATAGGGCCTCTCTCCTGTCAGAAAATAAGGATATTGATCAGGAAACAGTACTGTCATTGTTTTTTTCCATTTAAGTTAACAACACTCTGCTGCTCCACGATACACACACACACACAGAACACTTCTTTTAAACATGAACACTAAAGCTAGAAAATTCATAAAAGTATTTGGAGTTTTATTATTTCCTGTTTTCACAGACCAAACACAGCTGTCCCCCTTCCTGTTGAGCAGTTTTCATGACCCTCCCTGCCTCTGATAGTGCAGGGAGGACATAAAAATATTGCATGTCCCCCTTTTTTCAAGGCACCTTTCTTTTTTGACATTAAGTGATACATTATAATGGTTTTTTAAAAAATTTACACCTGCACCCCTCACTTCTTACCTGTGTGTGTTCTCTTATGAGCCTGAAGAGACTTCTCTCGAGGAAACACTCGGTTGCAGATGTTACAACGAATGCGGCTGGATGAAGTTTCCCCCTCACTTATCAGCTCCCGGACAGTATCAGCCCGTGGACGCCCTCTGCGAATACCATCCTGACAGCAAGAATACACAGAAACTTTACATTAGCTAAAGCAACACCTTTAATGCTTCTTTTAAAATATAAAAGCTGCCATAATTAACAAACATAGTACAAAATGTTGTCATACTTTGTATGATGAAATAGGCATACATTAATAACACCGGTAGTAATAAATTTGCAGAGGAATCATATTCAAGGGGAAATGTTTAAAACAAATATTTATGTTAAAACTACCTCTACATCCCTATATAGTTGTTATTATAAAGGAAAGTCCATTACAAAGTTACTCACTAGTGTTTTGTATTTCATACAATGCAACATATTATCAATCCCAATTTCCTTCGCTGAGCTCACGTGTTACATTGTAGCAGGACGCACGTTTGTCTATTATAGATCATCCACATCCGGTTACATTTTTGGCGCGCGACTAGACGTCATGTATGAGCAGCTGCTCCAGAATCAGGAAGTAACTGGGGTTTAAAATCCACCATGTCACACCCTAATGCGCGGGCGTTTTTTTAAATGACTCTCCATCTCGGCCATATTTCGAACATAACGTCGCTTTTTTCCAGTAGAACCAGTGTAAGAAATGAACAGTTTACCAACAGACAATTAATATTAAATAACGCCTCTGTTAGACACAGCTTGACTTTCAAATGTGTCAGTATCATCTTACGTGCACTCTTTTCTTTGCACGGCTGGTGTTAATACAAGTAGTTATTCATGGTTTATGTGTTGTTATAACTTATACATGCTGTGTTATTTGTGCATTGGTGTGCTGTCAATGGTCTAAAATCATTCAAGACCAGCCACATGCTTTGAATTAAACTCAGTCTGTTAAACAGTATCTGTCATGCCAAACATAGTATTCAGTAACATTAAAGTTAAAATAATCGATACCTACCCTGATCTGGTCAGGTGAAGGAGCTGTGTCTGCTTCTCTTGCAGTCTGGGTCCCGGTAGGCGACGAAGCCCCGCTCACCGAGCCCGGGCTCAGAGTCACATTGTGGGCGTTCTCCCCCCACTTCCACGGGTACACCATAAAGTCGCTGAAACCGGGGCTTGTCGGTGTCAAGGCCTCCGCGGTTCTTGGTTTAATCGGGGTAGTCTTGATGACGGACACCAAAACTCTTTTGGGTGAGTCGTTGCAGAAAATGACGTGCGGGTGCTTGTTGTCGGCCATTGTATGAACGTCAAAACTCCGGTGTTAGTCGCAAAAGCGAGCAAAAGCTGTTAAAAGTTCTAACTTGTAATTCAATATTTTAACAATCAAAGATATAAAAGCAACGGATTAAAAAGTGCGCCTTTTCAATCTGGAGTGAATATGTCCTTCATTTCCAAGGAGAAGCACAAAAAAAATCACGGATCCGTTTTACAAAGTATCCACAAAAGATACAGTCAGATGGGATGGTGATGGTAAGTTTCCTTCTGGTCTCAGCGGCCCGTATGAACTGACCTGAGTGTGCGCCCACAGGAACGTTGTCCCGCGTTGCAAAATCGCGCTCGAGCACTTGATCAACCAATCGGCTGCAAGGATGTGATCCTACATGTCAGAAATGACCAATAGCAGTAGCTGCACAGAGTCAGCCAGCAAGCCGCGGTGCTCATAGGCTGAACGACGTTGCTTCGTGCGTTCGTACGTGCGGAAGTCTCTGTCCAATAAGATTTAAACACTTAAAGCGCGCTCTTGCTCGCTAACAAAAAGATTGGCCGTAAGGAAGAGCAAGGTACTCGGTCATGCCACGACGAAGCCAATGAGAGAGAAGGGCGGTTAATTTTACATCGCAGCGGAGCAGATGGCTCTTTCCCGCGCTGAGGAATCTGTTTATGTTACTACATTTTGGTCAGTTTAAAGGGAAAAGAAACTGTGGCCCAGAGGCGCCAAAGTTACGTAATCATTTTAGGGCGGAGATACATGAACAAAGACTGTACTTCAGTGAGAGAAAGAGAAATAGAAACTAAAGGTTATTTGACATTTTTTAGCCTTAAATTAGTGTAAAATAGAAAAAAACACTTTTTAGACACTCCTTTTCTCTTTACTATGAAAGATCCACCTAAAGCTGTCATTTATGTTCAAAAAGTTTGCACAATAGCTTAGAAAATAACCAAAATAAAGTTTGCAGTCATGGGGTCCTAAAGCAGCAGAAGCTGCTGTTGTAAGCTTTTCTCTTGTCTGTCATTTTGTGTAACCTAGGAGGATCATTGAAATGTATTTGGACTGCACTGTGTCTTTTCAGGTAGTTATCCTTCTGGTCTATTGTCAGAATAATGTCTGATTCACTGGCAAATACACACCATTCACATTACAGCCAAACAATCTATAGTAGACCTACTTTTTTTTAAAAAAAACACTGGTTCTACTTTTGATGAGTAATCTGTCATAATCTTTGATTTTCATAATGAATATCACAGCCTTGTTGCAAACATAGCCTAGTTAAAAATCTTGTGCAAAAAACTTTTTTTTTTTAAATGTCTTGCAGAATTTCCCTTTATATTAATGATCATTTCCACTGTGACTGGATGCTCAAGTCTAATGTACACTATTCAATATTTCAAGTATGAATAAAACTACACGTTACCCCATCTTTTGGAGCTCAAACACACTTTTGATACCAATTGGCAATTTCTTTACACGTTCTGGTACCAGTGCAGTTATTTAATTTTTAATGCAGCACCTACAACGGACCTTACAGACTTGTACTTTCCAATCTGACCACTAGATGCAGCTAAAATTCATTAATGTTAAATATCCTGACTCATCTTGCTAGTGAGAGTGACGCAGCTTTATCAGATTTAAGGTCTGTTCAGCTAATTTTGTTATAATAAATGGATCAGAAAGTTTCACTAGCCTAGGCCTATATATATATGCATTACATTCATTAGATAATTTCATAAATAATAGTATGATAGTCATGATCCATGAGGGGAAATTAGGTTTGTTTAAACAGTATTTAAGAGGAAATGCATTTTGTGAATCATTTTTGAGGTTGCACGGATATACAGCTCAGTGGAGACTGCACCGTTTAGAAAACAATCATTAGAAATAAACTTGTAGAAAATTAAATAAATATTCTCAAAGTAATGTTATACACACTGCTTAGAAGTAAATGAGAGAAAAACCTTTTTTTTCTGGGAGAAAAACGAAAAAAACTCCACTTTGTTGGACCTGAGCCAGTTCACCTTGTAAAGTTATGCCTGGGGTTTTGCTGCTAAGTAGACTGTCACCATTAGCAACTCCGTTCGGAAACAGTTGCTGCCTCTCACAGTCTCCAGTTGATGATTGACCAACTTGGATTGATGCCCGGTCAGAAAAAGAAGCTTTTTAACTGAACTAATAGGAAGGCAAGACCAACTACCAGTTTAACTATCTTTTATCAGTACGTGTTATCTAGAAACTGTTCCCCAAAATACGGCAACAAGTAAGATATCAACATAGCCTTAGGTTACCTAGGTAGCATATAAAGCAACTTGGCTACCTTACTAGCCAATGAGGTTAAATATCGTATGAAACTGTCTTGAGATAACTTTGTGCTAAAACCAGCGTTAGGTTGACTGTTAGTTACCAATTTATTGTGTCATAACAAATTGTAGTGATTGAGCTGTTTATCATCCTAAATAAATACTGGTGTCCCCGTAATAAGTTAGCTAGTTACGCTGAAAGTAGGCCAGTCACCCAAACCCTGCGTTAGCATATTAAATGTTAAGTTGGCTAGTTAACTGAAACTTTTTTTTAGAACATTTGCATGTTCCTGCACCTAAAAAAATCACAAATATCCTCAGTGACTGCTACCTCATGAATTTTTTACTATGTTTTTACATGGTTAGTGTTCTTTATTACGAAATTACTTTAAAAAGATACCGTAAATAACTTAAAAAAACATTTCAATGTTTAATGTATTAACGTTAGCTGGGAATTTGCTGGTGTCATTCACTGAAAGGGAATGTTTTCACTTCACATGTAATGCACTTTATAGTCGAGGGTGATTCGTTGTTTAACAAATTAAATTCCATTTGACTTCAGTCCTTGTGACAATATGAGCACCTCGACCTGACTAAGCAAAGAATAATCCAACAGCGTTTGCAGAGAACTTGGGCCAAGTCTGTGTAATGAATATTGATCGGTGGATAGCCTATTGATGAGCACGGGGCGTGGCATCGCGCATTTCCACACGTGCAAACATTTAAAAGTGTCGACAAACTGCTGCGTGCATTTGTTGGATGTTCACTGGGGCAGGAAAATACCCTTTGCAGCTCTTTTCTGTTGTAGCTGTGCAGGCAAACGGTCGTTTCTCGAGCTTTAATTTACGGTTCATCATTTTCAAGACATGTTTTCTTTTTAAGGAGGTACTGACTCTTTGAATTCTGCCTCTTTTTTATATCACATACAGGCTAATATGCTGCCGGACGCCTACGGTTGTGTTGTGGCGAACCGGTTCGGGGATCTTCTGGATGACGATGCCGACCCGTTCGACTTAATAAGCGAAGTGGAAACGTTAAAGGAGAAAAAGAAAAAGAAGAAGGAAGAAGATGAGAAGAAAGGAAAGCTGAAAAAAGCTGGCTCAAAGGAATCTCAGAGAGACAGACGTCTCCCCCTCGCGTCGGATGGTCAAGACCTGGCTCCAGGTGAGCTAACAGCTTTGCTACATCCTGATTTGTTGCACACCCTAAATCCAAACTATTCTGGCAGCTGCTGGTATTTCTAGATTGGATAGTCCAGCCAAGAGTCGGTTTGCTCAGGCTTTGTCAGCTGCTGATGGTGCAAGGTCAGCGATGCTGCTGAGCACATGTGCATGCTGTCAGGGTGGGTGGCTGCGGGGGGATTATCTGAAGCCAAATGACATGCTCCTAATTTTATTGCACATTCAGATTGCATCCAAACGCATAAGTTTATTCCTAACATGAGAAAACGCCTTATAACGATTCACTTTAAAAATATACTGCAAGACTTAAATAGATGACCATCACTTTTTGGTATTAAAGACTATAATAAATGGGCTTTGTAATCCAGTGCTTTCAACAAGGGGCTTTTGATTTGCTTCACTAGACCTGTAATATTTTTACTTAATTGGGAAATAAAAAGGAAGATTGTCCTGAAATACAACTCTATATGTATAATGTATCACTACCTCACTTTTGCTCTTCAGCCCGAAAGCAGCAGCAGCAGCAGCAGCAGCAGACACGGCCTGGACCAGTGGCTGATAGCAGAGACGGCGGAGATGGCAGAGAGGAAGTCCAGAGGGGCACAAAGAGGGCTGCCTTTGGGGAGCGTAGATCCAACCAAGAGGAGAACCCACAGGACTTTTCAGTCTCAAGGTATTTGTCCTCCAACGAGGTGAGGCTGAAACTCAACTCTGAATATATATTTTCAGAGTTTGTACAGAGCAACCACCAAGTGTCTAAATTATGACGTAGGTAAATGTTACTGTCAATTTATAAAATTAATTAATTCAATTTAGAATTTCCTACAACGAGGGATATTTTTAATTGTTAAAAGGGAAATTTCCTTCCATTTTTTTATTTTTTTTATTTTTATTTTTTAACCAAAGTGGTAAGTTCATGAGCAATGAAACACCCTTGCTTTATATTATACTCCCTGGTTTTGCTGCTACTACCTTACCTTGCTGGTTTTATTACAAGTAAGTGATGAATGGTGGTGATAGTCTACATTTTAGCATGAACTATACTTCAGTAATTGTTACTGACTGGAAAAAATGTGACTTTTTTTCTTTTTAAATTAGATCCAATTACTGACCAATGTCTAGAGCAAGACTCAACCAGCTTGGTTTAAAATGGAAGCTCTGTCACAGGAATAAACAGAATTTTGATCTGATTGGTCCCCAGGCCTTCCTCTAACGCAGAATCTGACTTCAGAGGCAGAGGGGGGATCAGAGGTAAGAGAGGAGCAAGAGGCGGAGGAGGATATGCAAGGAACTCAGACAGCATTAACCTGAGGGGCAAGAGAGAGTATGATCGACATAATGGAACGTAAGCCTTTCTGTTCATGTGTAGTAGTCCAGTTTTGAAAGCTAATGCTTTTGTTGTAATGGTGTATTGAAAACTTTTGTAACATTCATCACAGAGGTATCTCTCCTGAGGAAAAGAGAGGAGGCAGAGGACCCTGGAACTGGGGCAGTGCTGGAGATGCTGCAAGGTAAACCAGACTTCATTATGAGCATGGAAAAGACAACTTGTACACTTTGGCACAATATAGACTTGTTTCTGTTTGTTTGTGTCCTTTTGTGAAGCGAACTAATGGAAATGACATCTGATACTCCAGTCAAATCCGAGGAACCCCAAATGCTTCTGGAGGAAGAGAATCAGAATCAGTGAGTGTTTCGTAAAAACGCCATGAAGACCACGTCACCTGGTTTAGTGTCAGTCGAGTAGCAGTTGACTAGTCTAGACTTGTACAAGAAAAGAGACTAAGCAAAAAGAAGAAAAACTATGATGACAAATGATTCTCCCTTTTTTTCCTAAGCATAAAAAAAATGAATAAAGGAATGTGCTTTTCTTTTTCAGCAAAGAACAAGTGCTAAAGTTAAATTGATCCAAAACTGAACTTAGCATAAAGCAGGTTTCTGTTTTAAGTTTGTTTTTATAAAAACACATTTAGATTCATCTTGAAATAAAAAACCTAAATGTATGTCAATGTGAAGTGGATTAACAGATATAGTTTGTGCTATATATCATAGAGCATCAGAAGAGGATGGAGAGATGGTGGTCCAGGTTGCCATGGAGATGACACTGGATGAGTGGAAGGCCATGCAGGAGATAAGTCGACCAAAAACCGAGTTTAATATCCGCAAAGCAGAGAATACAATTCCCTCCAAGGCCAAGGTCATCCACCAGTCAAAGTACCAAGAGGTAGGACTGTGCATATGACAAAAAACTCACAGGTCATCGAACATCCTGATACCCTGATACCTGGGTCGTATCCTTCTCACCTTTTTCACCCCTGACCCATTTTCATGCTTGATTATACTGTATTACAAGTAAAAGAAATAATGTGTAAAAATGGTTAGAAGTATCACAACCAAACACGTTGAAACTGTTGAATTGTAGCAGGATTAAAAAATATAACATAATTTTAAATACCAAATGAAAATTTCCTGCCTGCATCTGTGCTGCGTGAAAGAACACAAAGGTTCCTTGAAATGATGAAAAATCTGCAATAATATGCAAGGCGGTATTTTTTTTTTTTAATCAACACAAGATGTTTAAGTCCTTGCTTAAAAGAACCTGACTGCATAAATCAAAGCAGCTTCTGTGAGTGGGCCATGATTTGGCAGCTCATTGTCTACTGCAATGGGCACCTCAAATTTTTACCTCTGGCTTTTACTAAGGCTTTCCTCTTGCCTAGAGTTTTATTTACTTTTGTGCTGTAACTGTTTTCCTCCACTATTCAGAGCCTCAAAGGGGCTGTTGAGGATATGGATGATGGCAACTTCCTCCGAAGGTCTGTGAATGACATCACATCCCTTCTTAACATCAATTTTGGGAGTCTTGGGCGCCCTAGTCGTGGAGGTCGGGGAAGAGGAGGCCGGGGTGGTCCAACTAGCCGCCCAGAGCGAGTCAAACCCGTATTGGAGAGGGTAAGTTTTAACTCTTGGCTCACTTACTGAGAGTGTATTTGTTAAATAAAACATTTAGATGCTCTGAATGAAAAATAATAATAAGCATTTATAGAGGCTGGGCCACTTGAAGTCAGTTTTCTAGATTGGGACATTCAGCATTAGAAACTCTTAAATAAAAGTGCTTACCACTCTTTTTAATCAAAGAAAGTAATAAACAACCAACACAGTTAACATAATATTGGTAGTAATCACAATACTAGAAACTGATGTTAAAGTTTTAATGTTTTGTTTAGTGTTACTGATGTCTGATCTCCCACCAGGAGGATGATCTGGCTCCTAATCCAGATGACCCAGAAGACTTCCCAGCACTGTCAGCAGGAAGATAACTGAATTCACTGTATCTCCGGTCAGGATTAGGGTTGCACTTGGCACTTCATAAAAAATGACACTATTTTCTTGTTTCTGCTGTTCTTAAGGTTTGGGGTTTTATTGTATTTGATTTATTTTGTTCTATTTCACCAAAGGCACTGTTCAGCATGACTCCCAGGCAATAAATGCTTTCGCAAGTTTATCTTGGAGATCTACTTCTTGAATTAACACTTAAGCATGAGGAGTTTGGAATTCATTGGCAATAATGCAAATGTGCTTAAAGAACAGAAGCATGTCTTACTGTGAATCTTAGAAAATACAAACAGCTAAGTTCTTTTAAAAAATGGGTTCATGCTTTATCACAGTGAAGACAACTGTCAAATTTATACTGTGTTAAGTGCATCTTAGTACATATAGCATATGGTACAAAAACAGCCAGAGATAGACTTGGAGTACATTTTATTTAAAAAGTATGATTCTATGTGCTTCAAGCAAATGTCTTAAGTGGATTATGAACATGAGTTAGACAAGGCCCCATTAGGGCCATTGATTTATAACCTACCATGATTCAAACATAGTAAAAAATATCTGAAAAATACAGAGTATATCAAATGTTGACATATTTACAGTCTTGAAATACAGTAGCTGAAAGGCTTCACAAAAAATGACAATAAAGACAAGCCAGATATTGAAAATGGAGTTGCAAATGAGCACAGTATTGCATCTTATGGAATGCTTGCTGATAAAAGATTTGATGGTTCGACAACATCCAAGAGCTGGTTTTTATCCCAATCTTCTGTGCAAATACCTCTACAATTTTTAACCTGAATGTGCCTTTCCCATCTCATTAATCAGTTTCTGTTGCACAGTGCTTAATTTTGAGGGAAAGTCTTTGATTCACCTGAAAGTCTGATAGTTGTGGGTCCGATCTGTTTACTACTGCATGCTTCATTATGTAGGGCACAACCAGGCAATGATTAAAAATATCAATTTGTTTTATGATGCTGTGTTAAAAAATAAAAACCAAAGTGCCTTACAGGTAAAATAATGTCATCAACAGTATAAATGAACATACATGTCACATCACATTGGTTAAAGTTTGTTCCAACCTTTTTTTCAAACAAGTCTATTGACAGAGCAGTATGGTTGTGTAGAAGTTGGATTTCATGTAAAACTTCTCAGGGTTTCCAGATCCACAGGCTCATCGAAGAAGAGGAGCTCTAGCTTTGGGTATGGAGTGACTAAACAAAACAAAGACAAGGTTGGTATTAATAGAAGGATGGGTTTCATTAATTAACACTGCACTATTAAATTAATCAGTAAACATCTCTACATTCATGCAAGCAGTGTTTACACATATGAATCAGATGCCTGTGAGAATGCTCTACTTCTGATATTTACAAAATGCCATTTAATACTATATAAAATACAATAAGTAGCACAGAGAGAGGAATGAGATACCATAGTCTGGAAAATCGAACTGAGTGCAAAGAGCTGCGAGCTTTACGTCCTCTGGAGACAGTGCGTCTGTTGTATGTAAGAAATATAAGAGAAAATGAAAGATAAAATAGATTTAAAAATGACAGATTAGCACCAGTACAGGATGCAGACATGGATACAGAGTGGGGCAGAGGCAGAAGACACAGTGAGCAGCAGAGTCCAGAGAAGCTATAGCCAGTCATACTTTGAAATCCCCTGTTCTTAGAGAACATGCAAGGAAAGCTACAGGAAGAAGCAGCAGGGAGGACTGAGGCAGGCGGAGTTGGATTTGATATCCTGACACTTAATGTAGGGTCAGACTTATTAACTGTTAGTCCTGGACAGTATCAGCCTGTATATTATGTTAGTAAAACATTTGAGAAGAGAAGAACCACGGCTGGGTTGCAACATCTTGGCTGAAATTACAGACAACCACTTTCACTATATTTGTTTTTTTTTACTTTGTTGGATTATTTCGATATAAATTAAAGTAAGAGTAAAGTTATATTTTATCACAAAAACAATACAAAAATGAAAGTATTAAGCTAGAGAATAGCAAGAGATATTTAACTCTTGACTTCTAAAATTCTAAAACTCTTGAATTTGCTACATTTCATGTCTTTGACAAATGTAATTTATTTTCTCTGAATTTGTCAATTTTAGGTTAAAAGAGTAAACTAATTTTAACTCTTAATAATTTGCATGGTTAAACTGCTGTTTAAAAAAACTAAATTAAATCAGTTATCCTTCTGGAATGAAATTTGATTTTTCTTCCAACCAAGTCACTGCCCTTCAGATGTCCTGAGTTAAGATGAGAAACATCTCAGCTGTCAGACCAAAATGATTAGAAGTGAATTCTTAAATCTGGTTTATTCCTAGCTATGCAAAAGATCTGACTGACAAGACTTAGTGGAAAAACCAAAATTGGATTTTGATTAAACCCTTATCCTTGTTAATGCATCCCAGCATAAGTACATGAAGTTATTAAAGCCCCTTTTACACAGCCTGTTCAGGGCCAAGATGACGTGCTGTTATTTAGCCTCAATGTTCTGTATAAGAAGTACTAACACGAATTTGGGGGGTGGGCATTAGATGGCAGGATGGAACCAGGTGTTGAGACTTCACGTCATATGTTTGATATGGCATAATGGAGAGGTAAAAAAAAAAAAAAAAAAAGGTTGAAAAGTTAACAGCTTACCGACAGTAACCAAAAATGTTGTTCAGAAAGGGTATACTGTTTAGAAAGTTATGTGACCACTCCATATGTATGTGATCTGTCACATGAGATGCCGGCGCTGTCGTGTTACACATAATGGCTCTCTTCTGGAGCACCAACATGCTTAAAAAATCCCACACTGTGGTGATATTATGCTGCTATTAGATGGTTCAGTATGAAAACCCCAAAAAGAAAAAAGCAGGCATTGTATGATTCTTGTCTCTGGCGTGAGATGTCTGTGTAAAAGGGGCTTACGATACAACCTCTGTCTTGAACATTAAGAGGAGAAAGATGGAGCGTGCTGAGCCTGGGGACTCTGACTGGATTTACACAGGCCCCAACTGAATAAACTTTTATCAGAGATCTGCTCATGCTATGGCTGCCAAAACTGAGGAGAAACCATTTAAACATGAGTTTTCCTGTTTGGACAGCATGGAGAGCATCTGTTCATAGAAAGCTGATCAGTAAAAAATAAGTTTCTGTTTGTTGTGTAATTGCAGCCCAGGCCTCCATTTGGCTCAGAGAGGGTCTGAGGGAGCTTGCCTGCAGGTGGACCTGTGCCATGTTTAAGTTGATGAGGGTGCCTGTGTTGGCTGTGTCTCTATGGCTGTCACATGGCTCACAGTACATTGGGTCTCTGTCGCCAGCCACTACATGCAAGTTGCCTAGGGACCTGACCAGTCTGGTGTGGCACAGGGAGCTGGCAGAGAGAAGGGAAGCTGTTAATTTACTCCACAAGGACTCATGAGTGGCTATAGCCTCTTGGTTGCTTTTCATCTGTGTAAACCTCCCATAAAACACATCAAAACAGAATATAATGCATTAAATATTACATCCACTCAGCACAATCCTGGATAATGGAATAAACAGGGCGTGCAATTTATAAAGAACACATGTCCAACATGAGATATTACATTAGCTCTTAAGCATAAAGAAAAAAAACAGGCATCTGGTATCTATAAGAAGGAGAAGTAATGTCCTCTTTTATTTTTTTATGCATTCCCAGATAATAAAGGTGGGTTTATTGAGTGCCCATATTAACAGTCACTGACCTTCCTCCAACTCCGTTGGCAGGCAGTGAGGTTCTGGTCCTCTTCCTGCTGTCTGAGTGTTCAGACAGAGCCAAGGGGTGAACACTGGCCTTACAACCCTGAACACTGGCCTGCACCATGTTCGTGCTGCAGAGGGGACAAAGTGTGACTGATTAGTCTGAGTCATGTCTACTGTCACAGTGAAAGTGTGCATGTTATATGTTCACTGCACACTTTACCTTAGCGACTGTGATGATGACCTTGTGTGAATCTTATTTTCTTCTTGTCTGTGAAAACAGGATTAACAATTGTGAAAATTTTATTAAACTTTGTACATTGAGAGATTTCAGAGAAAGGTGACAGGACAGAGTGAAGGCAGAGACTGAATGGGGATGAGTGATGTGCTTTCAAAAAATCAGACAGCACTGGACTTTTTCATTATTGCATCCTCAGCAGCCATGTAGGATTAGTAAAGTAAGTGAGTACCAGAAAAAGCCACTAGGTGGCACTAAACAACTTCAGAGGGCCTTGATTTGCCTTTTCACAAAGTTTAAACTGTTTGACAGGGTTTAAATGTAACTTTTTGAATTGCATTCCACACAACAACCAGCAAAGCATGATACTGAAAGATGACAGGATGATGGGAACAGAAAAACAAAATCTTTATGTACAGAAAATGGTAACAAGGATGAGGCAGGAGCCTCAGACATTTTAGAACTGGCTCTGCTCTACAGCATTACGTTTACTGTGCTTTCAGAAAGACTTAAGTAACAAGAGGATGAATTTGAACAAATTTCTGATTGGTTTGGGAATTAAAAAAGAGACTGGGGTCTCACTTACAGCAATCTCAGAAAGAGCTCCAGAAGGGGGGGGGCAGGACAGGTTAACTCATTGAAATCCTAACCCGTCTATACAGAAATGCAGGATGGCAGAAGGGAAGCCATACACAATCCACCACAGGGCAAGGCTACACAGGGAGGAGAGCAGCATGGCTACCAGCCATCTGAAAGGAGGACAAATCCAACAACAAGAGCAAACGGAAAAAAAGGGGAAAAAAGGAGGGAGAGACAAGAGACGTCCAGGCAGGACACAAAGCCTCTGATGTTCTGCTTTTCCACTGGGAATGGATTAGATGAAATACCTCTTCCAGAGCCTTGCATCCAACAGTGCCAGTCACAAAGTTTTTGATCTTCACTTGCTCTGATGTGTGAGCAGTTTGCTATATACTTAGAACCTGACTAATGTGGGAATTTTGAAGTAAATATCAATATATGAGAGTTTAAAAAAGCTGATGAGGCTGATACCAGCCTGCCAATGTTGGTCAAGCTCTAATACTTTATTCACAAAAACATATCTATAAATAGTAAAAACCTGAAAAGTACACTTTATCAAATTCTGTTTCACAGGCAATTTAAATTGGACCATTTTGAGTTGGCAGAGACAGAAACCTTAAGGGGTAAACAAAGCTCATATGGTATGTAACACTGATCCAGTCACAAAAGCAATGGAAAAACAACAGGCAATTGACAATGAGTTAGCCCAACATTAATTACATGTTAGACACAAACATAGATTGAACATTGAGGCATGTCCATGCGTGCATGTCCAAGGGTTTCATGCCTGTTGCCATGCATGAAAAAGGAAGTAGAAAGGATAAAAAAGTTTTATATAATCGTCGTTCTAATCGTAACTGGAATTCAACATGCACTTCAGTATTACATAATAAAACAAACAGTGGAGCCAGATGGTGAATTTTTGCTGCAAGTTTTACGCTGATAAAGCATATGGCCTGAAGTGTGAGCATATTTCCCTTCTGCCTCGACTCCCTCCCGAGAATGGATTTGTACCCATTTTCATCCCACTACCTTGTCAGAGGCTCACATATGTTGTTTTATATCCTTTGAATAAGAATCAGAGGGAATTTACATCACATTTAGAACAGTCAAAACTGCTCATTAAACTCCAAACACCTCAGTCAAAAATCATTTTAACACCAAAGTACTACTGGCACCTTCAGCTTATGTTGTTGATCAGACAAGTGGGCTACTTTACCAAACAACAAGTACCTACTGCAGATCAGAACGAGGACAAAGTTTCCCTGACTAACATTTTTTCTTGATAAGAGCCAAGTCAGTAATGCAAGCCAAAGCACTAAAACATTTAATTCATCTAATCCAGGTCTTGTGTAAAACCTGGATTAGTTGAATAACCGCTGCTGTTGTTAACAAGTACAGCGGGCTCAACTTGAGAGCTTCACTGTAACTCGGAGGATATCTCGGATAAGCCTTGATATCAAAGCAGGACAGCTCATAATGAAAGGCGTGTAAATGTACTGCAACCACTAAGTGCATATCCACTTCACACCAGAGTCATCCAGAGAAAGAAAGAAAGAAAGAAAGAAAAAAAAAAAAAAAAAATTGAAGTCAGCCATACCACTCACTGGCATAGCAACCATTTCTACAGAGGAGGATGTCAGCTAGAAAGGAAGTGACGTGCACTTACCTCCATCATACTAAACCTCACATCCTCTCCCCCACTCATTCTCTGCCTCTCTCTGCTACCTTTTGAACGGCAGGCAACACATCGGCCACACCGTGCCCATGAGGCTGCAGCAGTACACTACCACCTGCCTGACATGGGACAACAAAAGCCAAAGCCATATGGGTACACTGGCAGTGGCCAGAACACCATCCTTAGCCATGCTGACACCCAACCTCCCACGGCTTGATTTAAATGGGCACAAATGAAGTGGACTTTATTTAGGGAACAACAGGGGGCAAAAAATGCTGGCTAGTCTTGTTCTTGTTCTACACAAAAACACTGACATTACCTCAGTCAGTTACCAAAGGCATAATGACGTGTTTTCAAGTTAATATGACTAAAATTGGTAGATCTTTTTTTTTTGGAGTTTATTTTATGGTACTGTTTACTTCCAAAATAAATCTGTTACAGATCACAAGTACCAGTCGTAAACTCTAGCATAGATACCCCTCATTAACATCACGTCACTAGCATTTAATTTTTTGGCAGTTGTGAATCAATGCACAATCTTACTCATCTAAAATGATGCCATCCACCTTAAAGTCAAATATTTCTCTCCCCTTTCACTATAGCTACTTCTGACCCCTACTGCAACCCAGCTGTCTGTTGGGTGATGTTAATTCAAATCTAATCCCCTGCTTTTGCATTATTTTATGCTACTTTATATGTATAATGTTCATAAAATCACTTTTTTATATAGAAATTGCTGTATGAGCTGCTTTGGACATTGTAGTCCTCAACAAATATACCTAAACAGTCTTGTGCCACTGATAAAAAAATGTTTAAGAAACGTTGTTATCTTAAATATTAATTTTTTTTGTACCGTCTTTTATTGGCTAAAATACCTCAGGGACAAAATGGCATGATAATGACTGGCAAACTCTACATCGATTTGACCAAACCTGCAGTAAAACAACTTCAGGAGTTGTATCTTTAACCCCACATCTTTTGTGCCTTTCTAAATCCAGCCCTAAAATAAATAAAATAAAATAAAATAAAATAACTAAATAAATAAGTAAAAATCCCGGAATATTGTGCATCAGATATCTCAAATCTAGCCCTCCAAGTATCTCACTCTGTGTTAAGTATTTGACCCGCTACTTCCTTGTCTTATTGTTAATCCTCATCACTCCAGGAGAGTAGATGAAAATGAAATGACTTATATTACACTAGACTGCATATGATGACATTTAATAAATAGAACCTACAGGAACATACAGAAACAGAGTTACTGAAATATTACAGATAGGGAGAAGAGGGATGCTGCCTACTTTCTGAACTCCCAGATAAATCATGATATTAGGATGAAAGCTGCCATGGCATGGGTAAGAGAGAGCAGTCCTAACAGATTAACCACGCCCACAACCTGTCAAAAAAGGACAGCTGACTTCCACGAATAAACATTGAGGAAAGAGGAAAGCTCATCAAATGAAACGATACATGTAGCCAGAAAAACAAAAACCCCTTAACTACAAGGTCACTTCCTGGTCATCATGAAATCCTAACTCTTCAAATCACAAATAACTTATGATTTGAAAAACCCTCCTGTATGCTTGTAATAGTCAAAGTGACTGACAAAGAAAGCCCCAAACACATCGATGTGATGCGTGACGTATGATGAGAAATGCAGGCTTTCTGGGAACTTACGATAGTGAACCAGAGGACGATCTGGACTGCCTCTTGCTCTTCAGGGCGCGCAGTTTATCGCCTTGTGTGAGACCGTCTCTCTCCTCTTCATCATTATACTGTAAAAAACCCAAAAAGCAATGAATAAATAAAGTGGTATTTGTAGATTTCTTTAGGCCTACTTTCAACTAGAACTATTAACTAGACTTAGAGAATTTAATAAGAGCTGTTAAGTGAATTTATGGTTCCACTCAAGAATTTAACAACAAGAAACATGCTGTCCTCACTTAGATGCTATTTCTAACAGAGGACTGATACAGAGCTTCATCACATGGTGCAATAAAAATCACATAAAACTCAACATCAGCAACAAAACTAAAGAAGCTTCAAACTCTACAGTGTCAATGCTTAACGGACATCTTAAACTCAACAGAACAGGAGATCTGTGCAATCAGCACAGTTGAAAGATGAACAACTAGGATTACTGTCACCAATTCTGTACCTTTTAGGGTCATTTTAAAACTCACCAGTTCCATCTCTTCTTTCTTGGATGCCCTGTTCTTATTGCTCCCGTTGATGGTTATGTCGTCCACTCCAGACAGGATCCTGGTCACAGCCATCTTGCCATTCTCTTGTTCATTGAACATCTTCTCCCGAAAAACATCTCCCTCTGCCCACAGATTGTTCTGCTTCCTGAAGTGATTTCAATGAATGACACTTATTTTTCTTGATAAACCATCACCATTATTGTCAAGATTCCTCAAAAGAACTGCCCTAACAAGAGATCCTATGATACAGAAGTTTTTTTTAAGTAACATGGACTTGCTTTTCCTGTGGGAAGGAGAATTTTTTTTTCTGAACTCTTTCATAAACTATTTGATTTTTTTTTTTTTTTAATTCTTCTCAATGGACACCTACTCTTCAACAAAGTTCTGCTGAGGCCCAATGATGGACCCTGGTCGGCAGATCCTTATCCAGGCAATTGCCTCTGCAGCAGTCAGGCGGTAATGCTTCATCATATAGCAGCCAATCAGAGTGCCAGTTCTCCCAAGACCAGCTAAAACAAAAAAAAAAAAGGAAGAAAAACGGTTATGGTAAAATATTATATTGTGCAAGAAACTGATTACTGAGCGCAGTTTTTTTGGCTGTAAGTATGTCTCGCAATAACCACAATCACTGAAAATAGTTTGACCCATCTACAACATTTCCTGCGGTTTCAGAGTACGCTAGAAATCTGACCTTTGCAGTGGACAGCAATGGCTCCTTCTGCATTCTCACAAATGTTGAGGAACTTCCTGACAATGGTGTCGTTTGGTGTACTCCCATCCACAAAGAACAGATCGTGATGCTCAAACCCTGACTCTGTGAAACGCCTGGCATCATACATCTTCTTGTTGAGTCGGATGATAGTGGTGATGTTATGTTTCCTAAAATATGGGATGTAGGCCTCAGGAGCGTGCAAAGGGTATCCTGAGATAAGAGAGAGAAAAAAAATCATATTAGCGTATGATATGTTGAAAATAAGACAGGGCAAACGTAGCTTTCAAGGTCAATTTCAAACTTAAAAAAAGTACATTTCACTTGCCATTCTCTATTTTGCTTTTTGGATGAGGCCCGCTGAAGGCAAGGAACTTCCCTGGAATAATCCAGTTCAAGTCTCCGTTTTCTGCTCTCTCATAGTGCTCATATTCTTCCACATCAAAGTTAGAGAAGTCGAGCCAGCCGTACTGCAGAGCCTGGTGGATCGTTGAGAGAGGGAGTTAATTTCATTTGGAGCATGACACAGCAAGACAGAAAAATAAATACATCTCAAAATGACCAACCTTGTGAACAGCGCGAAGGCAATCTAGGATGTTCAGATTGTACATGCAGGTTCCAAACGAAGCATCTCTAAAAAAAATAAATACAAATAAATGTGGTATGCTGACAGTTTTATCAGCTCAAAATACCAAGGATCTTTATTTACCTTAAAATGGTATGGAAAATTGCCATCTTACACATCCTGCCCTCACATGCTTTCTATTTCCCTCTTTCCACATGTTTTGTTCTGCATCTATTTTTAACGCTCCTCTTTTACTTCACCATTTCATAGTAACACTAATATTAGCAGGGCCCATAAGTTTTAAAGATCTGGTGATCTTGGGGCATTTTTCTTATGTTGCAGTTAAATCTAATTTTTAAAAAAAGATTTTTTTTTTAATTTTGATCTAATTTCCTGCAAAATTTAAAGTTACATTATTTGAAAAAAATATTGTGATTGATCATTAACTGGACAGTATGGCTTCAAAACCAAAATGGATTTTTAAGTCACACTGCTGTATATGTTTCAACAAATTGGACTGTTTGTCTCTGCAATTAGTGTTTAACAATAAAACTTTGCCGTATTACTGTCATAAATGATGATGTTGATAATGCTGCTGAAAATATATACTCACATCTGGCATAAACTGTACTTTACCTAATAAAAAATATTTGCAGCGTGAGTAAAATGTTACCTGAATGGAATATATGTTGAATTCCTTGACACCAGCAGACTGTAGGCCTCCTCTGGCATCATGTTAAGATTCATTACCTATGACGAGAAAATGTCCAATCAGCAAGTGCCCTTGTATTACAAGTGCATATGATTACACAAGCTATATGTAACATGTCTTGTACTGTTTACTTACTGCATATGAACCGATAAGATAGGCTGCATTGACCTGTTTCTTCTGATCTCCACAAGTATAAAATATGATCTTCTTCCTTGAGAGTGTTATGGACTGTGCAAAGGCAGTAATTAAACAACATGAACTGACGTGTAATACCTTACTAATTTTTTTAAAATCACAAATAAATATTAAATAGAGACATAGCAGTTACCAACAGTGGATAGACAAAAATTCAAAGTCATAGATGAAGGCCTCAGTTTGTAAATAAAATTGCTGCATAGGTTGTGGAGGGAATGACAATTCACAAAATTTGCAAGCTAAACAAAAGTCTGGCCATTCTCTAAATGAGAGAATTATGAAATAGAGCTTTCAAAAATTTTCTTATCAGTGTGCAGACAACTAACATATAAGCAGTTACACATAAAACTAGACATTGATTAACCATGGTGGTGCTTCAGAGTCTTTCTTTCAGGAGGAGCAATTAGGATCTTTACCTTGAGCTTCTTTGTGAGCTTGCAACAGAAGCGATAAAACATGGCCAGGTTAAGGGGACCAAAGTCCGCATAGAAGCTGAGGGAGAGGGAGATGATAAAGAAGAATGAGAGAGTCAGAGAGGCTATTTATGCAACCAGCTGCAGTCTCAGGGGAAGTTTCATTAGATAGAATCAGCTACCTCTGATTGAAACACTGACAAAGTAAAAACTATATTTGGAGGCTTTGATGCAAGAGTGGGAAAGTGAGAACAGGACAAAAAACTGCAAAAACAGGAGGTCTTTTTGTACCTCTGAAAAAAGATGTCCCTCAAAGGTCAGTCGTGTCTTCCCCAGAGGCCCGACTAACAACAGCCATTTGAAAGAGCTGTGCCCCCCTGTGCTGCAAGCCCTCAAACTTTGCTGTAGCAAGGTTTACTGGTTTTACTGGCCTTTAAATTTGAATTTTGTTTGTATTTCTTCCATTTCAAAATGGTATTATCACGAAATGTTTGATCGTAGGTGATGACCCTTCTGAATATCATCCAATAACTTCTGCAATCTAGATTCCCTGTATTTTGAAGAAGTGGTATGCAAGCCCCCTCACACTAGTTCAGCATTCATTGTCGTTTCATTTCAAAATGAAATAACAAACAGATGAGTACAGTTAAAAATGCAAAGGTGGAAGAATACTTGTAACTTACTTTTCATATGCAAGCTCTTCATCTATGCAGAAACAGTGTCGTTCGGCTGTGCTCTTGATCTTTTGCTTCAGTATGGCGAAATATAGTTGATCTAGAAGAGGGAGGGGGCAGGGCGACAAAATAAAAAAGGCAGTTACTTGCTTTTGTCATGCATGCATACTTCAGTTGTCCCTCATTTCCCCTCAAATTAAGCTCCAACAACTTGCTCCGTCTCCTTTTTTTGCGACTTACCCTTGATAAACTCAATACATCTTGACGAAACATTGTCCGCGGTCATCTTGCTCCCACTTCTGAACATGACGTTTTGCAAAGAAACATACGAGGTTGACTTTTCTTCACGAAGACTTGCGCATACTGAGTAAAACTTACACAAAAAAATGCGCGCTTAGAGTTTAAAAACGTGAGTTTAAATGCGCTAGTTTTTTCTAAGATAATAACAAAAATATTATTCGCGCTGTTTGACTCTTTGGGACAGGAAAGTTACCAGGCGAGAGTTTCGTGTGCAAGTGCGCACTCTGCTAAAAATGATCTTCACTCAACTCCTCCGCCTTTGCTTTTTCGCGGGATACTATTGGCTGGAAGAGATTCAGAACGCTAAATGACTGGAAAAGGGAGTTGTCACTCAGGCTCTGCCCCGACCATTTCAGTTTAAAGTTCTCCATAGCGGACACATGATAGGCCCCGGGAACGTTGCCCAAGCGGTTGCTAGGACGATCCCTCGACCAATCAAATTCGTATTTTTTAGTTCGATGGCCCGCCCTCTCTCAGATTTGATCTGCGCAGGGATGTAGGAGAACCCAAGAAACAGAGAAACGCCGTAATATACATGAAAATTAATATTTTAAAAGACTGACAACGGGCTGACGTGATATGATTGGCATTAGTACACAAATATGTAAATGTTTAAACATTTAAAACTCACAAACACTTCATACAACATAATGATGCAGACTAAGCAAAGTTGTAATGAAGGTTATTTTTCCTCTACGATAAATGCTGGAGCAAAACTGCGTTTTGACTATTGTCCAGTTTGTATACAGGCTGTAGAGGTAAGTCGACAAAAATCCAGTGCATTGACGATACATGGACAGATGATGTCGCCATATTAGGTCAAAAGCTGAGAAAAATCAAAGACTTTTACACACCCCGGTCATTTAAAACGCAGAGCTGTGCAGTCTGCTGTGAGCTTCTGGAAATATATGCCAGCTAGGCCTTAAGTTGACAGGGTTCATTCTGCAGCCCCCCTTACCTGTTATCTCAATGTAAACATCTGAGTTTGGCGCCGCCTCTGAGCTGTTGTGAGCTGCACAGCGCTTTTTCCGCGACTCGGCTCGTCTCCTCTCGCTCTTGCGCTTCATTTTCTCTTCAGGTCTTCACGGTGGGCATTCCTGAGCGGCTGCAACAGACCTTCGCAGCTTCGCAGTGCAGTGGCTTGCCCCCCCGTCTTGTTGCCGTTTTATGACATTGCTCCCGCCCTGCTGATGGTCGGTATCCGCGTATGTGTGTTGTATATGTGTCAACCGAGGTACAGTCGCCTGCTCCAGCCTCTCTGGTGGTGGTGACGTCTGTGTGCAGGGGCAGGTTTCCTCCTTTCTGAATCCCCTGCATGTGACGTATCAGGATTAGATGTCCAGTGCCCACCCTTCAATGTTCGTTTGCAGCAGCAGCAGTAGGCCTGTGTATCAGTTGGGGATGTAATCCTATAGGTGCTGAATAGTTCCCAATTGGTTATGTGCTATGACCATAAGTGTATTTGGATAGCACGACGTAAGATTAATGCAACCAAGAAATAGCAATATAACTTTATTTACAGTAGCCTTTAATATACTATGTAGCTATAAGGGAAGTTTGTATGAAAAGAAGACTCAGTGATACTGCCAATTACTGACATTAGTGCAAAAGTTAAGTGTCAACCATGCAGCCATCTTACTATAAGCATGGGAAAAAATTACACAACATACACAACAGTCTCATGATGGCTTAGATAGAAATGTAAAAAACAAATAGAAGCCTAGAAAACACTGAAATTGAACAAAAAACAATAATTTGTCATACCACTCTGACACAATCGACCACATTCATGCTTTCAAACCGCAGATTATACAAACAAAATTAAAAATCTGTGCATCCCTACATACGTACACGTGTATATGTATATATGCCTAATAATAACAGTAATGTGGGTCAGAGCGCACTCTGAGGTGACCCAACTGGCTACACATGGATGATCTTTGGCTTGCTGCTGAAGTCCAGAGTCTGTTGAACTCCAGCGAGCTGAAGCAGCCAGTTAATGGGCATGTGATCCAGGCGATTCATGTCAAAGTGGTAAAAGTGAACTTGAGATCCTGTGGAAGTGAGAAAAAAAGAGTAAAGATATTATAATACCATGGATGCAGAAAGAGAAAAGGATTGCGCATGTACAGAGATGGGATGAAATTTAAAGAGGGATAGCTGACCTGGTCCTGCAATGATTGCTCCACCCTGCTGTTGTAGGTCACCTTGGAAGTCAAATACAGGGCTTGTCATGGCCCTCCATATACTCTTCATTTGTCCAATAAAGATACCAGACTTCACATGGGGACTAGGGTGCGCTAAGTACATAAACATACACACAGATGCATTTTTTTAAATAAATTGACATCTTAGAAAATGAGTGGTTTATGCCCTTATACTGTTCATGCATTACCTGAGTCTGTAAATATCTCTTCTCTCTTCATTCCAAGCTTTTGATAAATGCACCTCTCTGGGTCCACATATATTTCATAAGGATACCCCGTCAGTGAGCTGAATGGCTAAACAAGATTTAAAACTCAATCAGCATTTTAGCATCAAGTGTGACAGAATAAAATTACACATAAGACTCACAAAATTAATTACCTCTACATGACAATGAGCAGACTGACCAATGACAACCAGTCTAATGTCAGCACCCTGCAAAAAAGACAGCAAACCTTTGATTTTTCATCAGCTATTTAGATTCACACCTGCTCAAGTCCATATTAGCACATTATCTCTGATTTGCAAATCTAGATACAGGAGTGAGAAAAGTCTTCAGGTCACTTATTGAAAATGTATTTAATAAATATTTGCCTCTGAGAAGCAGTTGCATGGGATAAAAATATTCTCGTAAATTACAAGAACCTCAGATATGTGCAATATTGTGAAATACACCAATACAAATGTGCAGTTATGCTCCACATTGTGCAATCCTAAAGTACATTAACGATTTAGGACTTACCTCCAGGACATTTTTAGGTATTTTGCCTAAATCTTCAACATATTCTTTACAGCTGTAGCACAAGAAATTCTGCGGGGACATAACGCAAACACAGTTCTTTAAAACACATTCATAGGTTATAGCAATAAGATATATTACTTGACTTTTTAAATACTCTCATCTTTTAACCATATAATATATAACCCCCTCGTCACCTATAGAAATGGTCTCTCCATTCTTCCATGTCGATCATTGCATGGGAAGTTGTTGGAGCATCTGTCCAGAATGAGGCTCACCTGTTACTTAATTTGATGCCTTCAACAGAAACACCTCTCGAGACCCAATCTACTTCATTTGAGCCTCTCATGACTTTACGAATGCAACTAAAGGCAGGATTAGCAAGGTTAAGCCAAGCAAAGGTTTTCCCATACCCTCACGAAAATTATGACCGATTTCCTGTCTTCATATAATTTCTTGAACGGAATAGAGACTCCATGTCGGTCGTAAATTAAACAATCCTCGACGTTTTCAAGACGAATATCGACTGGAAACGTCCCGTTTCCCCGATTTTCTTTGGTGACTTGTCGGGTTATTGGTGAAACTTCTTCAGCCATTTTTTTTCCAGGAGCTTCCTGAAGTCGCACTGCTATTTTGGGAGTTTTTAGGGTGGAGGAGCTGGTGGCTGGAAATTCACGCCCATACGCCGTGCGCTCGCTTGTGTGTATAACTTGTGTCAGCGTGAAAGGGAGGGAAAGAAAGAGAAATTTAAGTTTATTTTATTACATCATTAGTGCACACAGACTATAACAAGTGCTATGCAGTTATGCAATATGAAACATCTTCATTTGAAGGTTGTTCGAGATGTGCGCACAGCATTGCTGTCGCCCATTGGTACTGTACTGGGTTTGATTACTAACCATTAAAGGGATACTCCAGCTCAAGTATTGCAAAAAGTTTGTCATCGACCAGGAGACAGATTTAATAAAAATAAAGGCCAAAGTCAAAGCTGCAGAGGTTGATGTGTATGACTTTGGGTCAGGCTCCAACACATTAGATTATTAGAGTATTTACTTTAATGCATCTCAATATCTATTTTTTCCTTAGGCCTGGCAACCTCAAGTGACACATCTCGTTTTGTATATTATCATTCACACAAATTATAAATCAATATGGATTACTTTTGACGAAGTTAACCGACAGCATACAATGCATTTAACAAAGCAACGTAAGTGATGCTTAATTTAATGCATTATCATCCACTGATTCATTAAACATCATTCTTAAATATGCCACTCTGTGAAATGAGTATCTCTATTTTGGATACATGAGTATTTGGACACTAATATTTATCTAGCTTCCCTCGACTACTTTTCAAAGTGCTAGAGTATTGAATACAGGTCTATTACTCGTGATATAATATGTTTATACGGCTGTATTACCACAGTTACCTGAATAAAAGGTCAGTAGGCTACATCTTTCACCGCTGCGCCCGTGACGAATTACGAATCGCCCTCGTCGGCTTCCTTCCCGCTGCCCTCTCGGTGCGGAAGTGTTGTCCTCAAGAGCAGCAGAGCCAGAGCTGCCACTGTTTGGATAAACACTACGCTAGTTCAGAAGCAGGTTTCCCAGCGTCCGTGTTATTCTTGCCGTGACTTGTCAGCGTCCATCTCGACCGTGCAGCATAGCAGTATTATGCGAGCACCGTCCGGTGTGTGGGAGCACCGTGTGAAGTGGTGAGAGATGTTTCATGGTGGCTCTACAGCTAACTTAGCATCCAGTGATGGAGCAAGCTAGCCTGTCATTAAGCTGAACTGTGTTAGCAAATGAACCGGTCTTTATCTCCAAACTAGGATGAAAATATGTCGTTAATTTGGGGCAAATATCAGATACAAAGCTGTCGCGACTCCTGGCAAAACACAACAATCACGTTAAGGCTGCTTTGTGTGAGTGAATATGTGTGTATGCTAAACAAATGACCACCTGTTCACTGTTTACATCTTTAAATCGGCAGAAACCTGACAATGTATCGTGGCTCTTTCCTTGCCAGACTGCAGCGTGACAATAACAAAAGTTCCTTTTTAAGCAAACAATGCATTCATAACACAATCAATACCAGACAAATGGTTTTGACAGAAAGATAAACAAGGCTTCAACACTAGCTTCTCCTGCTCCTTTGTTATTGTTTGTTTTGTGCTATAGTGTAAGTTTAGGCTTTGCGCTGAAAATGTAATTGCTTTGTATAAATAAAAACAGCATTTAATTGGTTTACCAAGCGGGGATATTGCTGTGTGCACGCCCGTAACGTGTACTGCACAGAAAAATTAGAGTTATGACAGTCTATTTTCAGCTTGATGTAATATTTCCAGCTGTGCTGTGTTCATGGTCCTATTTGGATTGTTCTTGACAGGTTAGGGATAGGCTCACATGTATCCGGTCCATCTTGATACTACACTCATTATGTTATCGCTAATTGCTCCTTCTGTCCTAACCAGTTGTGAAAAGATCTCTGTCAAATATTAGTGTAAGCGATGGGGGAAATATCTGCACTGTTTATTCAAAGCAAAACTGCATTTTGAAGTATAGCTGAAGATAAGATGAGACTCTAGCAGTGAGGCAGGTGTATTAAGTGGATACCATCTGATGCTTTTACAGTATGAAAATCACTCTATGTTTTGATATTCCTCCACCTATGGAGAATTACTGTGCAAGGAAACACAAACAGTGAATCTGCTTTGTTTCAAGAATAGCAATATGAAGTGATGATACATTTAAAAAAATTAATATGTCTATATTCATTATGCATATATATTTTATTCTATAGGATATTGTAGATAGAGGAGCTCAATCCTTTACTGTTCGATGCAGATCTATATGTATAAAATGATATTAGCTTTAAGATATTTGCTGTTGCCACAGTAAAAGGTAGTGTCTTCCTGTGCAGTAAACATTGTTCCTGCAGTACACATTGTTTGAGTGCACACAGAAACATCCCTGCTTGGTATCCCGGTTAAATTCCTTTCTCCTTGAATCCACATAAACGTGACTTAGAACTGAAAAATTGTTATATACTGAAAATTAATAGAATGCTTTGTCAAGTCTTGTTTGTATTCTTTCATGCATCTTTTCTGACTTAAAGTCATTACTATGCAAATTTTGAACTGCTTTATTTTGAGAATGTTCTCACATGGTTGCTTGTGTTAAGACAAAATTAAACTCTGCCATGTTAGAGATGTTTTACTGGTTTCATGAAATGAACAATTAAAGGGTTTACAGGTATGGTAGTGAAAAAAGGATTGTTTTGGTATTTGTACCTAAACTCAGGTGTTGTTTCTACACAATAACAGCTTCTTCTAGAGCATTATACCCAGTCCTTTGGGATCCTTAGAATATTGCTAAATAATATATTTACTAATTAATTGAATCATGTTGTTTTAGAGTTTCCTTGAATCATCTATATGGGCCATCTTCTCTCGAAAAATGGTTATCGCCTGAAGAAAAGGACACGCAAATTGCATCACAGGAAGAAGAAGAAGAGGAACTGTTTTCTGCAGCTGCCCTGCATGCTCTGCTTCATTGTCCACAGCAACAGCACCAGTCTTGAGGACGACAGCGACCACTTGGAGGCCAGCATCAACGGCACCGGGTGCCGTCACAACAGCATCACAGGAATCAGCGTCCCTGGCGTTGGTGGAGTTGGCATTGGAGCAGCAGCAGCCTCCAAGCTCGCTGAGCGATACGCAACACTCGCATCTCCTGAGGACTGCTCCAAGTTCCTCTTGTCACCGCGGGAGTTGGCTATCTGGGAAGGCCAAGGGAGGAACCTTTTATCGGCCGTTCCTGCAAAACTGATTCCACCACCGGCGCTGTTCCGAACCGCTGGGGTGTCTGTGACCGTGCCCATACCTGTTCCTGTGCCTGGCTGCACCAGTGACTACACTGAGATGGTAAGGAGGTGCTGCAACATCAGTACCAAAGTCACAACTGATGCAGATACAGCATGGACTCAGATCTGTACAGACAGGCCAAACAGCCATGGTTTATCAGTGTTTCTGCTAATAATTAATAAGGCTGTTTTCACTTTCTCAGTTAGCCGATGGGTAGGAATGCAGTTGCTGAGTTATTTTATCAGAAAAGTTTGTCCCCTCCTAGACAAATGTGGAAGGGTCTGCTGAAATCTTATTTATGACTAGGGGATATTTGTGAAAGATATTATCATTCACTGATAACCATACTCAGTAAAGATTGATTTATAATGGTCTGTTTGTCCTAAAAGATCAGTAAAAACAAGCATCAGTCGATTTAAATGTCTTTGACTAAGATCTTAACAAAAGATGAGCAACCCCACTTTTTACAATAATATGCAACTGAAAAGGGTATGAATTTAAATTAGCTCAGAGCTTCAATAAGCTGAAAAGAATAAAAATGGTTTTGGGAATACATTAATCTTCAAGGAATTTCTCAAATGAAAATAAAAATATAATCTTAACTATTAGAACAGAGTGGAAAGAAAGGTTTGAATATAATTTTGCCAATTCAAGAAGGCATCTGGTAACATGTGCAAGACTATAAAGAAAAACATATATGCTTCATGTCCATCAGAGATCCATAAAAACCAGATGGAACAAAGTCCAAGTGTCTTAAAATTGTAATAACAGAGTTATGGTAATTGTAAACCCCACATCTAAAGTAAGACCTATTGTACTCCTTGTTTTATTTTGTTCTCATTGAGGATCCAAGGTCAATAATGCTGCTTTGATTTAAGATTTTATCATGTGGGTGGTGTAAGTTTTTTTTTCAACATTGCAATTGTATTCAAAGGCTTTACAGTCAGAGTGGCCTTGACTTACTTGAAGAAAATGTGTTTCTGCCTGGCTGATCTGTGTGTGTGTCTCTGTCTGCATGCAGGTTTGTAAGAGGAAGTGCTCAGAGGTGCAGAGGTGCACCCCCTGTAAGCAGCCGCGCTGCGCCTTCGCTGCCCCTGACGGAGGGCTGGAGAATGGAGGAGTGGGAGGAGTTGGGGGAGAGGCTGCCTCAAACTCTGAAACTGGTCACTGCCACCTTCCCCTTTGTCCGCTTCCCTCCTCCTCCGCTTCATCGTCCTCTGCCTCCTCCTCTTCCTCCTCACCTGATGGCTGCTGCGGGTTAGGTCTTCATGCGGATTTGCCCCACAGTTCTGACTCTTCCCCCTGCTGCCTGCATCAATATGACGACTGCCAGACGAGAAACTCTGATGCTGCTGATCACTTAAGTATCAACCACCTGCCTTCCTCCATCCTTCTCAAGGTCAGAGTTCATCAAAGAGTTACATTTGGTTTATTGTGTATGTATACTAACTGATAGGACAGGAAACATACTGACTACCAAGATTGTTTACATCTTTTTTTAATAAATCCGCCACATCATCTGGATTGTTGTAGAATGGCTTTAAATTGAGCTGAAGGGATTCGTTTGTCTTCATTACATCCTTTTTTTTTTTTTTGCATCTTTTAGGTGCTCTCCCATTTGACAGTGAAGGAGCGCTGTCTGTGTGCCTCTCTGGTGTGTAAGTACTGGAGGGACCTCTGTCTGGACTTCCAATTCTGGAAGCAAATCGACCTCAGTGGCCTACAACAAGTAAGCAGAGCAAATTCAAACTGAGCCTTTTGTCTTAAGGAATTATTCTTAATTTTACTTGAGTAGTGCACATTTTGTCCTTTCCATTTTTCACATTTATTGCTCTAGTACTCCGGCATGCAATTTGTGTTCTAGACATGTCTCAGTGTCTTGCCAACAGGATAAATAACTATTTCTGGAATAAATTTTTAACATTCTTAACTTTTGTAACTAACAAAAAGCCATGTTATGACCTACCAACATTTAACCGTCCTTGCGTTATCCTGCTTTCCAGGTAAACGATGATCTCCTGGTGAAAATAGCATCCCGGAGGCAGAATGTGACAGAGATTAACATCTCAGATTGCAGAGGGGTTCATGACCATGGTGTGTCCTCCCTCGCCTCGCACTGTCCAGGCCTGCAAAAGTATACTGCATACCGCTGCAAGCAGCTTGGTGACATATCCTTGACGGCCTTGGCTACACACTGCCCTCTGCTGGTGAAGGTACACGTGGGCAATCAGGACAAACTAACAGATGAAGCACTAAAGAAGGTATGCATTTAGAGCCAGAAGGGAGATTCAGATTGAAAACAGTTCCCAAATCCTCTATTTAATGTGTAGTTTTTTGGTCATCTGTGATACAAATGTCTCATTTTTTCCTCCCAATAGAAAAGTGAATACAACTTCAATAATTTTTTCTTTTTTAATTTAAGATTTGCTGTGCTTTACTTTACATATGCTCAATGTTTTCTCCATCTTCCTTCAGCTGGGAGAGCACTGCAGTGAGCTGAGGGACATCCACCTGGGTCAGTGTTATGGTGTAACAGATGAAGGCATGGTTGCCTTGGCTAGAGGATGTCGTAAACTGCAGAGACTCTATTTGCAAGAGAACAAGCTGGTGAGTCCAACATCTCTGGTCTCCTATTTTTGCTATTTCTCGCTGCTTTCTTAAGAGTTTCTCTTAGTACAGGAGCCCAAAGTATGCGTGGGTTTGTCTGGCACTGTGGAAATCTTAAAGCTCATATTTATCTCATATAAGCTCTGCATTGGTACTCCTGTCAGCTATGTAATTACTGCTCAAATGCTGGGGTCATAAGAGTATTTTCAGAGCTCTGGGATTTTGCCATTTGCATTCCTTCCTGTTTGTTGCTGCAATGGCAGGGTTTTGACCAAATCTGTATTGGATGCACCTTTTTTTCAATGACTGCACTACCAGCTCGTTGGTTGGCCAGGCAACATTTTTGTTATTTTACAGGTTTATTGGTCTCTTTTTCTTTCTTTTGTATTTGCCTTGGTCTTCTTTTTAGCTCATTTTTAATTTGGCACAAGATTTTATTCGATTACCACACAATGACATAGTTTTCGGTAGACACACTGTTTAAACAAAAAACAAACAAAAAAAAAACTAAATAGAGAGCAAGATAGAAATTTAATACTTGAGTTATTTGAGAATTATTTGAATCAACTCAAATTTGTACAGTTTAAAGAAAATGATAACCTCACCAGAGCTTGTAGAACTGTAGTGAATGCATTTGCATTTTTTTTTAAATTGCTGTAACCGATTAAGTCCTGAAGACATTCTATTAATAGTATCACCACATGTTTCTGTGACTGCCAATGTGAATGTGTACATATGTTTGCTGATTAATACCTTAATCAGCTTAATGACCCATCTTTTTATCACAGCTGGTTTTGTTTTGCACATCATGAGCATGGCATGACGTCCCCCAGCCACATTTATTTTAATATAAGCAGCAGGTATAGAGCAAAGTGACAGGCTACTGTAAACTGCCACTAGATGTCACTGTTTTCTAATTTCTGAAAGCAGCCGAACAGCTGCCTTTTTGTGGGCCACAGCTTGTTGATACAAACTAATGCTGAAATGTTCATTTCTCTTACTGCTTTTACATTATTTATCATTTAATATTGGATTCTGATAAAGAGAACATGAATAATCACTCGGCATGTCTCTTTCTCACCTCTTTTATTTAGATCCTTCTTTTTCTCACAAATGTTCCTGCACTTTTTCCCCGCTAATATTTCTTTGCACTCCATGAGTAATCATGACCTTGATGAATTAGTCTACTTTAAGTTGTTAACAATAGCTCAGTTTGTTAAAACCCCATTAATCAACTTAATAGCATATGAAATTAGCGATTACCTCGAGGTGAGAGATTAATATTGCTGCTGATAACATTTCAGCGCAGCAGTATCAATTTCAGACAGTCATTTTTCAGACGCGAGATCGACACAGTTATTTTAGCTTCCTTTCATTAGAGCAGAGAGAAATGGGCTGAGCTTATAAGGGAATTGTTATGTCTAGGCGCTCTGGTTGCTTGGCCTAAAATTGTCATTAAGTTTGCCAGGAATTAAGACGACCCAGAAACACT
Source organism: Acanthurus leucopareius (assembly GCA_029814765.1). Lineage (NCBI taxonomy): Eukaryota > Metazoa > Chordata > Actinopteri > Acanthuriformes > Acanthuridae > Acanthurus > Acanthurus leucopareius. The sequence continues at coordinate 6,031,184 of JAQMCX010000048.1, forward strand.
TACATTTTTTCACAGAGGCCATTTATTCTCTCTGACAGCTTGAAAGACTACCTAAGGCTCTCTCCTCTGACTTCTCGGGAAAATGAAACTGATTTTCTTGCTTTGTGGGAAAATGGTTGTAAAGTACGGTCTCAGAACGAGTTTGGCCAAATGTGATTGGCACTGTGCAGTAGAAAAATATGCAAATGTGTTGCAAATTAATGCAACTCTAAAAGATTTTTTATGATATTTTGGCCTTGTACTCACTTATGCATGGATCTCAAGTTATACAGTCCGCCTTAATGTAATAGTTTTAAATATTGCATTACATTTGAAGAATTTAACAGGTGACTCAACCATTTATACTTTGAGGATCTAATTACACCTTTTGTCAGCTGTTTATTTGAAGACCAACAAAAAGTGTTTGAAGGGACTTGAAAAAAAGCTCCTCTGTCAGGTAGACGGAAATAAATCGCTGTGCACTTCTGGGGCCATTTGGCTGAACCAGTTGTTCCCTACATAAACTGATCCATGTTTTTAGTGGGCTGTGAATCACACAGACATGGGACAGTGGAGTGCAATGGAAGTCTCTCCTCTCTTCCTCTTCTCTTGTTTCTTCTCCTCTCTGCTAGCTTTTGTGTTGGAAGTAGCCTGCCTCTGCCTCTCCTAATCAATCACAGACAAGGATGAGCCTTTCACTCTCTATGATCTGCCCTCTCTTTCTCCTCCTCCCAAATTGAATAATTGAATTGCTGTAGGATATTTCTGTGTGGTCTTTCATTTGCCCTCTGTCTCTTTCTCTGTCATGTGCACACCCACATGCATTTTTTTCCATCTGTCCTTCTGTCTCCCTTGTTGCAGTTGTGGTTTTGGTTCCATGCTGGAGGGCCTTTTCTCTGTTACGACCATATCAACCTCTGTATATGGTTAAAAACCTTTTTTTGTGTACTAACATTATTAATAGTATTTCTTCCCTTGATGCTAATTTTTTTTTGTTTCTGGTATTTGCTTTTTGTATTCTATTCAACCACCAAATTCTACATCTTGGTTGTTTTCTAGCTGAGGAAATGTGGAAAGTTTGGAGATTTTAAGTAGAGAGGAGACATGTTAGGTTTTCTGCGATGGGATCAGAAGTGCAATTGTGACTTCTCTTGCTGTTCCTTTAATTGCAAAAGACAGCTTTAATGCTGAAATTCTTTTCGTGATTATTAAGCTGAAGGGCAAACCAATTATTTTTTATAACAAATGACAGTTGAAGGTTGTTAAAACAATGCCGGGGATGTCTCCAGCAGTGACTAGTGTCTCCAAATTTTGTTTACAATTGACAAATTGACGCTTGTGCTTTCATTGCTTGCTAGCCTGGGACCAAATCAGCCCAGGGCTACAGATAACCCTGGGCTAAATAGTGTGTTTTGTGAAAAGCAGTGACTCTGGTGTCCCTGTGCCTCACTCCTTTTGACATCTACCCTGCATTTGTTATTGGTGTTCATCCAGTATTTATGCCAGAGTTGGTTATATTGCACCAGTTGCCTTTCAAGGCTTGTTTTCATCTTCAGAAGGGTTTTCTTCTCACCCCCCATTCATATTCTGTTCTCTTCCACCACCTCGAAGGGCAAAGGCTCTGAGAATAGCAAATTCCCCTTTTCCTCATCTCACTTCAGCTTGCCGTAGGGGGTGGGGCAGACAGCACTGGAAGTTTAACTCTGAGTTCTGTCAGTTTCAGAGACCAACTGGTGGACCAACTATGAGCTGTGAAAACCTCTTGTCACCAATCTTTCCATGTCGGTAACTTTGCTCCAATGTTCCTTTAAATTAAATGCACATCGCAATCTGCAAACATTTCTGCAAGGGGAAGCACTTTTCTATTCTTTCTTCCACTCACTTTAAAAAAAAAACTTTATCTGCTCTCCTGACTTGTAAAAATCAAAGAGTGTGCACTTAATTTTCCTGCAATGTGATAGAAAGATTCTTCCAGTGGCTCATCTCAAAGACATTGTGTCTGCCTACGCACACTCTCTTTCTCTCACACACACACACACACACACACACACACACACACATGCACACACAGGCTCTGATTATTTACCGTTTTAATTAGTGCAAAATGTGGGAATGTAAGTGGAATTGGAGATGACCTAACATAGATTAGCATGTGCCCTCAATTTAGGTGTAATTACCACGCAGCATGTACAATCAGAGCCTCCCACCCGTGCTTTCACCACGTATATTCCAGCTCGCTCATTTAGGCGCTTTGGACTGAAGGAAGTGTTTCTCTGTGGAACGACATGAAACGCTGGAAAAGACGAACTGTCAGGGTGGATGGTGTTTCTTGGCCTCTGGTCAGTGAAGGGGGGGGGGGTTCCTGATTGGCTGTCTGTCCAGCTTGTCAGCAGTCTGGTTTTTGCTGGCAGGACTGACAGCGAGGCTCCGTCGGTTCAATCAAACATAATCGCAGATTAAATTGTATATTGACATTAGCAGATTCAACAAGCCAGATTAGAGGGAAAGCAAAGACAAAGGAAGCGATAATGATGGCTGCCAGTTATTATGGAATAGACCTTTTGACATAAATCAACACACACACACACAGACAGGCCTTGAAACACTGGAAGTGACACACACACACACACACATTAATGGCAGCAGAATAGCTGACAGCTGTACTGGAGTCTTCTCTGGAAACTTTGCTCACGTATTTGACTGTAATTACAGATAAACAGAACCACTTCCACCAGCCGCACAAACACACAGTCACACACAAACAGTGCATTGTCGATCTTCTCTTCGTATTCCCCTCCAGTCTTCATAGACAGGAGTAAAGAGTTTTTAGGATGTTGAATGTCAGATGTTGGTGATGCATTTAGTCAGTTTAATTGCTAATGGTCCTGAATTATGTCTGTCAGAGTGACGAAAAGCCCTGCTTTTATTCTGTAAACCCATGCTTTCATATCATCAAGAAGTCTCTCAAGTGTTCTCCTGTAGTTTTTTGTCTTTTACTCTCTGTCTGCTTTTTCCCCGTGGATTTGGGTCATAGCCATATGTAGGTGAGCTCAAGAAGGAATTTACTTCACAAAACTATGGAAAGACGTGGGAGTTTTATGTCCATACACTCTGTGTCCTGCCTGGGGAATGCCATGTAAATAACATTAAATCCTATTTCCTCTCCTCACTACCCCTTTCTTTTCTATTTTATTAAAAACACATTTTTTCTCCTTTTTCAGTATTACATCCCTTCCTCTACCCTCATCTGTCCTCTTTGTATTTCACTGTTAATTCTGAATAGGTAGTTGTTTTAATGTTTATTATCACAATTACATTTTTTGCAAGTTGTGGTTAGTGGTGAAAGGGTCATTTCGGTGAATCATCAATTTTATGGTTGGTTTCTTATTAAGAGTTGAAACATTTAACAGTTAGTTGGTTAACCTTTGAAACATCCACCTTTTGAGTCTATTTGGAATACTCACATGGAAGACATGTAACAGAAGACTATAGGGTTAAAATATATGTATAAGTTAATGTATTTGTAAGTGGACAATCCAGTGAGTTGAGCAATGTACAGCATGTCCAAAAAATGACAAGAGCTTAAACACATAAATCATTTTAAGCAGTGCTTAGGGATTTTGAAACAGCTAAAATGAATCGCTGGTGATCTATTTGATCCGAACAGGTTGATAAAGTCATCAATAAACTGAAAATTAATCTGCAACAGTTTTGGAAAGGGATGCATGCTTATAAAAAAGTGTGGTTTTTTTAGAAGTTTTTTTTTTTTATTGTTGGCTGGACAGAGCAGTGTATTTGATTATTTCACCTTGGGTTCATTAATTAATAATGAAAATAATTGGAGTTTCATCCTTAACTGTGTCTTAAGATACGGTCATGAGGTTACTTTGTTGACTAATAGACTGCATGAATTATACTCTATAAAACTTTTATTTCTTCTATTTCCACTGCTTACATTCTCAGTATGTAGTTTAAGCTAACTGCACATTCCCCTCTCCCATATCCTCCTCTTCATTGCTCTTTTGAAGTGCCTCTGTATCGATCTGTGTCCCCAAAAAGAGGCTCTGTGTGCGTGTGTGTGTGTGTGTGTGTTTGGGCCGGTTGCTGATCGGCCTTTGCCTGAAGAGTAATCAGATGCATTAATGAACACTGACTTAAACTTGGACAGCCGGCTGCTCTCAGACACAAACTCCGTCGATATGCTCCCTCCGCCGTCTGCCCAAGAACAAAACAACTTTTAAAAGGGAAAGAGAGAAAGAAAGGGATGAAAGAAAAGCACCTTTGGAGATGTGAGTGTGTGAAGTGTGTATTTAAAGCAATATTTCACCTTGCTCAAATGTTATCTTTTCAACATTAGTTACCCCATGAAAGGATTCGGCATCATAACACAGGTGAAATTGTTTTTTCAGAAAGAAGAAAAGGACCTCAGTGTGGCGGATCGCTCTCTTGGATCCCCTGAGAGGCTCATAGAAATGTAGATACGAGTAAATTTAAGGAAACAAAACTAAAGTTATGAGAATAACATACATAATATTGAGAGTGGGACAGCCAGTATAGCTGCATTTCTGTTATTGAACAGTGTCAGAATGCTAAAAGTGAGTCAGATATCTTTGCTTTTCAGAGCTGAAATAGTGAGGGAGACTTCTGTTGGTAATTAGTTCTGGTAGCAGTTGCAGTTGCAGTTGTACCAATAGTGATAATTTTTCAGCAGATGTTCGACTCAAGACTTTATTGGAGAACAAGTTTCACTGCACAATCGAGTTGTTAGTTCGCTGTTCTCTGAGATGGCTTTTCATTGAAAAAATGTGTGTTAAGTCAAAGAGAAAGTAAGAGTGTCAGGAAAGTAAGAGCTTTGGAGTGGAACTGTTCAACATCTCTAAAACCTGCAGGGAAAAAGATAGTTTTGGGGATACACTTAAAAAAAATAGGTGCATCAATGCCAGCAGTCGTAATTGCAATAGTATAATCAAGCAATGGCTTTTTACAAGCTGTGATGTCTCATGATGATATGACAGCTGGATGGATGTCGTTTGGCGCTTGGCTTAACATACCAGAGCCTATCTGTTCACCACCATCAAACCAACCTCATGACCCCAGCCGTTAATCAATCACGTTTATTTGTCTCATGCAGTCTTATGGCACCCTGTCATTGTGTTCCGTTCAGCTGCTGAGACAAAATACAGTGAAGCTGTGGCTCGGTCCTGTCTGTGGCGCTGAACTCGATGATGGATGAGACCCAAGACCCACACAGCCGAAAGGCAACCGAAAAGTCTCCTTGCCCTCATGTGGAGGAGTGGATTGAGCAATGAATATTTATAGGCCATTGTGAAATGAACCCGTAGCTTTAAATGTCTCACTGCATTGTTTAAGTATGAAAGATGCAAGCCGGAGCTACTCACATGTGGAGTGTTAAAGAATTGTGCAGAGGAATCAGACATCATCACCCTCATATACCGTTATTATACGATGACTAACAACCAGTCAGATTGATTTAAAACATCCTGGTCCTTGTATAAAAGTGTTTTATACCTCTTCTTTTAAAGTATTTTACCTGTTTGATTTAGTTGCTGGTTTAAATGTCAAGATCTGGTTTTAGTGTACTGTTAACTTTACATTAAAGTTGAAACACAGATGCCCTGCATATGATACAGAAAAAAACCTCAAAAAAAAAAAAAAAAGTCATGACACTGAACATGTCCCAGTCATGCTATCAGGAATCTTGGTTTTATTCTACATTATTTTATGTACGAGTTTATTAATGTGCCTTAACTTTCTGCATTTTTTTTCACATACATTGCTGTCACGGTGTTGAACACACTTGAGAGACTTACTGACCTAATTTTTTTTTCTTTTTTAACTGCTTGATCTTTACACTTTCACACTGTGTGTTTTATATTGTATGAATGAATTGATTTGAGTATTTCTGTGTTTTTTAAACCTGCTTGCCTACAGTCTCTCTTGAGGAACTAATGATTTGTACTGAGTTTAAATGTGAAGGACAGTAACACAGACTACTCAGTCCTTCACAATGACTTGAGTTACATGCAGGGCTCATATCAGCTCTTGTTTGTGTTAAATGTAGAGAGCCCCTGGAATATGACCCGTTCTTCAGGGGCTCTTGGATGATGTGCTTGGCTTTCGCCTGCAGAGGGCGTAGCAGGACTGAAGAAGAGCAGTGAGCAAATGAGCAGATGATTGTACGTGTTTCTCTTATACTTAGACTGTACATAAAATATACTGTACTGTTTGAAAGAGCATGAGGAGGTTAAATATATGGCAACACAAATTTTCGTTTCTTAACTATGTTGGTATCTTAGTGGTTTAAGCACTTGCAACAAGCTGTAGAAAGAAATCCTATAAAGTCTGGCTGATTTGAACAGGTATGATGCTTTACATCCAGTTGATACTAGAGCTCTGATTTTTTTTTTTTTTTTTTTTGTCCCTGCGTGTATGCGAGGGCCTGAAGTGGGTGGTTGCTGTTGGCACCTTTCATGTACTTTTAAATAGCATACAATTTATTTCAGAATTTGAATACTATTGAAATGAAAATAAGCATTTCCTCACCTGTAGCCAGAGTCTCTTGAATGGCCTTTGCAGTGGTAATGTGAAATCTCCCAGCACTGTAGATGTTGTAGCAGCACTCATCTCCATGACGTTATCAAGCATTTGCCCGCAGCTACCAGAGTACCAGGAAAAGCTCGGAAGAATGTTAATGTGAATTTGACTTCCATTTCCATTTCTTTTCTGTTCATTGCTTACTCTGGCTGAGCACACAGGGCGACTGCAGCCTGAGGGGTTGATGGGGGGGGGGGGGGTTAATGACTTACTGTTGTTAGATTTTATAGGTTGACACTATGATGTTAATTTAAGAGAGGAATACTTTTTTTTTTGCTCTCAGATATTAATTTTTTCTCATTATCTAAGTGTATTTGTATTGAGCAATGTGAACCTGTTGGATTCTCCGTTAATCAGCCCCATCTGATCGATCAAAGCAGCAACATGTAACATAAAGCAAGAATTTATGTTTGAAATGTTCGTTAACTAAACTAACATTATCCACCGAATATGAAGAGTAACAGTTCTGTCTTCATGCAAAAGGCTTCTACGTAGCAGAGATATCTGCTAAAGTTAGCATGTTGACTAGCTGGACCTGGTCCATTCTGACCAAACTCAATTGCCTTGTTGAATTGTCTCCCGAAAACAAATACTTCATTCAAACTCTACAGGACCAAAAGAAAGTAAAACTTAACAAAACTGCCTTGATTTGTCTTTCACTGTTCCAACAATCACCAACTTTGTTTTTTGTCGAAATTCACCCTTGGACGCTGTGTTAGATGTGAACCATCCTATTGCTCCTCTTTGTTTTCACGCTTCTCCTTTTCCCCGCCTGTCGTCCTGTCCCAGTCCCTGGTGTCTAAGTCCTGGCTGGACCCTCTTAAACCACTTCTGTACTGTAATCCCTGTCGTCAAACTGGCCTCAGTCGTTTTTGGATGCTGTGTTCATCCCTGGTCCGAGCATGTTGGCTGGGAGGCTGCTGGCTGCAATATAAACAATAACACATCCGTTGCTTTAAGCTCCCGTTGCAGGCAGACTGGTCAGCTAATAAGGCCAATAGCTGCACGGCTAACTGAGCTTACAAGCTTAGGACAGCTAAGACATGCAGTCAAAAAAAGCCACAGCGAACATTACTCTGAGCTGCAGTCAGATATCTACTTTTCAAAAATTTTAGGCAGTTTAGGATCATGTGGTAATTGATCGACTGTTATTTATTAGGCAAAAGAACTAAGTGATGGTTCTTAAATTTGAGATTTGCTTCTTTTCTTGCACTCCTGCTATGTTAAATTACACATTTTGAGTTTTGAACTGTAAGTCGGCAAATTATGATGTAAAATTTGATTATGTTAACTTGTGCTAAATACAGTTAAGAAAAGAATAGATTAATTGAGAAAGTAATGACGAGGTGAATTAATCATTAAAATACATATTAACTGCAGGCCTAGAGCTTCTTGCATTTGTCCTTCTGCTTTTCTTTTGTCTTTCTTTTGGTAGTTTGTCCAACACTGCTCACCAGCAGAAAGTTGGAAAGGGTTTTTGGCCTGTAACTTTCTGACCATCAATTCAGGTGGGAAAAATCTGGGACCCATTTCAATCCTCCTGAGTACCTGGGCTGGGCTCTGACCTGGCCAGTCTTTAAACAGCATTGCTTTAGAGGCCCTCTGTTTATCCAGCTCCAGGCAGCAGTAGCTTCTGACACCCAGCCAGGGATGTCACTATGATTCATGGCCCTTTCCGACACCTTGCTCACGCCTTTACTCTTCTTAATCTCTTTGCGCTCTTTCCCTTCCTCTCCCTCTCCCTCTCTATCTGATGATGAGTTTTCCTTTTGTTCGAGATGGGCAGAAATGATGTCATCATTTAAAGCAGGATCCTGAAGCCAGGACGGAGGCCTCGCCTGTAGCTCGGTGGACTAGTCTGTATGTATCGTGATGAATAGCTCTCCTTGGGGATTCACATCTTTTGACCTGTACTTTAGGAGAAAAGACTGAACTGTAAAACAGAAGAGGAGAAGACTGAGAGAATACGTCTATCTGCCCTTTTTTTACAGCCTATTTCAAACTCTTTTTTTAATCTCTTTTTTCATGCTCATGGTCTCCCTACTCATCCCATCACTCTCCTCCTCTCTCAAACAAGCCATATCCTCCCTCTCCTTTGCTTTCTTCCCCTCTGTCACCCTCTCCCCCTGCTGTCCCTGTCTCTTTGTGATGGAGAGGCCAAAGCAGCTCTAATCACCGACTTTATTAGTGATGATTGATAAGAGGCCGAAAGGTGTGTGTCTGTATGAAAGCCTTAGATATCCCATGTCTGTTTGTATGCATGTGACCTCTCCCCTCCTCAACATTTCCTCCAACTACCTCCTCAACCCCCCCACCCCACCCCAAAAGACGTCAACCCTCTGCCTTCCCCCCTGTGATGCATTCGAGGCCGGTGATGGCACAGCAGTTCAATACTTGGGGTAATGAATGTGTTTAATAAGCACAGTGGGTCGATGGGCTTAATGAAGGTGTGACAGAGGATGGGCTTCAAGAATGCTGCCGTAACGAGACTCTAATGAGCCTCTGGGGTTAACAAGGTCAAGCTATAACCGGGATTCCCTCACCTGTACAGTTTGTGTTGATGTTTCCTGCTTCAACTCTCACACTCATCTTATAGCCTCCATCCATTTCTGTGAAATATCTTACATTTGTTTTGTCCCTCTGTTGGTTTGTCATATGTCTCAGTCATGTTTTTATTTATGTCCATCTCCTGTTTGTTCTCTGCTCACTTGCTCTTCAGTGCTTCCTTTTAATCTTCATATTACTTTTTTCTTTGTTCCTTTCCATCTCTCACATGCCTGTTGGTGTCCGCGTTGCTGCAGCTCGTCCATCTTTTCAAGGACGACCTGGCGGAGGAATGCTGGTCGAAAAGCTTTGGAGTTGCATGAGTCCTTTTTTTCCCTTCTAAGAAGCGGGTTTCTAAGAGGCCTGACAGGCTATTTCTGGAGGCTCTGAGCCTTTATTGTAGTGGGTCCTGACGTCAGAAAACCCTCTCTGTAGCAGAGACTGACAGCTGCGCAACATGCAGCTCCACTGTTATTTGTTGTCCTTTATAGATGTTTGAATATTGAACATTTTCATGTAGAGCCAAATGCACAACACTTTCCTGAAGCTCATTTGGTTGCAGGCAGCTTTTTTGTACAGTGTGTGATTTTTCTCTGTTTTAGTTTAAAGTGATGTACTGATGTTTGAACATCAAAATCAGACTTTGTCCATTGATTTTGTTTATGCCACCTTTAATTATCATATTGAAAAATGCAACTGAACAGTAGTTTTTGCTTTGTGGTTTGTTGCCATTTAGTCATGTTGGGAATACTGGAAGTTATAATATAATTGAAATTATTATTATATATAAACAAAAAATGAGTTGTTACATTTAAAACTCTAAAAAAAAAACAACTGTAAAATGTTTGTATGTTGATGATGTTTTTGTACTGTGGGACAATTTTGCCCCTTTTTTTTTAGAACGCCAAAATCTTTAAGGATACTCCATTTTATGTTTTCGAACAAGAAGATAAAGATTGACATTTGATAATTTAAAGGATGTATTTTGCTTGTTTTAGTATTTTCCAGATGCTTTTAATAGATTTACTAAAGAAAAACTTGACAGGCTTTCTCAGAGAAATCACAAGAGAGAGGAAGAGGTTTGTTTGTTTCCAGCTCAGGTTGCACAGAGACAGAGAGAGCTGCTCGCTGGCTTTTCTTCTGGTTCTCTCTGGAAGAGTGTAATTTTGAGTATAACTTTAACATTGGTGATTTTTTTTTCTTTCGTCTTTCCTGGTGGGTTCACTCCCTTGCTCTGCCGAAGGTCTTGCAAGGGGAGCTGGTTTGACTGAAAGTCAATAAAGGCTTTTCTGTTCTCTGAAATAGTTCAGCACCACACAAGGTTGTTTTTCCGAACTTCATACTGCTGAAGTTTGTGTGGTGAGTTTTGTAAGGTTCAGGTTATTGAAAAAAATTTGAAATATGTTCTGGCTGTTAAATGTCTTTAATTAATATTTGTCTTGCGATTTTCCGTATGTCGGAATGTCATTATTAGCTGTGAGTGATCTGTGATTCTTCTTCTTTTTTTTTCAAGTACCTTAAGAATTAATTAGTTGATTATTAACCTAGTAAGATGTCAAAATTAATAAAGGTCAGGTCACATTTCTACATTTGTCTCTCTTTTCATGACAAGCAGCTTAAACAAAAGCAAGATTTATATATTTAGATTTACATTATATAATTTGATAGTTTCATAAAATTGAGAAAAGAAAGAAAATGGTCACCTTTGTGAAGCTGAAACCAGCAAATATATTTTTAAAGAAAGACTTTTAAAAAGGGCTGCAACTAACCTTTAGTTTCACGATCAATTAATTTGCTAATTACTCTCACACATAATCATTTATTTGTATGGTTTGTAAAATGTCAAGAAAAATGTAGAAAATGCTTATCACAATTTCCCGGAACCTAAAATATTGATCTCAGGTTGTTCCTTTTGTTTAGCCAACAGCCAAAAACCCAAACTTTCTTCACTTACTATCATAAATTAAAAATGAAAGAGTCAAGCTTATGAAGCCGGAACCACCAGCTGTTTGACAATTTTTCTTTAAAAAATGACTGAAATAATTAATCAATTATCAATACACTTGACAATTTATTTTCTTTTGCTAAACTAATGGCTGGACTAATTGTTGCAGCTTTATTACATAAATGGCTGAATGAATAATTGTTGAGTATAAAAAGAATGAATTTTGTGCTGCCGTCCTTTTCAATGGTAAATAATGCCATTTTTTCCTTGAAAGATAAATTGTAAAGCATTGATTTATGATTTAAATGCATAATGTGTAATCAACAATTGAAGTAAAAAAAATAAAATTAAGAACTTGTGGGATTTTTAAAAATGTTGTCTCCACACCTCATTAATCCACAATCTGCTAAATCTAGCCAAACACAAAACTTTGCTTGGAGGAAAAACTAATTACAAACATGTATTATTTCACGTAAATATCACACAGTTAGCAGGAACCTTGTCAGGTTGTGCATATGATGTACATACATGTCACTAGCTTGGATTGAGGCTCACCACTCAATCGCTGATTTAGATAGCTGTCAGGTGAGCAGTGCACCTGTCTTCTGTTGAAGAAGTGCCTGATTGTTCATATTTCTTTTTTGTTTCTACATTTTTATGTCTGTTGCCAGACAAAAGTGCCTAAACAGCATGCAGCATGTAGTGTCTTCATCTTATGTCATGTTTTTTTTTGCACATATGGGAGATTTAATTTTCTTTTAAATTTTTGCTCACCTCCACTGTACTTTTATTTTTTTAGATTTTCCTCACTTGTCTCCTTAGAATTTATGAGTTTATAACAGCATATCTTAAGGATTTCATTTGATCTAAATTGGTAATAATCACCTCTGTAATGTATGAATTTATGCACACAGTTTTAATGAGACTGTACATTTCAATTATCATCAAAAGTCTGTGTTTGTTTGAACGATTCAGTTGTTACTATTATATTCTTGGTTCGAGTGAAATACAGTTTTGAGCTGCTTGTCCAACTGTTCTCCACTTGTCAAGAGTGATAACATAACTGTTTCCAATAGTTGCCACCACCAACCACTCCTGTCTATGAGAAGCAGCCATTACTCTCCACTTCCTCTCTCTCAAGCACCAGTATTTCACTGGTGGAAAAGTGTGACTTCCTGAACCTCACATTTCTTCGCTTGGCGTTGCCAGAGTGCAACACTGTTATGAGATATAGCATAGAGACAAGCAATCGATTAATGGTGCACTTAGCTGGGCTAATTAACAGCTATGTAGAAGTGGAGAAAGCATCAGGCAGCGTCAAGGAGGTTGTTTCCCCATCGCCGGAACCCTGGATAACCTTTGAAGTATAGATCACTTTACAGCATGGCTTACATCACGCGTAGCAGGTTCTAGCTGCTTCATGGACACCTAACACATTGCTCTGGGTCAACTGCATTACAGGGGTGAATATCACAGGTCACCGAGGTGAACAAAAGTTTGATTGAGATTGTTCCTGCTGCAATGCAAACATGTTTTGTCCGTGGTTGTTACGGAGTACTTTCAGAAGATGATTTTTGATTTTTAAAGTATCAGTGGTGCTTTTTTTCCCCCAATAGATAGGTCTTGTATTTGTTTTTTTCAATGTTATTTATTTACAGATTAAACATCTACATTGTCTGCCTTGTTGTTCTGATGTTTTTCTCTCCTCTTCCTTTCTCCTCCTGTCATTCAAATGGTTTCTGTCCTTCGAGAGTGAGAATGACATGAGCAGCAGATTTTATTGTCACCTGCCACTCCAAATCCCACTCTCCCACTTCTCTCCTTGAATCTTCCTGCCGTTCTGTCTTCCTTTCTCCCCTTCTCCCTCTGCTCCCCTCCTCAGCTCCCATCCGATCTACCTCCAGTGTGAATTTGTCTTAGCCAAATTAGCTCTCAATTAAAAGTGAATTTGGTGAAAAATGAGCACGCTCCAGAGGGCACAGATAAAAGGGAAAGGCAGAGCCGAAGGGCCGCCCCGGCTGTCTGGCTGTCTGGCTGTCTGACTGTCTGACTGTCTGTACACGGCAGCATAGTGTATTTTGGGGCATGCATAGTAAATTATGTGTGTGTTGTTGAGTGAAGGCAGCTGATTTGCATTTAGATAAATCCCTGTGGATGTGTGGTTGTCATTGAGATGCAGGGGGCTGAATTCAGTGGCCCCCCATACTCAGGCACTATTACCTGCAGGGATGTGTGCGCGTGTGTGTGCGCATGTGTGCGCGTGTGCATGTGTGTGTGTGTGTGTGCATGTGTGTGTGTGTGTGTGCGTGTGCATGTGTGCATGTGTGTGCGCGCGTGTGTATGTGTGTATGTGCGAAAGCTCTTAGCATGCTGTACTACCTGGAGCATTTGCCCCATTTTTCCAGACACAAGATGAAAATATGTGACATTACTAGAAACATGGACGTGTTCAGATGTGTGTGTGTTTGCCCAGAATGAATTTGTAGCTGACCTTTCTATAACTGCATAGGACTAAAATTATGACTAATAAGAAGTGACTTTGCACAACTGGCAGCCACTGAATCCCATAAGATATACTGTTGGTACAGTATGTTAGAAAGCAAAAAACTGCTGATGGTGTAGCTGCTGAATTTTACCTCCATGGTTGCTCGCAATTAAAAAGACACAGTTAGCTGTATATTATTTAACATTAAGTAATAAGTTGTTTACAGTGTCAAGAAGATGACAGTTTTTATTAGATCTTTTTGAGTGTAGCAGCAAACCTTGTGCCACCCTACTTCATTGGACATGGGAACGTGTTTTTTGAAAGCATTTTCATTGTTAAAACTTGTGGATATTACTAATAGGACCTCTCTTTTTTGCTACCCATCTCTTCTGACCTGGATCCAATACTAAGAGGAAGAGTTATATTACTTCAGTCTGTTGATTGGTCAGAGAGAATCAGAGCGACCAGAGGCGACTTGTCGTTCGAGCTCTGATGTAGAACTTCACACACACTCCTTTTTTTTTTCCAGCAGTCTTTTGTCTCGCTGCCTGCAGCATTTTCTCAAACAAAGTTTGTTTCCTTGTTGTAATAAACAACCACATACTGAGAAAAAAGAACACAAAACATTTGTGTGTAGTGAGTGTGTGGTTAGGAAAGAGAGGCACAGAGTGAGAGGCAGGAATGTGACGGTAAATACGAACAGAGCAGAGAAAATGTTCGCAGAATGTTGTCAGTCTGATAGTAAATGTACAGTGTAAGTAACAGAGAGTCACTTAACAAATGCTGCAGCTTCTCAAGACCAAGAAAAGTCCTGGCTGTTGTTTTCCAGCTGCTGAAAAAGTAAAGGAGGTTAGTAGCAAAACGTCTGTAACAACCCCACATTTGTTCAATAGTACAGTTTTGGTGGAAATGCAAAACAGATCAATGGTTTTGGGACATTTTTATGGGTTATTAATGGTTTCAATGGTACCATATCAAAGGTGTTGACAGTGTTAGAAACATGGTTTATGCCATCCATTTAATGTTAAATTCAATTCCAATCATTACTCTTGTATGGTGACACATGAAGACTAGCTTTGCACTTATGGTTAACCTCTGTTTTAACTGATTAGATTACGTTAATCAAAGAAAAGACAAAAGTATGATTAGCCATAATGTCAAAATAGGTAGAAGAATAGTTAAAAAACTTGCCTCACTGAGATAATTTTACATTTGCAGGAGCACATTGTGTAGGATGACGTCTGCCTAAACTACTGATCAGTACCTAATGTTTGAGCAGGTCTTGCATCAGTTGATGTTGATGTCAATATTTGTGCCGGATGGTGTGGTTCAGTGCTTTGGGCCTGTTGATGGATTGGCAGAGGGGGAGGCAGCTTGCTGTTGATTGACAGTCAGGGCTGAGTGTGGGCAGATGGGCTGTGGTGGCTGTAAATATGAAGTCTGTGTGACAGGTGAAGGTCAGTGTGGTGGGAGGTAGAGGAGCAGCTGAGCCTGGTGGGAGAGTGATGTGCTCCCTGTGTGTTTGTGTGTGTGTGTGTGTGTGTGTGTGTGAGAGAGAGAGAGAGAGAGAGCAGACTAACTAACACATGACTGGGAGTCTTGGTTTTGCTCTGTGCCTGTGCTCTTGTGTGTGAGATATATATCTTTATCTTTTATCAAAGTTGTCAGCTTCAGCGTGCTCATTATGAAAACCCAAGACATCAAGTCTTTGCTCCGGCCTTGTTCTGGCACACCTTATCCAATTTAAAGCCTCTATCTGTGACTGGCTTACAGTGACATTTCTAGTCAAACTTTCACTCTGCACATCAGAGGTTTAAGCATATGCAAAAATTACATTACAATTTATATATGTGTGTGGCAGATTCAAGTTTAAATCTCCATTCTCTATTATTTTTAATGTGAGAGAAACATAAGCACTCGGAAGTTTTCATCGGCTGTATTTCTTGGTAAAAAGATTTAAATATATTGTAAGAGACTTCTTGTCTTGTAATAAAAGAGTTTTTATTTTTGAATATGCTGAAATGTGTTTACTAGAGTGGAAAGTAAGTAATGCTTACAATATGTATATGGTGTATCTTGAATACAATTTCTTGTTAATGTCTTTTTCCTGTCAAAAAGTGACTGACTTTTGAAAGTTATAAAACAGAAACTTTGTTGCTTGGCTCACAAACTTCTTCCCTTATGACTGAGTATGAGTGCAGACCAGAAGCATTTAACTCTCCTGCAGTGTTTGTTATTGATTTTAACCGGTCTGAATGTGCAACAAGAGTTTGCCTAGACACTAGCGGAGACAGACTTGTGAGGCATTAAGAGCTGTTTCACATGTGTTTATTAGGGTCACGTGTGTTTATCAGGGTCAGATGTACACAAGAAGAGCTGGAATAAAAACTTTGGGAATAGGTGGGATTTGGGTGCCCAAGAACCTTTCATCACGGACCTGTACTGATTTGTTTTTCCTCCAATCAAAATAGTTAATCTATGTTTGAAAGAAGGTGACAAACATCACTTTTCCTCATAAAATGAAACATTCTTTTCTTTTCTTTTTTTCAAAGAATACAATAGAACTTCAAAATTGTATGCAAAAAACTGTTTTATGAGCTTCAGATTTTCTTTAATTATTTTAAATCCTAATTAGTCGGATGGGTTGTTTTGCAACATGTTTTATTCCCTTTATATTCTGCAATTTACGCCAGTGGCTCTTTAGTTTTTTTTTCTGAAATTCCAGCGTTCTCTGTTTCTCCTGTCCTTTTATACTCTTGCTTTATCTGAAGTGTATTGATATAAAATGTAATCTTAAGCTGATTACCCATCTTTTACTTCGTCTTTGCAGATACATACAAATGGTATTCAGGAAACGCTTTGCTCTACCTCCACTTTCACAGTACCATCCTCCATTGATTTCTTTCCTTTCCTCTGTAAATCCCTCTCCTCCATGAGTAATCCATTGTGGTGTATCCATGTCTGCTGGAGTCATGCCAGAGTAGCGTGGGATTATTACGACTGGAGACATAGAAACACTCACACACTTGCGCAGTCTGTATACACACTTACAAATGTCTCCATTCACTATGTGGGGTACCACAAGAATGAGCCAGGGGACGTCCATCCTGACTGGTCTGGACTCGGGGGAATCTTCTGGATGGCACTGGGTCAGGGAAAGCTTCCCTCCATCTTCTACAGAGTTTTATCAAGGGATGATGATTTAGTGAGAATCCTGGCCTTCTTAGTCACTTTCTCACACTCCTATTCGAGAGCTTGTGTAGAGAAGTGAAGGGAATTAAGAAGTCAGATGAGTTAGATGGAAAAAGAAAGAAATTGAGAGGGTAGTGAGTAACTTTTGATAATGTCAGAGCCCCAGGAAGATATTAAAGCATTTTCTCTGTTTAAAAAGTTGAAACTTTAATGCTTTGGGTTATCTTTTTAGGTTAGAATCTTTTTTTGTGCCTTAGGTGAAGTCAGCAATTATTTATTGCAGTTGACTTGATCAATGGTCTTTAAATATGCTGGATGTGTGGGTCAGATTTTTCACTGTGTAATCAATCATAAGTACCCTGTCTCCACCCAACAGGACTGTCACTGACTTCAAATTAATCTTTAGAATTTTTTTTAGGAAGTTTGGTTTGGATGTTCACATTGTACTACAGTCCCTTTGACTGGTAATTTTGTTGCTTTAAATCCAAGCCTGCCAGCCTGGTAGACATTTTACATCCCTGCACACCCTCTGATACACATGGTGTTGCTTGCAGAGTCTTTTCTGACAGGAGCTTTACTGTGGGATGTTAACCAGTGTCTGAATTCATGCTACCCTCTCTTGATCCTATCAGATCCTACAAAAACCTTTACTTAATTTGCTTGGTCTTTAATGCTGCATTCATGCCCAATGGGATGGATTGCAGAGATGGGAAAGACTCCAACTCTGCTTATTCATGGCTACAGAAACTTGAGTTCTTGACTGAGAAAAAACTCAAGGCTGTTTCAGATTGCATAGTTGGACGTGAGATGGTTGTAAATACAGTGAAATGCCGATACATTGCTACATCAGTGCTTGTTTGGATTTAAGGTATTTCCATATGGCCAGGTCAGATATTTTCCCCCTTCATAAAATTTTATTTTCCTTCTTGTAACTTACAATGTTGAGGTAAATGCAATTTACAAGTTGGAAATAGGTAATATTTCCAAATTTAGTAACTCATGAACATGGAATATGGAGATAATAAACTTTCCTTTCCCCCACAAAGTGTTTGTTTTTTACCCTTGTGATGCAGCAGTTTTAGCATTAAGATAAAAATAAAAATAACTTTGATGTGACTCAAAACTACATTATAAATCTGATCAGGCTTGCAGGAACTTATTTCCCGTTGTGTAGAATGGTACACTATCTCCCTGCTGCACAGTTTTAAATAGTTAGGCTAATGTTGCTCCATAACTGTAAATCAAATGACCCCAGTGGAGTTTTTATTTTAAACCAACACGATTTATTTTTGTTCTCTGGCAGCTGTTTCAACACTACTTGTGCTCTTAATTGGAGAGGAAACACATCTCAGCCTCATAATTGCTGAGATGTTGGTATGTAACCAAGGTTTGAATATTTTTACACTATAGTATGTTATAGTGTGCAGAGACTCTTTTCCCACTTTGTCTGCTGACATTATATGAGAGGACAAGGGTGAAGGAGGCTTGCTGACTGGGGGAATTAAAGAGTTCTCCACTGCTATATGGGATTCAGCAAGATCAGGTAGAGCCAGTCATGGCTCTGTGTGCATGTGTGTGTGTGTGTGTAAGAGTGTGTGCAGTCTCATCCTGCCTCTCTATTTTACTTTTTTCTCCTCCCCTCGTCTCTCCTCTCTGTCTTTCTCCCAGTAATAAAGCAGAGTATTTATTTCCTCCTCTTCGGCTCCCAGGTCTCTTAAAGGGAGTCGGGGACTGAGCTGATATTAGACAGCATGTGTGTGTTTGCTCGTGCAACTGCGTGTGCATGCATGTGTGTGTGTGTGTGCATGCTGGTGCTGCTGTTCTCTCACTCTCACGCTGTGCTGTCTGCTTGTCTCATCACCCATCCCAAACGTACAGTTGCGTCTTCTTGCGTGCTAACACACCGAGATTGAAAGTTGCTGATTCTGAGCCGCGGGGACTCATAGAAGAGAGGCCTCTGGCAGGGGCTGATTGAGCTGTGCTGAGCTGAGGTAGAAAAGTTACAGTAGCATACTATTACCTGCCAGCACCGATGGAGTTTATTAGCATTGCAGATATGCTCTGGCAGAACTCAGTGCAGCCAAGCAAATAGTTTTATGACTCTGGTCCATGAGGGAGTTAAAGGCTAAAAAGGTTTGTCTTACTCATGTCAAGCAGACATCTACTTGGGCTCTCTTTGGGTTTTTTTGCCTGCCAGTTTACAAAAAGATGGAAATATATATTTTTCTTGAGTGTAGGTATTGAATAGTAGTATTTCAATATGCAAGCCCCTTGAGGTGCAAATACTGTGTAATCATACTGTTTCACAATAGCCACTATTATTAGCTCCATACGTACATTTGTCTGGCTGTGTGTCGATGGACTGTTCAGCATGTTTCTGGTGTGAACCCCCGGGTATCATAATAACCATCAAGGTCATGTGGGATTATTTACAAATGTTGAGGTGTGGAATCACTTACATGAGTGCAGGAGGAGCAACGCTGTCTCGTTCATTCTTACATGCAGCAGCAGCAGCAGCAGCAGCAGCAGCAGCAGAGATGGGCTCAGAGTGTTATGCTGGTGAATTAGCTCTTCACAGCTTTGGGACTGAGCCTGACAGTTAACACAGTGAAGATGATTTATGACTGGCCAGGAGAGTCAGAGATGGATGAGGAGAAATAACTTTGATCAAAGTTGTTCTCTAACAACAGAAGAATGCTCCCTCTTAGTCCCTGTTGATATCTGGCAGTGGCCTGACTTTATTTTCCGGGGGGAAGCAGTGGAGTCTGCTTGTTTTACAGCTGTACGGTAATACTTTATACAGTTTGCGGATAGTTTACAAGCAAATGCAGAAGTGCACATGTTTATGGACCTGTGATCAAGGACATGTCATCACGATTGCATTTGGCTCTGCATGCAACACCATTATGTTGTCATGTAGCCAGCAAACTTTGCTAGCATGCCAGATTAAGAGAAATATAACAGAGAGGATTGTATCAAGTTCTGTTTAGTCAGTTATTTACAGTGTTTTGTTAAAGCTGCAAAAGTGCTTCTGCCAGACTGTATCAGAGCTTATAATACACACTGTATTTATCTTTTAGATCTCACATGTAGAAATGGTTTATCAATAACTAGTTCTATCATCATTAAAAGCCAGTTGTTCCTCAATGCTGTCCGCTGTAACTTTACTGTTGCCAGTTGGGTACCATTAACATTTGAACTTCCCTTTTGCTAAATGCCAAACAAGGTTATTGTTACTGTATATGCACAGGTTTAAAATAAATAAGTATATAAATAAACTGTTGATGTAAGGGCCTCACTGACAGGTGGATATACTGTTGGAAACAGAAAATGAATAAGAAATTGAATTGTGGACACAAGATGAAATTAAATGCTTTGATTTTTTTGAGTTAAAAGTTAGTTTAAAAACTCAACATAATTACTGTATTTGGGATTCTCATTAAACGTTTTATTGTTGGTGTTTTCTCTTCCAGGAATAGCATTTATTTTCCTGTTGTCTTGTTAAATCATATTCAAGGTTAAAGGACTGGTGACAAAATGTACAAGTAGAATTTTCTCAGGGTTTATAGCCAAAAATGACCAATAAAGCCTTAAATAACCAGATGTCTTAAACCCGTGGGGTTTTAGGGCTAACCTTGAACCGCGACTTCCCTGATTTGAGTCCTTTTTGTTGCACGTCCTTCATTGTCCCTTAGCTGTTTAACGTCCAATATTTTCTCAACTTTCAATAAAGGCATAAATTTCTCTAAAAGCTGGAATAAACAGGTGGCATATGAGGGCACCTCCTTACAAACAGGAGAAAAACACAGCTTAGTAATTGAACACATGCACAGACACAGATATGTTGGCTTGAGTTGTGGCCTCTTTTAGGTCTTAGATGTTCTGTTGCCAGGACTCCTGTGGTTTTCTAGCTCAGTGTGTGTCCATCCCTGCTCATCTGCTGCCTTTCTACAGGTCAAAACCTAATCCTGTGAAGGGGTTTGGGGCCGGTTGCCCCTGGGAAGAGGTTTAACGTGCTCCTCTCTTAGGGACCAATCAAGACTAGATATCTGTTATAAGGTTTCTGTATCACGATTGTTCAGATGGCAGAGGAAAGGAAAAAAAAAGATGGTTTCATGTTGGGAGGCTTCATGATGTCCATTAAAGGCAGACTAAGAAGAAGTCATCCAACGTGGATGAAAGAAACACACACATACACCACACACACACACACACAAACGCACACACACACAAACACACACACACACACACACGTTGATATCTAAATTGGGACATTTTTAATGATGATTTTTCTTTTGAG
>JAQMCX010000048.1:6052343-6096086 GCA_029814765.1 Acanthurus leucopareius
CTCTTGGCTCTGCGCAGGCACCTCACCTCCCCGATATCACTGATGCTTGGTAGATGGGTACCAATGATGTTTTGGGCTGTTTTAATCACTCATAGTCTTCCTGTCCTGGGCCGTGCACATCCCATGCCAGTTTGTGATGTTTCCAGTCAGGATGCTTTTAAATACTCAGTTTGTTAACTTTGCTTTCAGTAGGAATCAAATCCCAGCCTTCAGCTTGGAAGTCCTGTTTGTGACCCACCCTTTTGACCTGACCTCCATCCCATTGGTGCTTTTTTTACCCTTTTTACTTTGTTGGTTGGAACTATTGTTATGAGTGTCCAAAAGTCTGTGGATGGATTTACATTGTAATGACATGAAAGCCTGCGACACTTGTAGATGTTAAGATTAATGTTGAAAAACGGGAAGCAAAGGAATCCTAACCAAGCTACTGCACCTGACAAGTGAAGCTATAGAGCAGGTTTGGTGGGCGAGATACCAAAGTTAGCTAACTTTGACTCTTAAAATCGGTTGCACAAATTTCAGCAATTAGTCAATCCTACTTTTAGTGAAGTTAAAGTTCAGCTGGAGTTGGTGAGCCAAGCAGGTTCATTTACCATATTTTTCCTGTGTTTATTTGTAGTCCATGATCACGATTAAAGATGTCACACTTACATTTTAGCATCAGTTGCATGATAACTCTTTACCTTCACTCTCTTAATTTTTATTCCCTCTTAATCTCTTAATCAACTTTCTTAATGTGTGGCTTTAAATTGTGATCAAATCTGCTCAACTTCATTGGACCAAATCCTGTTTAATGAGACATATTAATAAGTGCAGTTTTTCTGCTTTTTTATCTAAGAAGCCCAGGTTCAGTTCATCATATTCTTCCCTTTTTTCAGACTCCTGTGTAGATTGAAACTTTGTCAAACTGTGACTTAAAGCCGAAGCTTTGTGCCAAACAATCAACAGCAGATTGCACTGAATCAACTACAACTTTGTAATTTTTCTCATAATTTTTTTTACATTACTGAAATTTGTAAAAGTATCACCAATAATGGCTTCTCAACTCTAATTTCCTGACTGCTTGGATCATTTGATTGCAAGTTTATTTTAAAACAGACAAAAAGTGGGATAGCAAAGTCATGACTTTGCTCCCCCTAACTGAATGTTGGGGATGCGTTTGCTGCATTTGCTCCATTGTTCCATTTACATTATAGTCGAGGTACCCTGATAAAGTTGTTCCTGAGCTTTTACTCCAGCCTTGCAAGTGAGCATTTACATAACTGTCAGGAGGACAAAATGTAATTTTCATAGATACAGTCCATTAAGCCAGAAGTATTTAATATAAATGTATGAAAACAGCTGTGGAGCATGAGAAATATATATTATACAAATACTGGTAAGAAAGAAGAGAGAAGACACAAAGAAAATGCATTCATGATTTACTGATTTATGATATATTCTCATGAAAATAAACAATGACAATTAGTCATTACCAATAGGTCTTCAGAAAACTGTGTAACACACACAAACACACTCTTTAATCTCGATGAACTTAGTAAGATCATTTTGGACCACATGCTGTCACTACTGTTTCAGTAGATGGCGATCCTAAATCCAAATAAAACTAAGTTAAATGAAATACCTCCAGGCCCAGGAAACATCAGCTTCCCTTGATGATGTCATTTCCCTCTCTGTCAGAGTAGGCTGCCATCCAGCCTAGCGTTGTGTCGCTGCACAGAATACAAGTCATTTGTCATTGGTCTGTGATGCTAATGAGGCCCAGATGTGGAACTTCTCTAGTTCCAGCTGGCCACGCCCTCTTATCCTTTGTTGTCACATCAATACATTACCCAGAATCCAGTTGTTTATTTTGTTTGTCATGGTGATGGTGCACTGTAACTGAGATGAAAGAGGAGATGATAGAGATGATGGGGAGAACAGAGATGAATAAACGTGCATGTGCACACACTCATTACATAATTGGCTGACTGATCAGCGGTCAGTTACAGTCCATCCTGATTTCATTTCAAATTCTTGTGTTTAGTAAAAGGAAAATATGCTTATATTTCTAATGTTTGTCTGCATTTTGGGTGAAACAGAAAATCAAGCTTATGTGGCCAAAGAGAGTTTGTGTTCATGGACCACACTCACAATGCCAACTGCACACTGCTGCATTCAGATTCATGAAGATCGACTACAAGTATGACCTGTTCCCCAAAAGCAGTGCTTAGCTTTGCTGTGTTTTCCTGCAGGATAAGCTGGAGGCACAGGCAACAAGCACTGAAAAAGAGTTAATTATATTAAAGGTCCACTCATGCCAGAATTGACTCCATTCCATCCATTTCATTAAATAAAGGAATGAGTATATATTGTACACATTCACTTCAGGTCGTAAATTGTCTCTGCCTTTGACATTGCATCATGTTGAATTTAATTAAACCTTAATATGTAAAATTTAGGCTCTCTGATATTCAGGCATTCTGAGAAAAGGACAAGGAAAACAGTTGTAGACAATAAAATGTAAAATAAGCTGTATAATTTCTTACTTGAATTGTTGCTGTGAACCTAAGTTTACGGCCTAAACAAAAATTAGTTAGCTCAAGTTAGTTTGTTGTTGTTTTATACCTGACCTGGTGATGAATGTAAATAGCATATACCTGCTTTGTGACTATTCCCACAAACAAATCAACACCAAATCAGCACACTTTGATTATTTCATAATGTTTTTTTTTTATCTCTTTGTGTTTGAGTTCTTATTTTATCTTGTCTGAGCTTTACAAATGCTTGCACTCTGCATGTTTTGTTTGTTTCTTTTAATGTAAAACACAGACCTGCCCCTGAACTGCAGAAGAACATTGGCCTCTTTGCTTAAATCATGTCAGTATGAATTTCTGTGTTAACTGGGGTTATATTTATTTAAAATATATGAATATTGTGCATGAACACTCTAACCACATAAATATCCACATTTTACTGTGTTTTGATGTCAGACTGTACCTGTATTGCTAAATATGTCAATGTTTGTGCACATGTCGTAAGCCAGAAGAGAAAGAAGTAAAATTCTTTCAGTTTCCCCCCATGAAAATGAACAAAAGCTATTACTTGGTTTCCAATAATATGTAAGTGTAACCAAGAATTTAAATTTAGCTAATGTCTACTATTTTTTTTTTTGCATAATTTTAAATAATAAAATCATTTTTGAATAATTTGTGGAGGCAGGGGTTTGGAGGATGTTACTATGAAATCTGTGGTTAATAACTTGAAATACCGTGCAGACAGTAGATGATAGACCTCATGCAACCTAGGTGAGAATGGTTGCTGACTACAGAATACACAGTGATATCTTGTGAAAGGCATGCTCTATATTTAATGTAATCTTTTGGGTCCTTTATTTCTCAGCCAGGAGGGTCAGTTTCGAATGTGACATGTGAGGTTGATGTTTTAGTGCCAGGAAATACTTAAAAATTAGTGCATTCAAAATTAATGTATGAGTCAAGAAGAAAGTTTAGACTGGGGATTTAAAATCATCATCACCTGGTTAACAACACACAGACACATGCTTACACACAAACACACACACACACACACACACACACACACACACACACACACACACACACACACACACACACACACATTTGCAAGTAATGTCTGTTTTAAATAAATCATTGTTTCCAAACTTGCTTTGTCTCGTCCCCTACAATATCTGATATCAAAGTTGTGTTGATCTGACGAGTTGTTCATCTGCAGTTGTTTTCCACAGTTGCTATTTTCCAATGCTAGGGGCAAAAAGCCGATATTAACTCTGAAAAGGAAAATAACATTAAATTTTCTCAAGAACAATTCCTGAGGGAGACACCACAAGTAGTGCTGTAACTCTCATAATGAACACTCTCTTTCCCTGCAAGCTAAGGAACATGACATTGCTTTGCCGGCTTCTCACATTGACTTGACTTCAAAAGCTGCAAATAGTGGTTGATTTCACTGAAGTTAGCTAGCTAATGTCAGCTAATCGCTCACTTACATCTAGAGTGACCTGTAATTCAGTGCAGCAAAAGAGTAAAGATCGGTGACGCTGAGTTCTGTTTCAGTCCAGTTGCTTTTCATTGCATGTCATTAATATTATTGAAATGACATCGATTGCGGCTATATATTGGGTGGTGGACAGGGGGTGGTGCTGTCACCTTCTGTGTGCGATTTCATCATCCATTCATCATTCAGTCATTCCTCTCTCATTCCTGCAGCAGCGGCACTGCAAATGGCATTGATCCTGTGTTTAGGGGATTTGTTTCCACCCATATAGCCATTTCAACTCTTAATCAGGACTGTGTTGAACTTTCCCACCAGCAGCAAAGTGTCCTGTTGTAGATTTAGACCACCACCTAAGGGTGATTAAATCTAAATTACCTAACCAATCCAATAGACATGTCTGGTTCCGCAGGTCCTGTTATATATTCAGTGAACCTGAGCTCAAAATGTTTCACAAGTGTGGCTTCCTTTACTTCTCTTTAAGAGGTGTTTTCGATAATTATATGAAATATTTTAATCATCAAATTTGTTTTCATGGGTCCAGAAAAAAACAAATGAAAGATGCAAAATAAAAGTTTGGGATACCTTCTCGAGATGCTTGTCTGTTTGCTGTGTCTGTCATTCCCTCTCTATCTTCCTCCCCTCGTCTTTATCCGTGTCTCCCTCCCTCTTCTTCAAGCTCAGACACACTGCTAACCCCTTGAGTGTGTCTGAGCTCTGTGAGAGCCAATGTTTGATTCTCTCCTGTCTGTGTTCCTGCAGCCCAGCCAGCTCTCCAAAACCTCCCCCCCCAACCTTCACTGTCTCCCTCTCATCTCCCATCTTCCCTCTGCCATAAGACCCTGGCTGACCTGGCACGTAGGCACATACTCTACCCTCGTCTCCCACCCATCTCCCCAAATCCCCCATTTCCCTTACCCCTCCTAGTCTCCTCGCTCAGCAAGGACTTGAATCCACCATTCAGCCACCTCTGTTGTCTGGACCTGAAGCACAAGCAGGTCCCTTTGTTCTGACTGATAAAAGGAAGAAAGCGGGGTGAGAGAGGAGGATTAATTTAAGCACAGGCCAGACGACACATCTGCTTGTTGTGTTCGTGTCTTTCCATTCCCTCCCGTGGTTTCCCTTGCTTTCGTTCTATTATCTTTGGTGAGAGCAGAGGATATTGGGTCGAGATGCATGGTGAACTCTCAGGGCCGTGACACTCCTCTAATCCGCTCTCTGTTCTGTCTTTTGCCCTTTCTGTCTTCCTGCTGTCTCCATCCAGCATTACCTCCCTTCCTCCCTGTTACCCCCCTTTCTTTCTTCCTCTCCTCTGGCCTTCAATGCACCATAATTTCCATCTCCTCTTCCTTGAAGAGATGGCCTCCTCCATTCTTTTTTTTTCTTCTATCGAGAAAGTGGAACCAAGAGAAACTGATGTGCTAATATTCAGGGTTATGACTCAGATTTTATCTCTCAAGCAGCCCGTAAATGTCTTCACACTTACATTAACAAAGATCACGGCCAGGTAGACACGATCCATCCCTGCTGAGGGAGGATGTATCAGACTGCTATTAAGTTTGCTTCCTGTCTTTTGTCTTGCACACTGTCTCACTTCTCCTGCATGAAAACTGGGTCAGATTTTTTTTTCTTTTGTGTGTGATTCACCTTGGCTTTTGATGACCCCCCCCTCCTCCTTCATCTCCTTCTGACCAGTTTATTGTCCTGAGGCTGGGGTCATGGCCACTGGTCCATGTCAGCTTTCTCAGAGGGCGTGTTTGATGGCCTTTCTGCTCTTCTGACAGCTCTCTGGGTTCGCGCAGACAAAGGCCATGGATGGGAAGGGATTAGTCCTTTATTTATGGTCTGGCTTTTATTCTGCATGCTTGTAGAGGAATTTGCAAACATACAATTATATTCTTATATGCATGAAAGCAAAGGGTTTTTTCAGCTATTTTCTCCAGCTGTTCTTGTGAACCTGGTGAACATGGGTCACTTTTATATATATTAATGTAGGTTGGTCAATAAGGGGAGGCAGAGGGAGTGACCTTTAACCCTGACAGGGATCTTTGGCTTCTTAGGTCTGTTGCGGGCAGTAGAAACAGATCTAAAATGTCTCTAATCACACAAGACAGGAACTCAGGCCAGCGGGTGATTCTCCCCATTTCCTTGGCCTCCTGCCCCATCCATTGTCATCCTGCTGGCCCCGACTCACCCTTTCATCCCAGCTCCTACTCGGCATCCCACGCCTGCTGGACCAATAGGGAATAACTGAAGGAACAGGAGCAAGAGCAGGTCGGAGGAGGAGGAGGGGGGCTGTCTTGTCTGCTCTGTCACTTCATGCTGACACGGTGTGAGGTGGAGTGACACTGAGCTCAACCATGGTGTCTGGGAGCAGTCTGGCCCAGGAAGTCTGACCTCCATGACCCTTTCCCAGACCAGTGGGATAGACACGGGCTGTCTTTTGTTTGTATAGTGTAAATGTGGGAGAAAGCAGGGGAGGAAGGCAGAAAAACTGGGGCTGGGGACTCTGAGGAGGGACTTCCATCTCCAAAAGGTAGAGATCAGCAAAGCTTGGCTGTTTATACAATAGAAGAAAAGTTTTTTGATGAAATTGCCTGAAAAATGCTGGCTCAGGAAATGTGGTGAATAGTTCATAGTTCTGCCTGCTGCCGCTATTGAGGTTGAGTGCTGAAGGGAAAGTGTGTGAACGTGAAGGAAAAACCCGTAAAATAAAAGGATATAACACTGGGAACATTTAAAATCAATGGTTGAGATATTATATATGTACTTATTTGTTCAGCACTATCATGTTTTCAGATAAATACAAGCAGATACAAGCAGATTCAAACACATGTGATCTCTGTGACAAAAGATGGAGACAAAGACTGCAACACATACATTAACTGCACTTGATGATGACAATGAACAATTTATGCACAAATTTATGAACATTTAGAAAATGGGGAAAAAAAGATTTGAAAGAAGAAAAAACAAACAAACAACTGAGACCTGTGTGATCTAAAAGAAAACTAAACACATTTTTACATTCACTTAGTACAGGAACTTCCAGACAATTTCAGCTCAGGACCCAAGCGAGAAATTGCCTGTGCAGAGATGAGAACACAACACATGGGCTCAGGACAGCAATAAACAGAAACAGAATACACAGAAACAAAAATATAACCATGAATAATACAACAATTAAAAAAAAACAGCCCGTGGCATCAGTCAGTTTGTGGTTTTAGTGCCATGCAGCTTCTGTTACTCTACTTATTTTAGGCTGTTTTTAAAATTGGAACTGATACCGTTACAAAGGAGTTCTTAAACTGATTCAGTTTTAGCTCTGTATTGTCTGCCGGTCAAAGCTCACACTGAGAATACAGAATAAAATGGATCACAGAGGATTCTCTTTACCTGTTTAAGTGCGCTGTGGTGAAAGAGAGACTGAAGATTATCATGATTTTCAAATACAATCTAACATGAAAAAGGAAGTGCTGAGGAATATTGAAAGTGCATTTCACAAAAGTGCACAGTAGGAGTACATTTTCCACAAAAACTGTGGTTTGATTGCAGTATTTATGACGCTTTAAGTCCAACAGCCGATGTCTGTGTCTTGTATGAACGATCTATTAGCAGGGTCTGGGTTCACCTGCCTCTATTTTAAAAGCGTCGGACAGGAACATTTCACACATGACCTTTGGAATTCAAATTCAAAAGGCGTATAAATCACAGCATATTGAAAATATATCCTATAATAAGAAGAGTATCCATCATTTTTTATATGACATTTTTACCCATAAAATATTTGAAAGAGGTGACATACTCTTGGATTTGCTTTGGCCTGAAACCGTCTGCAGCTGGACACTTTTGAACCCCCTGCTGCGGCCCTCAGGGAGACATTTACGGGACTGTGACAACCTTCAGACATCCAGAGAAAACTCTCCCTTTAGTGAGCAGACTGGCCATAACAATGCAATTATCATACAGCATGTTCATACATTCTTGTTGGCACTATTGTTGCGCCCTAACCTAACTCAGATGCTATTGTTGCGCTCTCACCTTTGTCTGAAATTCATTGTCAACCAGCGCCTTCTGTGCTGAGCTGCGCTGCATTGAAAGCTTGAAATTCAGGAGCACAATAATACTGACACTCAAGTGGCTTTCCTAAGGTGTAGCCATTTTGCTCCACTGAATTAGGAGTTTAAAGAAGAATCTGATAGGAAGGGTTTTTTGGACGTGAGAAAATGTAAAATGGTTTGTGGGGAGAATTAGAAATCTTTGAGTCCCACCAGAAATGCTCCAAACACTCTTGTTCAGCTTTAAAAGACTTAACTCATTTTAAAGTGAAGTACTGGAGGAACAGTGAGACTGACTTAGTTTTGGTTTCCCCACTACCTTTCTTTCCTTTCTGCCTCTCATAAGAGCTGCAATGCTTTCTGGAGAGAGCATGGACATGCTACAGATCCATCCATTTCACAAATATACAAGCCTAGTTAGACCACTACACTTACTGTTCTGTGTATAATGATGTGTCCTGCTTGGGCAGAAGGTAAGATAAATGGAATATCTCCTCTGTACTTGTTTATGTAAGTCCCTCAGACGAAGTAGTGACATTGGAGTTCCAATTACCTGTGCAATATCAATGTGGTGCTTAGGACGGAGACTTGACTCCACTTAAAGCTGATAGCTCTGTCTCTAAGGGTCTTTACTCTAGCTCCTAATATGTGTTGCTGTGTAAAAGATGAGATTCTTGGAGACTTGGCTTGCACGCTACAGGGGCTGACAACAATGCATTGTGGCAGTGTAGAGATGAGGGCTGCTGTTGTGTGTGTGTGTGAGTGTGCGTGTTTGTGCTCATGCCCACTATCTGCTGTGTGATTGCATGGCACTGGTTTGCTGTAAGTTACTCTACTGCACTGTGAGATTGTCAGCTACCATTAAAATCAAGTTTTTTCCAATGTATGGATTGGCTAAAATGAGTCAAACTTTAGATTTTGTTACTGAGAACAACACTTTGGCACTTCTAGTCATGTAATGTTCAGAGGGATTCTGACGCACATCATGCATTTTTTTTGTTATCCACTTCCTTGAAAGATTTGATGTGATTAATGCCGGTTCCAGCCTTTCATTAAACAGGATCAAGCTATCTTTCACTGCTTGCAGCAGGAGTATTTTCATCTTCAGATTTGTTGTTTTCTACTATGATGCTGCTCAAAAGCTTTGGCATTGAAAAGAGAAAAAAAAAACACAACAAAAGGAGCAGCAGCATTCTGCAAAAATGTGTGCACTTAAATTAAATTATTTTTTGGGCTATTTCCTAAAACTTGGATACTACTTCCTAGAGTTTTACCTCTCGCCATGTACTTCTCCCAGTGTTTAAGTGTACAAAGTGTACTCTTGTTTACCCTGAAGACTGCTGGTGTATTCATTATGTGCTTATTTTCTTCCATCAGAAGAACTCATTTGCTGCCATTCAGTCTTGTACAATAAGAAAATTATTTACACAGCCTTGGAAATTGCTCTAGCTAGGTAATCCATCACAGTAAATACGAAGCCTTAATTTGTTTTGGTTTCCCAAGTTGTTGCCCAGGATGAATGTTTTCTTGTCAGTGTGGGTATAAAACATCATGCTTATTGTCAATCACCTGACGCCCACTAGAAGAAATTTAAATCTGTAGGAAGGAGAATAATCACCGGTTAATATGTGAGACTTAAAGCTTATGTCGGGCATCTTTGGTAGCAGGATCTGCAGTTTATTTTCAGTTAGGTTCGACACTGTGAACAGTATGTTGAGTGGCAGTAACAACAAATTTCACATTGCACGCACTGGGGCTGTCACGTTTATGTTAAAAATCAAGTCTGAATGGATATGTAATTTGTTTAAATCAATTTAGAAATAACTAATGTAGCCTAGTCCTAAAATTTGAATTTTTGGTTCCTCTGTTGACAAGCTAAAGCCCCAGACAAACTAAATTGAATGTTGCATCACCTGGTTTTGCCTATAACTTAGCCAAAAAAGTTGCCACTGGTCAACTAGAGCCAATAGTGTGGAACACACTGCAAAAACTAAGACCACGGATGGGCCGATCACTGGCTGTCAGCCAACCATCAGCCCAGTCTGTAAGAGCCCTAGTAGGTGACATCAAATTTCTTGTTTTGCTGCTGTTGCTGCAGTTTTTATTGTGCAAAGCAAGCTCACTTTCATTCAAAATACTTAGATCTACAGAGTTAAACTCAAAATGCTTCCAACCATTAATTCTCAGATTGTTTGGTTTCATGATTATCTTTTCATCAGGTCAGCCAAAGATCAGAGTGACGGCAAAATGAATAAGTTGCCCCTGCTGGTGTAAACCCAAACAACATGTAGCCAAATCTGATTTGGGGGTTAATGTGAACTAGATGAATATGTTAATAAACTGGCTATAAATTTGAGCTGCTCAGTGTGAGGTGTTGTAAGGCCTCTTTTTGAGCTGACTGATCATGCTGCCGTACAGTGTGTGGTGCTTTAGCAGGGACATATGTCTCTGTACTTTCTTAATGACTTCCTTCCCTAAACTTTATTTACCAGACCGCTGCAGAGAACACTACGCCTCACAGTATGTCTACTTAACAAATGTTAGATGAGGTCGATTACACTCTTGTGTATTTTATGTTATTTTCATCTTCATGGAATACATTTAGCTACCATCGTGGGGGTAAGCTGTGGAGCATACACCTGTGTACTCTGTGTTTGCCTGTTTATGTGTCTGTTTATGTTTATATCAATCTTAAATGCACTCTCGTGTAGCAGCGTAGCACACTCTGCAGTGGACCTTGTTCAGGAGCTGAGTACTCAGTCAGAATGGACAACGGGCCCTGTGCCTCCGCCAGACCAATTAGGCAGCAAAGCAAGACTAATGACTGTGGTTAACTTGGCCTCTGAAGAATGGAGCTGTACCCATCGGACTGCCTCGTTATGTGATTGAGTAGGGTGTGTGTGTGTATGCATGCTTGTGTGTACCTGCGTGTGTTTGTTAATGTGAGCCGGGGTCTAAATGATGACAAGCAGATGCCTGCAGTCGGGGCGTCCACCCATAACCTGGCCTCTTTTCCTCCCGAGATGACACATGCAACACCTCCGTGCCACCTCACAGGCCCACACCTGGTTATGCTGTGGGGGTGTCGGGGAGAGGGGGAAATGAATTTCTATGATACCCTCCCTTTTTAACAAGCTAATTAAGCACTGTGTTTTGCATCCTGAGGTGATATTGAAATGACTCAGTCACAGTTCAGTAATGCCTCTAATAGAGGCAGGAAGAAAGGGAGCTCAGGCAGGAGGGACGATGAAGGAGGGAAGAGGAGAGAGACGTGGGGGACGGGGATTGGCGGTGGGACAAATTAGCCAGAGCTGAAACAGTTGTGTGTAACAAGATCCCCGCTGTATTCTTCTTAGACAGGCAGAGCTGAGGAGGCACTCAGGAGGACCGGCTGGTCTGGTCTGAAAGCAGCTCTGCAGGCACAGATATCATTAGTTTATACAGCTCAAGATGCCACCAGGGGGCGATGAATCCAGGAATAACAGAAAAATCTTTCTTCACTCCCCCTCCTCCTCCCCCTCCTCATCTGAATTTTTGGTACAGTCTGGCACATGTCACTAACATATTTCAATGTTTTCTCAGTTTAAAATCAGTAACAGACGCATTTCTATTTGTCAAAGCTCTTTAAGGTTCAATGAAATCCAGACTTCTCTCCAGACCCGACCGCAGAGTGAAACACGTCTGACTTTGGTTTTAAAGACTAAAACTGAATGTTGTCCTCATTTCATCAGAGCTGAAGATAAACGCTCTGCCATGAAGTGTGAATACTGTCAACCAGACTGTGCTTTCAGTCAGATTTGCTGTGCTTGCATGGCCTCGTATGAGTGTACATGTGAGTAAATGCTTGTGTGTGGTGTTTGCAATTTGTCTGACCTCGTACCTACAGTCTATTACCATAACATACCTCTGTTTTCACTCCTCTCAGCCGTGGATTTCTCTAAAATATTCTGAACCGCCTTTCTTTCATCAAGAGACATTAAAACGACACCTGATCAGCCGTGGGCTTTTGTGAGCCAGTTGCACATTTCTTAAACGTGGCAGATCATTAGCATGCAGGTCTGAAAAACGCAGGGGAGGGAGTGAAATGTAGAAAAACGTTACTTCTCTCAGGGTTCATTGTCAAGATACATTTAAGTGGAGACAAGTAGATGAAATAATCATACAAAATATAAACTTTTGACAGCTTAGCAAAAATTGCAGGCGTGATGATATAAATTTGATTTCAAGTATAAAAAACACAAAATGGAGATTAAAAAGACCAACAACAGGTTAATCTGTCACATATTAAGTACAAAAAAATTAACAGTTCTATTCCCTCTTTTATGAATCCAGTTTCTGATGAGTTAAAGCAGTTTTTTCCTTAATTTGACAGCTAAAATATCCTACCAACAGCTAATATTGTAGGTCAGTATACAGTTTTTACTTTATATTATTGCAGTGTTTATAATTAATAATTTTAAAAAGGCTAAATATTTTTCTGGTTTGAGGGCCTCTGAAGTTTTTGAACATTAATTATGACTTGCTTTTACTTGAATTAATTTCTAATTTTTCTTGTTATTTGTCCTTTTTACTTTCTTTTTGTATTTAAGTAAATTTGTTTTCAGTGTTAAATTAAAAAAATGTTTCAATAAATGTTACAAAAAAGAAAAGAAAAAATAAATTTACATAATTAAAATATAAAATGTCGCAGCAAACTTTTGTGGTTTGTGCTGCTGTTTTAATCATTTTTGATAAAGTAAGTTAAAGAATATAAAGCATTACAGAGTCATAAATTACATATTTAATGTGCTCTTTACTTGTGGTGCATACATTTTCTGATTTTTTTTATCGCACTTTAAAACATTGTTTAACTTGGTTCTAAAAAGTGCTCAAGAAATAAAGCTTCACTACTATGAGGTTATTAAATTTACAAAGACGTTAATATAAATATACCTTTCTAAAAAAACATGACTGTTTAAGAATTATTATCTTTTTATGTGAAGCTCATGCCTTAGTGGAGTAAAGTTGAGGAGGAAGAGCCTTTTTTTTTTTTTTCCCCCCTCATCTGAGTCTGAATCTGAAGTCTTGTAGGATTTTCAATTCTGACTTGATAGGTTGCGCAGCCTCTTTGTCTCTTAAAGTGATGAAAGAACATGCTCAATATAAAACCATTATTGACAAATTTAATACAAAGCTTGGAAAATAAAATATGGATGTTATTTTATGAACAATGTGTATATTTTTATCTGGTGAGAAAAAGACCAAGTGCATTGTTCACAGTGTAAGCTTTTCAAAACATTTTTTCCACAGTTTAAGATTTTTTTTTGTTATTTTTGAGTGAGACTTGTTTGTTTTCCAATTTTCTTTTGACTTTGCCAGCTGGCTCATTGAATCTGTGGGATGCTTAAGACATGTTGGCTTGGCACGACTGGCCGTTTGTGTTACTGACCTCAAAACACCAGACTCGTTTTCTTCCTGCTGGCGGAATATTTTACTGCACCAAAGTGCATATCATTAAAGTATCAGTAATAGGACACCTTCATGTTCATATCCAAATATAAGCTCTCGGGAGCTTTTCCTGATCCTGATGTAGGTTGATGTTTTGGTATGTGCTGGATGCTGGTTCGGTCTTACTTGAGGCTCCTCACAGTGACTGCATTGAGGCTGTAGGAGATTGGCCCTGATGGAGTGTTTTTATTATGTTTGGTTTTAGACTTCCGACTCTGGCAGTTCTTGATTGCTTGCTGCTGCTTGGATGAATCAAATGTGCCACTGACAGGGCTCGAGGTAGTGCGGTTGCACAGTGAGTGGAACTGTCAGCTACCTGCTGTTTATGTTTAGTCAAAACAGGCGGAGGCCTAATTTCTTTTGGGAGTCACAAATTGGATCGGCCAACTTGTTGCCCTGACCCCTTGCTGATAGTTCTGCTCACTTTTAAAGGCAGACTGAGGAAAACATGGGCAGGAAATAAGGGAAAAAAAAAACTTCAATAGAATTTTAATTTGCTCTTTTAATTTATGTAAATGATGCATAGCAGCTGTTTGAATTGGAGTGTTAAAATGCTTACCCAAGCATCGCCATGTAGGCTGTATGTAAATGCAGGTGTGTGCTAATTGAAATTCAATATCCTTCTCGTCAGCAAGGGTTGCTGGCCTTCTCAACTGAGCTGCCCCCCCCTCCTCATCTTCCTCCTCGTCTCTTCCTCTCCTACCACACTCGTTTGCCCTCCAACCTTACCTAAGTGGGTCTTTAATTTAAAAGTAAGCGCATTAACTTTTTCAAACACAGGCTAGATAAAGTACCTCCTGCCAACAAATGAATAAATGGCGACATAAATAACGCTCTCTCTCTCTCTCCTTTACACACACACACACGCAGACATGCACGCACAAACACACTCGGGGAGATCGATAAACAGCAGTATTGAGGCATCTCTTGAGGTCTGTGTCTGGCTCTGTGTGATGGTTGATTTATTTGTTCTTTGAAAGAGGCGGTAAATCAGTGCTTACCCGCAGGCCAGCTTGGCTCTACACAGCCAGGCAACCTACTTAGTGTCACTCCTCAACCCTGCTGGTTCGGTTATCTGCCCGTGCTTGTCATGTTTATGTTTGTGCATTTTTTGTCTTCGCAACAAAAATGATGTTTTTCGAATGCAGTTTTCTCGGCTTTGAAAAACTACCTGTACACTCTAGTTAAAGGCCATTCTGTGCATTGTATGCAAGTGATATACATCAAGGTGGTCGCTTGTGTGGGCTGCAGTAACCATGCTTTCTGTTAATATTCATGGAGGGTGAGGTGAAGAGCCTGGCTGCTGGCAAATCGCTGCTCAAAGATGTAGAAAGATAGAAGGGGAGAGGAAGTTGGGGAGGAGAGAGGGACTGAGAGGAGGGCTAACCTTCCCCCAGGGTTCTTTTAGGCGTTAACTCTGTGTGTCGCTCTCCTCAGCTCCTCTGCTCCCCTTTGCTCTTCTCTGCCCTTCTTCTCTTGCTGTTGCCCTGAGACAGAGAGCCAAGCTGTCCTCGGCAAACCGTGGCTCCCACCATCGAGACAGGAGCCACATCTACATCAAAACCTTTTTGAATTATTTGAGCTTTTCTTTGTCTCATCTCACACCTTTTTCTTTGTTTATCGACAGTAAGATATACGGCTGTGGGCCAGGCATTAGAGGACAAACTTGTTTGTGCTTCTCTGTCACACTTTCAAATAGAATTTTTGTATCGTTGCAAACTTTAAACCAAGATCTACCTTTCTTTTTCAGTGTTTTGACAGATTGCATTCAAAGAAAGGTGAATCAGGACTGGAAGTTAGTTTGTATAACTTTGTGTAGCTCTTAATAATGTTGAGGCTGCCAAACTGCTAGCCAGGCAAGCTAATTGTCTTTGGCTCAAGCATCCGTTGGCTTGAACTTCATGCCTACTGTGAGTACACACAGTGGCAGCTGGTGTCCACATTGCTCATCGGGGGTGCGACATAGCGAAGAGGCATCGGCAAACTTGACCCGTTATTTGCAGAAGCTTGAATTCAAAACATGATATTTTTTTTATACAGTCTGTGCAAACCTTTAGAACATTATTGTTGTTTTGACCCAGCTTTATGCCATTGTGCCTATTAGTATCACTCTTTGTTGGATATAAGCAACTCACTGATTTACTGTATGCTGAAGCCAAAGTGTGAAAGGCCTTAAAAGCAGTTGGAAGGAATTTATATTCAATGCTGAGTTAAACTGAAATGTTTGGTGTGTTTGTTTGAAATTGTGCTGCAGAGTTTTGACCTAATTTCTCGATGTTCCTTTAGCTTAACCAAGAAGTCAAAACAGAATTTCTATTTTCCAGCAGCTATGACCGAAGAGGTAATAGTGATGTTATTACTGGACCACAAAGTCTGCGGTGGGAGGTTGATGAGGTGGATGTTTTGGCTAAACAGCAGGGATCTCTATTTGCTTTCTGCTCCCAGCTGATACTCAATGTTGGTGTCTCTTAACAGTGTCAAAACTTCTCCCCAAACATGTAGTTATTTTAACCGTGAACCTGAACATAAGTGAAAAATACATTTCTAAAAATATTCGAAAAGTTATATGAAGCCAAACTTTTATCTTTCCTGTTCCCTTGCGTCTAAACCAACTTAATCATTCCAAGTTCATAGTTAGCAGCTTTAATTAAATTCAGTTTATTAAGGCACAAAGACAAGACAGTATCGTTTTCACTTTGATCAGTCATGTCAGATGTTCCTCTTTCCGTTTTTTTTCCCAGAAAGATATTTGAACAGTTTCAAATTAAAAGTCTTGCAGCCTTCCCTTTATTGGCAGGTGTTTATGTGATATATAAAAGGAAAATTCTGTAGAAAAACAGAAACTCACAGCAACAAAGTTGTAAGTATTTCTATGGAAATGTACATTATGTTAATTTTACCATGCTGTGTAGGCTACTGGTGATACCACCTCCTGAATTGCTTTTTTAAACTCACTTTAATTTTTTCTTGCAGATTTCACCCCCGCGAGTATTTAACCCTGCCATTATTTGACTCTGCTGTTTTTTGCAATTTGTTGGTCGAAACATTTTCTAGTTTCAGCCTCAACATGTCTTCCAAAGAGAGTAAGATAGTGAAACTGACAATTTTTTATTATTTTTTAACCGCAAGTTGACACTGGGTCTTTACAGCCCATTGGGGTTGATCGTGCTTCTCCGGAAAATAAAAGGACTCAGCTCAACACAACCCTCTGGTAATATAGGGTCTATTTTATGGGCCAGGATTTGACTTTTTAAGTGTCTTCTAAATTAGAGGCCTGGTTTAACGCCGATTTAATATTCTGTTTAGATGCTCAATTAGATTTGTAATTGCTCCTCAGGCATGATTGCATTTATATTGGCTAAGTTCATTAATACTGGGGGACCCAAGTCTGTGGCCAGCAACGCAGTAAAAATGAAATTAAACCCTCAACATGGGGTTCAGGCTGAGCTGGAATGGCATCAGCAGAGCACAGAGATATGTGACTCCAACGACAGCTTCGAGGC
Source organism: Acanthurus leucopareius (assembly GCA_029814765.1). Classification (NCBI taxonomy): domain Eukaryota; kingdom Metazoa; phylum Chordata; class Actinopteri; order Acanthuriformes; family Acanthuridae; genus Acanthurus; species Acanthurus leucopareius. The sequence continues at coordinate 6,069,403 of JAQMCX010000048.1, forward strand.
TCTAACTGCTTCAAGTGTTACATTCAGTGGTTAACTTTTTAACACAGATTAATATTATTGTTTTTAGAATTCATTTGGAGTTTAATTTAGAGTTTTAAATGTAAAATGTTACTGTACTGTCTCCTGAAGTGTGCTGCCTACATATGGTTTAGCTTATGTTGGAGTGATGTGATGGGGCCTGTAGGGTTTGTGAAAAGTAGTTTATTATGGTTTTGAGAGGCAATAGAAAGACTGCATTGACAAGTAGAAGACAGACAGATATAAAAATGGAAAAAAGGATAATACACCACTATGCCATTAGGACTTGAGGAGCTTATTTTTTTCCTACTTTCCATTCCTTTCCTCTTTGCTTTTCCTCTGTCTGTCACTTTCTTTATTTTTATCTTTCATCATAGCTTTTTTGCTGCACAGTGTTTTTGCAGAGATGGCTACTCTCTCTTGAGGTTTAGACTCACCGGTCCAGAGAGACAAGTCCAAAGGTCCAAGGGGAGACCCAGATGTCTAGACAGTCCCCTGTGTAATTCAGTCATGCATTCCTTAAAGGTGTTAGAAAAACACCTGCATCTGCTGCTCTCACTTTCATCTGCCATTCGGTCTCTGAATCTCCCTTTTCTACTTGCAGGATGTCCTTGCTCAGTGTATGGAAGCCCAGGTGGCTCACTCTTACCATTACTGTGTTAATGGACTTTAGCACTCAGAAAGCCTTGTAAAAGTACAAAGGCTTTGTTCACTTGCACCGCTAGATTGATCCAAAAAGAAATTAGATTAATTGGTGGGCCTGCCAGTTCAGTCACACCACCTGAGTGGAATAATGAACACACTTTTTGGGCAAACCTCAAACCATTAAAGAAATACATTAAAAGCTAATAAATAGTTTTACATTTTCTTGGGCCCACAATGCTTTTCGTTAAGCCATTTAGCTGCGGTCTAATAGAAATTATGTTCTGCTTGAGATTTTTTGATCATTTTCAAAATTTGACTTGATTGCATTTTGGCAAATGTGATCTGTTTAACTGTGGCATCTTAGTGAAGTTACTGTGTTTTTTCTGTGTTTTTACTTAACTGTCGCTGAGAGTCTGAGGAACATTAAAGAACCTTTTTCATTAAATATTATATTTGGTTTTTGTCCAAATATTCATCAGTTCACTTTGTATTGCTCCATTCAGCATTTTGTTTTCTTGAAATGCAATTTACCAGACAACGACCTGCAAAATTCCATTGAAGTTCCTAATGCGAAGTGCGTGTGAATGCTTTGTGTCTTCTTTTGCATGCCAAACTTGTTACGGCTGCGGAAAATCTCTCTAATAACACGGGCTTTTCTGGCCCCACCAGATGATTTTAGAGCGAGCATAAACAAATAAATTGTCGCATTGAATAATTCTTTGAAAATTTCAGAAAGCTCTTTTCATCTGTTTGACTGCCAAATGTTGTGTGATGCCAAATAGCTTTGGCTCTCGCTCTCTCCCAGAAGGGACAAACCGTATTGATGAAGCCACAGTCTACTTCTAATGTCCGCCTCATGCTGTGCTGGGGGAAAACTGGCCTCTTGAACTCTAGTCTTCTTGCCTCTTTAAACTGTTACATCAAAAACACATTTATTTCATGCTTTCATCACTATGGGCACATCGGTGCAGAAAGCGAAAATGTAATTTCAAAGATCAGCTTGATTGTTCTAATATTTTTGATTAGGTTAACATTCTGCTAAGCTTGTAGAAATCATTGTTAAATTATGTTTTGTACGGCTGTAGTGGATAAGATCATTTAACCAAAAATGCTATTTATATTCTCTCTTCGGGCTGTGGCTTTCTTAATATGTCTTGTGCTGGTATCAGTGGCGGCTGCTTAATAGAGGATGCTAGTGGTGTGTCACATCCTCACTCCCAGAAAAAAGATCTTGTTAAAAAAGGCCAAACAGCAACTTTGAAATATGATTTTTTTAACTGAGCGCAAGGTATTATTGTTAGTGAGTAATATGTAAAATCTGAGGAAAAAAAACAAATTGAAATGTTCTACATGGTCTTAAGTAAGTTTAAGGGGACATATTTCCAGCCCAGGGTGCAGGAATTCCTGACTATTGACTGTACATGCGCAGTTCAGTCCTATTTAATTCATGGGAGAGGTGCTCCTTGGGAAAATTCTCCAGTCCTGAAAAACAGGGAGGCAGAGAAGAACAAGCTTCTCATCGGAGTACATCCATGCACAAAACTTGGATCTTATCACAATCCCTGGACAGAGAAAGACAATGCACTTGATCTCTGAGGAGCTGGTTTACTACAAAGGCTCGGCCAACTCTGTGCAGTAATGCCAGTTCTGTTTTTGCTTTTCTCGCCTCCTTTTTCACAAACAGAATCAGACTCATCAAGGATTCAGACATGTACAATTGATTTAAAATTATTATATAAAAAAGGCTGAAACAACCTGACAAGCTTGAAACCATGCAAAGCAATGATTCTGCAAAGTTTAACTTTTGCAATAAAACATTTTTGCATATTAAAAAGTTCTTGAGTTTTTTAAGTATGTAGGTAAACTGGAGGGATACTGTAGTACATGTTTGCTAACCTGTAGCATATTTCATGTGTTAGCTTCTGGTTTGATGTTGTTCACATTTTGATATTCCTAATAATAGTTTGCACAATGTAATTTAAAATTTCAGTTTTTGGTCAGCAGTAGTTCTCAAGCACAGCCTGCTAGGCCCTTAAATAAGTGTCTGAAAACCAAAAACAACATCATGGACGCTTCACAAAGAAAGTCATTCAGTGTGATTAAAACCATGATTATCAGATACACTTTTAGTTCATGTATTTTTCAATCCTCATATGACTAAATCTGTCATCACATGACTGACTTGACAATCTTCCTCATCTTTCATCCGTCTTTTTGAACGGTGTGGACAGTCTCTCCTCTGAGGCGCTCACTGTTGCACTTGGAGCTACGCACAAAAACGTAGGCCAAAAAAAAAAAAAGACAAAATTGAAAAATTAAAAATATGAAACTTGAGACAGAAGTTCAAACATAGCTTACATTTTAACCTCTGCACATTTGGCCTGCTCTCAGTTCTAACATCAGGAAGGTGTGTGAGGTGTGGAGGATTCAGACAGTTCAACAGTCTGATGAGTACTTTGTATTAAACACGCAGACACTGTTGATTTTAATGGGAAAAAAAAGTGGTTTACAGCTGCTTTTCATAGATGTGTGTATCAAAAAACACTTCATTGATCCGGAGGGTAGCTTGTTAAGGTGGGGTCAGGTGTGGTTAAGTATGAAAAAGCTGCAAAATGTTGAGCAGGCACACTTGGCATAAAATAAATGGAGTGCTACTGTTAGAATGACGGGGAAATCCTGACTTTAAACTTGCAAAAAACCAAACAGAACAGAGCTGAGAGGGATGTCTGACTCAATGTCTGTCAGTGCCAGCTTGGTTTTATAAAATAGCTGGTCTCCAGCTTAGCCCCTGCAGTACTGGCACTATGAAAAATAATGGTCTTTGAGTAGTGGAGAGAGCCTGTGCTGAAATTCTTGAGAAGGAATTATTGTATTATCAATTTATAGGCTTACTGCTTGTATAGTATTGTAACACAGCCCTAAGCCTAGAAAATACCTTATCAAGTCTTATTTCCCTAAGAATGAGACACACACATTATAGTAATGCCTTCCTCTCTTTATTGCCTCTATTTCTGACAGCGCTTAAAGGAATATTATTTTCCAGCATGTAGATGAATTCCATATTGCTGCTTTGTCAACTGTTTCGCCCGGGCATTGTTGAATTTCACGTGTCGCTCTGATACCAGCTGATATTGTCTGAACCTTTTTCGCCCACATGGCTTCAATTGATTGAGGCTTGTTTGACTCCCAGGGATCTTTGCATGGAGGACTGTTTTGAAATGAATAGCCATTTGGACAAGTTAATTGACAGAAGCAGAGAGGCCTGGCTTCTGCCAGAGAGAAGGAAAACATAATTTTGCTTTTGTTAAGGAGCTTTTATTTTCAAGAGAGGGCAATATTATGTTTCCTGCAGGAGACCTTGACAGAGAGCTAAATGAAGTTTCCTCATCTCTGACCCAGCTCCAGGTCTCTTTCATTAACCTCTCTCTCTTTAATGATTGAGCTCTCATGATGGCCACAAGCACTCCCCTACCGCCTGCACACAGATGCAGGCAGGCTCTTACGCCCATGCATGCGTACGGGCAGCTGTTTCTATGTTTTTTGATCTTTTATTTCATTTTGAAAAGAGACTGAACCGTTCAAATAAACCTCAATTTATTGCTTCTTAAAATGTCAAAGAGCTACATACGTACTTTTAAGATTCTGGTGAGTTTAGGTTGGTGGAAATTGTTTTCTGAATATTCTAAAATAAAACCCCTGTTCATCTTCATGTAGCTCATGCATTTATCATGTCTGTCGTCTGTCTTTCGGATGTTCTTAAATATCTGCTTTAGCGTGATTTTTTTTGGTGTTGTTAAAGCATCACGTCAAGATCAGAGGTTATTAAACAAACAAGTTAAGAAAGAATGATGTCCGATAGAATTTCTATAATCCTGTGTTTCTTCTGGAGTGGATTAAAACATTTTTACAAGTTGTCTCAAGGAAACTGTAGAATTTTGCACAGACCATTTTCCAGTGTTTCTTTTTTTTGTTATATAGGGATTTTACTTCTATTTCTGAACTTACTTGTGATTCATACACTGTCTTTTTCCATACAGAGAGCTGCATGTACATGGTGGTCAGAGCCTGATGTCCTGAGTACTGGAGCTTAGTTCAGAGAGGTTTTATTTAGCAGAGAGGCCGGAAAACACTTCACATCTCTTTCTGCTCTTGCTCTCTCTGCATTTCCTCCTTGATGGAAGCTCTTTTCACATTCTTGCTAAACTTGTCCCTGTTTTTCAGCTGATTGCTCCTCCTCTACCTTCAGTAACTTAACTTTGCTCCTTTTTTTTAGCTATATAAATGTATAATTATTCTGTTATACTTCATTTGTTCAATTTGTGTGTTTTGTGTCAAAAAAGAATTCTTAATAAAATTTCATAAGTTACATACAACATAGGTGTAACATCAAAGCCAATCTGAAAGTTCAAGCTAATGAAGATTAAACAGGTAGAAGGTAGCACTTAACTTAAAGAACAAAAGAATTACAACCACACCAGGTTTTATTACCAAGGCAGATAAACATTTGCACACTATAGCTTAGTCAGCCGTCCTCGGGCTCTGTCAAAGAATCACTTTGATTATAAAAGCCGACATGAGGTGAATTAGTGAGCCAACAGGATATGTGGAAGTGACCTGTGAAGTTTTAGGTGGCTCTCACTTATCAGATGAAATAAGAAGTGTCTCTGTATCCACACTTGTGGTCTTGTGCACTTCCATGCACGCTCACACATCACTGAGTCTGTGTGTCCCACATCTAAAAAAATGCCTACATGCTGTACACTTAACCCACATGTTATGCACCCTTAAGGCTCAATTATACTTCTAACGGTCTCAGTGGCATTGATGGTATTTTCGGTGTACATGCGGCGACTGCGGGGTTTGTGTATTTATAGTTTCACATCATTGCCGGCGTCACCTCCCTGACCCTTTGTGATGACGTTGGCGATCATGGGATTTCTGTGGTCTCCACGGTTTCCTCTGCACACTTTCCATTCGGGGCTGTTGTGCAGAAGCTAGTGCAGATTCTTAGTGGGGACTCGACGTAGCTTTGCTTTCTTAAAGTAGACCTGGGTTTTTTGGTGCCGCTGTAAGCATTAAATAAGCTTTAATGCATTGGTCATTCCTCTAAGTGTATACCATACATCACCACTGCATCAGTGATGTTTAATAATCTGCTTAGACAACAAGAACCCTAACTTTTTTCTTTTAAAATTTTTCTGAAGTCTGTGTTTTTCATAGTTCAAGCATTTTTTGAACCTGCACATGTCAGTGTGGTTGCACTTCTGAGAGTTTAAAGAAGCTGATGAGCTCTTGCCAGCACGCTGCCTCTCTCTGTCAGAAAGAGTCTTTCGCATGACTTTGTTTGTGTGATGACAAAACATACCAGCATAGTTTTTAATCTCTGAATTTGATTTAGGGGATGTGAAAAAAATGCTTATAATGGAAGGCCTTGATTTTTATAAATTCCATCCACATTTTAGCTTTCTCTGCAATATTCTGCCTTTTACCCTTGCTCCCATTTTTATTATCAAGTTATGTGATTCTGTCAGTGGTTTCTGCTTCAGGGAAATCAAAGGGCCCTGGACAAACTGGCAAAAATATGAGTGAGAAGTCACCATGTTTACAAGATTTTATTTCAATATCAGTTTTAAAACCTGAGCATCCAAGACTGATATCGTTAAATCTACAACCAGAGTTATTGTGAAGGATTTTAAAAAATCCTCTTCACATGCACAGTCTTTCATTCCTTGCAAATATTGGATATCTATTGAAACACAAATAGGCAATGATCTTAATAAATCACTATTTCAAACACATGATTTTATGTGTTGATGTGTAATATCTGATTTTACCATTTAAACATCCAAAAAAAGCTTCAAAACACAGATATTATACTTTTAAAATGTGTATAAAATTGAAAACCTGAGTTAAGAAATAGACACATTAGCAAAATATTCTGATAATGTATGAAAATATGATCTGAATATATTTGTATAATTAAAAAAACAGTTGACTTACTGCTATATCTAAATTTTAGTTGAACAGGTCAGTATTAGCCTGATTCTCTGGCAAGCAGAAATTGCACTTTATTTTCATGTATCTATACTTATGATGACTTTTAGAATTATTGAAATATTAGTATTGGTGCACTTATTTCAGTCCAACCTGATGTTTGGGTTCACATCTCAGTTTTTTTTAATAAACCTTGAACGAGTAAGTCCATTTGAGATTAAAAAAAAAAAACAAACTTATATCCATATATTTCAGACTTGGCCCAGACAGGCAGCAGCACAGTTTAATGGTTGCTGACATAAAAAACTAAAACGACATCTTAAAAAGAAAATAAAAACCAAACCAAAAGAAGTTCAAGCTTTAATGAAATCTTCAACATAGAAAACATCTGCAACCAGATGTTCCCTACTTTCAAGTAATTCAAAATCACTTTAAAAGCATCTTTATTGAGACTATCCTCCAAAGATTCAAATCATTTTACAGCTGATTTAAATGAGAGGAGGCAGCAAAGTACAACCCCCTTTGTCCCAGTTCAGTGACTTCTGGGACAGTGAAACAAAGAACACAGTAACAATGACCTTGCTTTCTGAAGGAGGCTTTGTTCTCAGCCTTTATTTTAATATGTGATCAAGGTTACAAGCCACAAAAAAAGAATTTCTGCCATTGTCAAATTGAAATAATTACTGTTTTCATTTTCATTTTCATTTTCTGGCCGTTGTTTGTAAAAACATGTTGCACAAACACAGAAACAGGGAGACTTTAACATCTCCTCCAATATCATTCCTTAAGCTGTGGCTATATGCGTGCGCTTCTCCTCCTCCACTTCCCTCGCTTTTCAAGCTCTTCTCCGTCCCCCTCAGAGTAATTGATTTGGGGATGGAGTTTGCATGGGGAATAAAGGGAATAACACATCGTCTGGTCTCATGCTTTTAATCTCAGCTCCATTTCTCTTCCTTTTCATGTCTATAATTTGGTTGATGTTGAAAAGAAAAAATCTCTAAATCCTTCGAGGCACCCTCCTTTGCTCTTTGCAGAAGTGAGGACTTGAATCATGTCTATCTGCCTGCATATTTGTCTTTGTTCTGGTTTGTTTTGGTGTAAAGCTGCAGGTGCATGGTTTCAGGAAGGTAGCACGGTAAAAAGTATCTCTACTCACCTCTGGATTTCTTCTATTTGAATGGTTTTTTTTTCCTTCATCCCTTTCACTTTTTATTTTTCTGATTTTGTTTCACTTTCCTCTTTCTTTTGAAAATGTAAACTAAAAATTGAAGTGTAGTATATAAAAGTATGAGGAGAAAGAAAGTTGAAGACAAGGTAGAGCATCCTTTTTTGCTCTCCGCATCTTTTCACATCACTCTTGTCCTTATGAGGTAAATATCTATAGTCAGTGTTTTACATTCAGTAGATTACTGTCTGCAGGTCCCAGTTTGGTGAACAGCAGGAGTGTGTGTGTGGGAAGCTGAGTAATGAGCAGCTGTGGATGGGGACAGAAGCAAAATGCATTTTAACCACCTACAAAAAAGAGGCCCACCTCAAAATATTCAAGGGATTTCCTTTTTTAAACCCTTTATGATGGGGAGCTGAAGCCATTTTATTTATCTATGTTCCCTTCAAAGCCACCAGACTCCTTTGACAAAAACAGTAATTTAACCTTGCAGAACATTACAGTTCCTGCTCTGCTGCTCTCTCGAAGTTAGTTTGCTTTTTTGTGTGACTGTGCTATTTTTTTAAGGGTTAGCTTGGATTCACCAAAGTCACACATTAGCAGAACCAAAGTAGCTGATCAATCAGTAGCGCTCTATACGGTGAAACTGCTGTTTTTCTCAAAGTAGTCTGGTGGTTTTGGATCGTGACAGGAGTCTAGTGGCTAAAGAAAGCTGTGAAAATATTCTAAATTAAGTGGACACTTAAACTGATGCTGATTGTTTCAGTTGGGTCTTTGCTCAGGTGACTGAAGGTGTTTTGCTGCAGTTCCCATCCACAGCAATTCATTTTTCAGCTCCTTTCATGGTTATCCTCCCTGCTTTTTCTAACAAGGGCCGAACCAAATGCCTGTTGATACCTTGTTCGACCCCACGTTCAAAAACCTCGACTATTCCTGCAAAGTTGTGAGCAGTATGAAAAAAGTTTAACAGTTGAGTGAAAGGCTGCGCTCTGTTGCCACGTTAAATTTTAATGTCGCCAAAGGCCACGTATACATCAGTCGTCTCAATATTTAATACAGCAATTAGAAAAGGTTATGAGGTGATACCGAGAACATTTATTACACACGGATGCGTAGTCACTGTTTTCATTTGTTTTGTTTTATGCCTCCTCGTTGTCATCTTTTTACAATTTCAAACTCTTGCTTTCTAGCAGTTTACTCTGTTCTGCTTTCTATTATTTTCAGAGATAATGCACAGTTGTTTCCTCATGCTTCAGCTAGATTCAACACTTTCAAACAGCCTCTTTTTTTCACACGTTTTATAAATTGGTGTTTTGCCTACCTGCATGCCAGCAGAAGTACACACTCAACCGCATTTCCATCTTTATACTAAAATTGTGCTGGACACTAGACTGCACTTACACTGCAGCCCACCTTCCATAACATACACACTCACACACACACACACACACACACACACACAACCAAAAAGGCCTTTCCAAGCTTTCCAAGTTCTATTTGCCCATTCCCCTCAAAATGGGTGGAAAATGGAGGAGTTGGCGCCAAATAGGCCGTTTGCCAAATCACCGAAAACCCCCAAATGGTCTCCATTAAAGTTTCCGGGCTCTTGGCAAAGTGAGGCCACAGTGTTTGGAGGTCATTTTTAAAAGCCCCGTGGAAAGACCCCCCTTTCAGCCCTCTCAGGCTATCACTGTGTGTGTGTTTGTTCGTGTGTGTGTAAGTGAGTGAGTTCAGGCTTTATTAGGCTTCAGTGGTGTTTGGACAGCCGGAAGAGTAGTACTAATAGGACAGAATGATGCAGAAATGGACAGAAAGCCCCTTTGGAGTTCCTGAAGCTCATTTTCTCTCTCCCTCACTTTTACCCTCTCACTCCGTTTCAATCACTCACTCATTTTTTTCCCCCCTCTCCTCCTCTTTCCGCTCTTCTCTTCATCAGAATCGCTCTGCTTTCTCAGCCTTGGCTGTCACACGGTCTCGGTGTTGCTCCACTAATTTTTCACATCCCTTTATTCCTGCTATTCGGCCTTTTCCCAAAAGCACTTTGAGTCAGCGGGGGGAAGCTTTTAGCCACTGATTACTCCTACACGGTAATTTCTCCTTGTTTTGCTTCTCTTTCTGTTTCTTTTTACAAGTCTTTCTTTCTGTTTTCCACTTCGTTTTTGTTTATCCTTGGCTGTCTTTTTTTTTCACTTACTACTCCTTTTCCTCCTTGTCCTTTTTACTCCACTCTTACTGTCCTTGATCAGTTTTTCTATTGCGCTGACCTCTCTTTTATCCTTTTAAAAATTACCGGGAAATTTTGCAATGGCATATCCTTCATGTATCACTTCATACATGATGCTTGTACAACATTCTGTGTTAAACATGGTGGACAACATGTGGCTCCAGCCAGAGCAACATGGGATTAAGGATAATTTCAGTCGTGGTCCATTTCCCAGAGTGCCAAGCCTCCCTCATGAAATTCCCCTATATTTTATTTTATTTTTTGGGTAACCTGTAGCTAGAGGGACATCAGTGATGTCCTACATTATACCTATATTTTCTACAAGGTGAAAAGTATCTATCAGCAGGACTTTAAAGGTCTTAATTGTTGTGATTAGATTAGACACAAACTTATGTTTTAGTGCAAAGCATTGACGATGTACGAAAGCACCACAGAAGTCACACTCGGTTATTGTCTATAAAACCCAACCAATACGGCCCTGTCCTATTTTCTAGTGCTGACCGGCAGTCATTGCTCCAATAAGGCGGTTTTTTTCAGACTTCTTTCCTTGATTAGCATGTCCCGGCTACTGTATGCTGACTTCTTCTCCTGTCGGGTAATAGCACATCTTCCTCTGTGGTTTTGTGGCTCTCACAGTGGACGAGGAGAAACTTATTGCTGTGGTATAAAAATAATGGACCTCTCTAAACCAAAGTCCCGGCTTGATAAAGATAATATTAAAGAATGTATTTCTTGGCCAATCGTAGCCGGAGACTTTAAGTAGATCACGCAAAAGCCAAATAAATTTTGAGCAGCTGTCCAAACTAAGGCTGCTCATTGTTACTGTTATGGTCCAGTTTGTAAATTATAGAGGGATCGACTGGCAGAAATGGAATATGATATCAATAATTTTGTTTTTACTTGTGTATAATCACCTTAAAATTAGAATTGGGTTTGTTTTTTGAAATCTCAGAATGAAGTTGTATCTACAGATGGAGCAGGTCCACCTCCTCAAGGTCCTCCATGTTTCACTGCCATGTACAAAACAAACACTGTCTTAAGAGAGAAGGCTTTTTGCTTTCTCTCTCTCGGATATTTATATAAATTACACATATATTAATTGGAGTAGAATGAGAGCCACTGTCCACTGCTGAAGACACTGCTTCTCTATTAGCGGAGTCTGTATTTTTAACAAGTTAAAGTTAATTTTGAATGATTAAACACAATGAATAAGAGCAGTGCTGATATTTGCTCTGGCCTTAATGATCTTTGAAGTGCAGGGCACTCACTCACTCCTCCTCCCCTCCAGTGTACCTTGATCTTTTCTTCTTATTTATAGGTCGACCATGAATTTGCCTACTTATTTCTCAGGTCACTGGTCCGGTGACCTATCTTAACTCCCTTTTGTCTTTGACTTAGTCTTTGTGTTTCTCTCCTTCCTCCTGCCCACTCTCTTTCATTACAACAGTTACTTGCTGTTTTGTCATTGTCTCTTTTCCTTCCCCATCTCATCTGTCTCTCCTGTTTTCTCTTTTATTTCTTGTGTTTCTCTCTCTGTTCCAAATAACAACATAGCACACTCCAATTTGCTCCGCTGGCAATAAAGACAGATGAAAACATGAGCGAAGGAATTAGCTTGTTGGTGTGTCGTCTGCCTCACAACCCTCAACCCTCCCCTGACACTTTGTCTTTCTCCCTGTATCACAGACTGTTTGTTGGCAATCTGTTCAGCAGAGATGTAATCGTTGAAGCAGCTCGAGCAGAAGTAACACTAAAAGGGGTTTAATCTGTATAAAATCCTCCCTTTCTCATTTGAACTTCATTTTTTGTGAAAGGAAATGGAACATCCATTATAAGAAAAATGGTGTGTTGAGGATTTTTTTTGGGTGGAAAAGCACATGAGGCTACCGTGTGAGGTGTGCATTGTGTTCCTGCTCACATTTTTGCATGTCTGTGTGTGACAGAGGCATTTTGAGTTATGCTTCGCTCTCAGCGATGTCTGTAATTAGCAGTAAAAACCCCAGCGAAATGGCCTGAACTGCTTTTCAAGGTTATTCCTTCGGTCTACTAAACTTAAGGAGCCTTTCTGCCCTAATAATTCTTGTGTTTTGCCATCTGATAAAGTTGTTTTTGACTGAATTCTCTGTAGAGCAGATAATTTATTTGCTCCACATTTAATGTGCATCCCAACATGCGTCCGTGCATACCTGCGTCCTTGTTTCCAACTTGAGATGACTTGACCCTTCATATACCCTCTCAAATCCCCCCCAGCTACGGTTTCTGTTTCATTCATCAATTATTCAGCCCATTTTGATCATTAATAATTTATTTTTACAATTCAGAATCAGACATCAGACAATCACCATGAAATAATTATTTTCCATTTGCTCATGGCACATTGATAATTCATATTTTCTCCACTCTTTGCTCTCTCCTCTCATTTCCCTACTTCTCCTCTTTTTTTTTTATTTCTCTGATCGGCTGAACACCTGGTGGGGGACCGAGGCCGTATCGCTGTCTGTCCTGTTACTGTGATGATTAGGGAGTTAGGAGCCCCATAAGGGCCCCTAATAAGGAGGAAACAGGGTGTGAAATTAAGGTTGTAGGACAAATATAGCATCTGTTTCATAAGCAAGGCTGTGAGAATGTTAGGTTAATGTAAACTGATAGAACTAAAATATACAAACAGCAGGTGATTTGTACTGTAGTTGCCTTCAGGTTGATATAAAATTTGAGTTCAGATGTTTTTCCCCAACTTAGTTTATATCCAAGTTCCTCTCCACAATCTCGAGAATGTTAAAGTTATTTTACATTTTTTTATCTTCTTTAGGTTGGCCTTTTGCCTCAGGCAAGTATAAGAGATAATTGAATACAGATGGAATAGAATTGGAGTCTGTAGTGTTTTATGTTTTGGGTCAAAGATTTTCTCCCTTTAGATTCTAGTCGTAGCAGCACTCCTCAGGACACTGCCATACTTTTGCAGCTGACTGAATTTAAACATCTGTTTCAGTGTCATGCTTTATTCTGCTCCTCATGTTCCCCTCAAGGTTAAAAAACCACCACAGAAACCTTTATTTTTTATGTGGCCTTTTTTAGACTCCACTTCAAAAGCCTATTACCTCATCTCTGCATTCTGTCTCCTTTTAATTTACTATTTGGTACTTTTTTATCCATCTTGTTGTTGGCAACTCTTAAGAGCCATGGCCTTTTTATTAACCCAGTCATTCTCATATTATGACATTATGAGTTAAAGTATACTTTTATTTTTACTTGCCCTTGATGGTCCTTATCTTTGAGCCCTGCCAGCGATGTTGCTCCTCTGTGACGGCTCTAATGCTGTTGGACAGGTATGGGATTGTGAATCGGTGTCCACTGCAGGAGGCTGACCCCGGCTGTCTACTTGCTCATCACTGGGTGCTGGGATTCATTTGTTCAATTCTTGGATGGCTGTCTTTCTTCCTGAGAGCAATGCTCAGCATTCCCAACTCTTCAGCTCACAGAGGCCTCAGAAAAGAAAAAAAATCCAAACAAAAACAGTCAATGAGGGAGAGAAGAGAAGCCGACCAAATGAGCTTGATCATTTGATGTTTTGATTTCAGTCTGCTACATTAAAGCCCATGCAAAAGACAAGGCTTTATCTTCAGTGATTTTGTGTGTGCGTGTGTGTGTTTGACATGGGTACTAATATGTGTTTGTGTGTCTCTGTTGGTATGAACCGTTTGAGGGTGCCCACAGCAAAATGGACAGAGTGGTGGTGGTGGAGTATCAAAGATTTAACCCCACTACATTAATCATAACCTGCTTATAATGGAAGCTTGCTGAGCCCCAGACATGGCCTTTTTGGTGTGTGTCTGTGCATGCGTGCATTTGTGTGTGTGTGTGTGTGTGTGTGACTGGGGAAAATTGTGCACATGTTGATACCACAATCAGCAGAGACTGCTTGTAAATAATACATTTGTGGCTTTCCTCTCTGTGTTCTTTCTCTGTTCTCTTCCTTTTAGACTTGAATACTTCATTTTTGTAGTATCTGTCAGGGATTCTTCCCCTTTTTCATTCTGTCCCTCATATTCCTCTCCTCTCCTCCCCCTCTGATCCCCCTACTCTCTTCTGTTTTGCCTGAAAGTGGTTGTAACTGTAGATGGTTGGTGGGATTTATTAGCACTGTTTTAAATGTCACAGGTCTGGCAGGCAGTGAAATTCCTGTTTTATTTTTAGTCTGTTTTTTTGATTGAGGCTTTAATTTCCAATTATTTTTATTACTGATTTGATCTGACAGTTTTTGTCTGGTCTTTATCACGTCAAAAGATGTAACAAATCATACACAACCCCGGAGCCCAAGTTGATTTTTTTCATATTGTTTTATCTGATCAACAATATTCAGTTAACTATCACAAAGAAAAGTAGCAAATCCTCATGTTTCAATTTCTGTCATGAAATATGAGTATTTGATAAGACAACATATCACCATTAAAGTTTCTGTCTATCAACTACTCTAACTGATCACTTGAGCTCTTTTTCATTTTTTTAAAATCAATCTGTTTATCATTGTTAGTATTGAATTAATCATTGGCAAAATCAATATTTATCTATAAAATGTCAGAAAATGATGAAAAATGTGCCTTATAGGCGTCCAACGATCAAAGTGATGTATTATGTATTCACAGTGCTTGTTTTGTCCAGCCAACAGTCCTGAATATAATACATTTACAATGGTACATAGTTAATGGAACCTCTACATTTTCGAGAACAAATTTAAAGGGTTAAATGATTGATTATCAAAGTTCTTGTCATTTTATTGTTGTGTTGTTGTCTGACTGATTAAAAAACTAATAGTTTCAACACTGATGTATGTGTTTGTGTCTGAGACTGCACATGACTGATTGATGTTCTCAGAAGAAGTTTGACATTTAACGTTTGGTTTGAAATACTGCAACCTTTACAGTTTACTGCAGTGTGCTGCCCAGTGTGTGTACTGCATGTGTGTGTTTGTTTATGTGATATCATATTCACTGCTGTGTGTGTTTTTCACACTGTGTGTGTTTGAGTGTGTTGCTAATGCACCAAGGAGTTGTGGTGCCTCCTTCCCTGCTACCATATCACAAAGATTGCCTAAGATAGCACATCTCCGTGTCGTCCCCCACTGAGCTGACTCTGCAGCAGGCCATCCCATAATATCAGATTTTTATGCATCCCTCTAATGTCGCCTGTAATTGTGCCACTCTTTCATCCTCCCCTCTGCTTTCTTTTATCATTAGCAGTCCCTAACAGGGGGAAGCCTGGGAAGTAGGCTGCTGTAGGTGTTGCTCTGTGTGTTTGTCCTTGTGTGCATGTAACACTCCCACACAAGCACACACCTTCACACAGACACACACACACACTTACACACACAGGGGTATAAATGCTGATATTGAGCTCTGGAGCTTTGCTGCTGTTCTTTCAACATGATTGAAAGAGTGAGTGAGTGAATTAGTTGCCTCTGATTGAATTTGCTCTGTTTTTTTCTTATTTTAAGTTTTTTTTTACTTCCACTGTTCAGGTTTTATTTTTCAGTTCCTGATCAAGTTCTAACTCTAATCTTAAACCCTAAGAAATAATGTCTTCAGAATGGTAAAAAGATAAAGTAAGTAACATCCTGAAGTTTAATGCAGTGGCCGTTATTGATGACTCTATCTGAAAGACTGAGGGAAAATTAATGGTAGAATATCAACAGTTATACACTAATGTGTTGTTTAAAGCTGTTTATCCCACTGCTGTAGTGATTGATTAATTGAACAGAATGAGTTTAGACAACATTAATCAAAGACTGGCTGGCTGTACTATGTCTTAGTTGAACTTAGCCTTTCTAAAACATCAAATATGTTTGAAATGAACAATCCAGCATCTGTGCTGATCCTCGGCACACGTATCAGGCTCACAAACAACAACAAATTCCAAAAGATGCCACTAAAAGCCCCTTTTATTTCTATTATTAGGTAAAAATGAGCACACTGGCTTTCCTTTGTTGCTTGGATAAGTGTTTTTAATTAGACTGAAGGTCTTCTTATGATACCATCTCTATGCTTGTCTTCACACTAAATATTAAGCTAGCAGGTCATTGCTCCAGGCCAAGAAAAAGTCTAGCGCACACCACCCCATAAAACCACAAATTGCCCTTTTTGAATATAAATGTTTTTCCGCGCTTTAAACAAACAAGTCATAACATGTTATTAAGTGAGCTTTGGAGGAGCTTGTAGGTGGATTTATTACCCTTGGATAGAGCCATGCAAGCAGTTTGAGCTAAGCTAAGCTAGCTTGTAGCACCTACATATTTAGAGTAAGTTACTAAAGAGGTATTGATCTTCTCATTTTACACTCTGTGTTTCCTAAGATGTCTCTCTCTAAAGTATGTAATGCCCTATTCTGACAGTAAAATGAAATCAAATTTATGGATGAACAACATCCCATCTGTGAAACTTGTTCCTGCACGTAATGCAGTTTATTTTTAGGATCGGTGTCATCTTCTGTGTTGAGAGGATTCCTGGAATTATACATTCTTTGAATGGCTACCATCCCCTCAAAAACAACCACAAATGCTTGTGTCAACACCACTCCAGTGCTATTTCATTTCTGTTTATTTTCACAACATTCTCATTTTTTGTGTGTCTGTCCATTACTTTAGTGCCCGCAAGCTGTTTGAAAGCCAGTGAGTATATTAAAACGGAGTGCTGTCCCCAGTGGAGATGTCTCGACTTTTATTTCTTGGATTTACAACAAAACCCCCAGGAAGCCACACTGGTATTTCCATGCTGAGCTCCAAACAACACTCGAGTGCTGTTTGGTTTCAGAAGTTCGAGACCAGCACAGAACTTCTCAGCTCAAACACTCACATGTCAACACATTTGGTGTGGTGACTCACTGGGTATGTGTGTGTGTGTGTATGACCGTGTGTGGGTAGTTGCTCATATGTGTGGGTGTGATGGACAAATGCATACTTGATGTGTCCCGTCTTGAAATAAAAATTAGCATCAACCAGCGAATGCTCTCATCTTTCATGCACGGAGACGGGGCTAAGCTCTCTCGTTGTAATGAAGTATCTGCACAAGTGTCTGTGCCTGTACAAGAGCGCGAAGAAACACTTGACGTTTTGTGCTAATAAAGCTTCTGTTTCATGTGATGTGCTACTATCTCTGCTCAACTCTAGCTTTGTTTTGCTCTCACTGCCCCTCTCGTTGCTTTTTTTCTCTTTTTTTTCTCTTTCCGCTTTTTAATTTCATTGCCTCGCACTCTCTTGTGCTTTAAGTCCATCCTCCTCTCCTGTTGCACCCCATAGCACCTAGGGAATCAGTGGTTCTCTTACAACCTTTGCAGAAAACCTGTGGGTATGATGATTGAGCAATGTAAGTTAGAAAACAACACAAAAGGTCAATTTTCCATTTTTCCATCGGTCGGGCTTGCAGGTTTGCCGATACCTCGGGCCTTGTCGTGGGTTTATTTATTATGCAAGCCATGCTGCGTGTGACCTAGCCCCTGTAGAATTAGCACTGACGTGGGTAATATGGCACTGAATAAAGGTTTAATAGTGACCCCCCAGCCATCTGTGATAGTGTTGAACTAATTAGCTTATCACTGATGTCTCCCTCTCTCCCTGTCTCTCTCTCCCTGTCTCTCTCTCTCTCTCTCTCTCTGTCTCTCTCACTGTCAGTCACTATCACTCAGTCGCACACGCTCATGCACAAACACACAGGGGACTTTTATAGCTATTAGCCATGTTAATGGGTCGAGTCCCTGTTAAACTCCTGGACATTAATTGTCAAGTTGAACAGTAAAGAGACTGTAATGGCTCCGACTGTCTATAACTTATTATGTGGAAAATAAAGGGAGTGCAAGACCACTTTTAGTCATTGCTAGGCTCACAAATTATAGTTTGCATGCAGGATACCTCCTCATCTTAATCTTTATGTAGCTCCATTCTTTTGTCCCTCTGCCTCTTGTTTTTATTTATATCTGCTTTGAATCTGGTAATGGAAACACTTTTAAATCAACATACTAGAAAGCCATCTTAATTTGGCCAGTAATTTCAGGGTTCCCTGCTGCTTTTTATAGCAGAGGCATCCCATCTCACACAAGAAATTGCGTTTTAATGAAATATAATATTATGCCTTTTAAGCTTAAAGGAAAACAAGCAGTGATGCTAAATATCACAGAAAAGGCCACAAATTTAATGAGCGAGGTAATCTTTTTGTTTTACTGTCATCTATTAAAAACAGAGAAAACAAGATGAAGTGCGTCAGGACCTATCTGAATCAGCACAGCGGGTTATTGATTGATCAATCACAATTTGTTTACTCTGCAGTAATTAATCAGAACAGCCTGCTGGGGGGAAAAATGACTTTTTACAAGTTGGGAAAAGTAGAGATAACATAGTGCAACCAGTCACAATTGGGTGCAGATGTGTGATACACTTGCTGCCGCACTGCAGGTGAGACATGAGGCTGGAGAAAGTTTGATAATCATAAATCGAACACCTGTTTTTCCCACTGGTCTGCATAGAGTTAAAGGATGTATTGATCAGCTCACCCCGAGTCGATGGCTGTAATCAGACTGCAGAATTCATCATAGAAGCTTTAAAATAATGTTCTTTCACACAATAAATTCAATGTGTTATTATGACAGAGGGATCATGTGACTAAACATTTTTGTGGCAGTTATTGTATTCACACATAGTTGTGTGCTTCCTGACTGCACATAGAAAAAATGTTGGTTTCTAGTCAGAACAAGAACAAACCGCCCCGGGATTTCTTTACATTGAGCTTCTTTAGAGGACACTTTGTTAGAGGCTGCCCTACTTAAAAAATATATGGAAAAAGCCTCTCTGGTCTCCCCTTTTTATTTTAATCATACCTACAACTCTCAGACAGCAGATATCTGTCCCTGTCACTGCTCATACCATCAGCATAAATAATGCTTTGTGAAAAAGCTCGGCACAGACCAGTAACATGTATCAACCTTCTAATTTCCCTGCCCTGGGCACTGTCACCTACCTGACCATCATCTGCATAACAGAACACCCTGGATACTTTTGTGTATGTGGATGTGTGTGCACCCACAGTGCATTTAGGATGTCATCTGTCCCCACAACACTCCTCGAGCTCTTAACATAAAGCCCTGGCAGGCAGAGGCTGCACGCCTGGAGGCCATGAGGGCAGAGGAGGCCACTACCCTCAGGCCAGCTCCAGGTCTTTCTGGCCTGCTATGACACTGACAAGGTGGAGGGAATTAAATATAGAGTTTTAGTGCATAAGGACTGTGGTTGAGAATGATTTGGTGAGAGCCGGCTGTACTATAGATGGACTGGAACAGATGCAGTCAGGTTGTGGTGCCTTAGATGTACAACTCCTGAGATGTGTTTGTGCTTCCACTTGAGGAACAAAACTACATCAGTGGAAGTGATTTTATTTATAGCATTCTAGACTACAGTTTCAATATTTTATCTATTTAACTGGACAGACAGATATTCTCTTCAAAAAATCTTTAAAACATGAGTGAGTAGAACTAATGCTGCTCACTAGAAAATAAACCTTTACATTTGAAGGAATCACCTTCTCTCCACTGCAAACCAAACGAAACAGGTTCAGTGTTCACATGTTAGTACATGTGTTTAGGTGTGTCAGTGCACTTCATCTTTATCTTTTTATCCTATTATTCTCCAGGTCTTTACTTTTAACTGAGAACTCTGCAGAACAAGATGCAAATGTGCCCTACATCCATGCTTTTTTTTTAGGGAGCATTGGTCCCAGAAGGTGTGTCATAAGTATAGTTTTATGCAGCTGGAGCAGCAGAGGGGACTCAAAGTTAACTCAAGTCTGGACATTGCAAGATGGCAACTTTTATGCATGGTATAATTAGGAGAAAGAAAACAGGCTGAAAAACAACGTGTAAAGGTGTGCAGAAGGGCAGACAGATGATCTCAATTAACGATGCGGTGGATTGTGTTTTGATTAAACTTTCTGTTTGAAACAGTCATTTCTCTTTGAACACTGAGTGGCTGTTTTCTGAAATCATTAAGAGCCCACTCCCACACACATGGTCAGCTCTAACTTTGTTCAGTACACAAATGATGGAAATTAGCTTTCACTTACAATTACTGTATAGTCAGCAGCACGTCTGCTTGATGAAGCAGGCTTTTCTTCAGTGAACAGAATCACCTCTGCACTGCAGAGACACAGTTGTACTTACATAGATGCAAGTAATCTGTTTTCTGCTTTTCCCTGGAAACTGATTTTCTAAATATTGCGTGAATATGAAACTTGTTTTCACAGCTATGTTTCTGATTGAGAGACCTGATTCGTTCATTAATTCGTTCTTTAATTCTACAATACGCCTGCATTGGCTATTGATTAACTGTGAGAATGAAATAATCGTGAGCAAAACCCCCCACAACAAGAGCGTTTTAGAACAAGATTAAAGATTAAGATTGAGATTAAAAATTTATCACACAAGGGCTGAGGACTTGGTCTTTCCTATTCTTTGCATAGTTGCATATTTTCTCTTCACAGATTCTTTCTCACATTCACACACACCACATGGGGCTTTATAATATTTGCTGAATAGCTTATTTAGTGAGGATTAACATCAAAGATCGTCCAACAAGATCAATGTCATCTCAAAGAAAGTTTGGAAAAATGCTGTTTTCCCTGAGAGAGGGAGCATTGAAGCTCTTGTTTTTATGCTAGTCCTGTGTTTCTCTCAGCGGTTGCCAGCTCCCGCTCCATACATTTAGTACTGTGTCGATAAAAAGAAGAGGCGGCGGCTCCCTCCATAGACTGCTGAACAGAACAATCCGATATGGGCCATAGCTGTAACGCCAGGCATTGATGGGTACGTCACCACAGCCGCATGTTCTTCTGGTCTGGGTCCTTGGTCACACTGGCCTCTTTAGGTCCCATTTTTCATCATTAGCACAAGACATAAAACTGATCTCTAAGTAAAGCTCAAAGTGTTAAAAGTCAATTTCAGGTCCACTGGGATAGATTGTCCTGGGCAGTTACCATGGGAACAGTAAAGGGTTAAAAGGGTTCAGAGTGTGTCTTAGTGGTTTCCAGTTTTTTTTGTGAAAGTAAAGACCACCAGCGAGCCACCTCGCTCTTAAGACTGCCCACAGCTGGCTGCTGAAGCTTTGAGAAACACCAGCTTCTATCAGTGAACACATTGCAGTATGTTGGTTAGAATCTTACAATATTTCTCTATCAAAGAGTGTGTTCACATACAAATTATTCCAATTTCAATCTGGTTTGTTGAATATTCTGGTTTTGTGTAGCAGGGATTTGCCAGCTGGAGTGCTTTGATAGAAAACACAGTACTATGACTTATAAATAGCTTCCATGTTTGCCGGTGCCGCCTGGACTTCAAACATGGCACAATAGTTGTTAGCAATGCAGTAGTTTGTCAGTAAAGCAAAAAAAAAAAGAAAAGAAAAGAAAAAGGAAAAAGAGATGATAAAAAAATGAAGGTAATAAGGCAGCAGTGAGGTTAACAATAAGATTCACTGTTGCCTTTATTTTCCATTACTGATCAGTAGAAGGCAAAATATAATCCAGCAGATTAGTGGCAGAGTCCAGACAAGCAGAATAAGTCAAAATTGACCAATTATGAGATTTACTGGTAGTAGGAGGGTCTAAAAAAAAAACTGCACCAACTGCATTGATGCAGACAGTGAGAAACTGGATGATATTGGAATCATAAAGACACAAATAACCAAGTTTCTCTATGCTGCATGCTGATGTAATATCCAAAATATCAAAACAGGGCTACTAATTTGTATGTACATAAATTTCACAGTATATCTTTCGGAATTTTAATCAACATCACTTCAACATCAGATGCTGTAGATGTGTAGAT
This sequence comes from Acanthurus leucopareius, assembly GCA_029814765.1. NCBI lineage: Eukaryota > Metazoa > Chordata > Actinopteri > Acanthuriformes > Acanthuridae > Acanthurus > Acanthurus leucopareius. The sequence continues at coordinate 6,091,305 of JAQMCX010000048.1, forward strand.
AAAGCACGAGGTAAGACTGCTGTTGCAATTTTAGTTTCTACATCAAATGTGAAAAATCACTCTGCAAACTCACTTACTTTATGTTTTTTTTTTCAACTAGTTTCCCAACACAATGCTTTCATGTCATCATGGCATTTTAGTTACTTTCTGTCCTAGTTTCTTTCTTAATTTATTTTCCAATCAAACATTAGAAAAGTCAATATTGTGTAGCTGCAATTTGTAATGTAGCGATCAGAAAAACATAATTTCAACATCTGTTCAAGTCTGTGCCAGCCTTTATTCATTGAAGAATGTAGACTCATCAACTGCAGCTTGTTTGTGTGTGCATGTGTGTGTGTGCCGCGCTGTTTAGAAACACAAGCTGAAGGGCAAGCTGGAAAATTGATGGCTGCTGTAGGCGGAGTGAATGGTTTTAGAAGAAGCATTTCCAATAATGCATTTTCTCAGGCTTCTCTGAAAGAGGGTAAAAAGAACAGGGAGTTGTTTGTTTTTGTTCTGAAATGGTGTGTTTTGTGGTTGCTTTGCAAAATCGTTATCGGGTTCAACCGGTTTGTGCTCCTTTTGAATTCAGAATTCTTGCTGTACTGTACAAAACTGCTGAACTTTGTGAATTTGGAGGTGTTTTGTTACAACAGGGACCTCCACAGCAACAAAACTAGCCTGCACCTCCACTCATGCTGTAAAGCACAGAGCTGTAGAGCTAATCCATGAGGTTGACATTGAGGATGAGCCCTTCAGTGAATATGTGCTTGGGAAAAAGAAAACTCTGGGATTTGAACACTCAGGAGAGGTGTTCAAGGGTTTTGGCAGTGTGATGTAATGACAGTTAAGTCACCACTTTGCATTCAGAAGAGTCAAATCTGAGTTTTGGCTTCCTTCACAGCACGTGTAGCTTCTGATTTCTGTCTGACACGCTGCAAAGTGTTATCGATCCTCAGGGAAACAGGCCGAGAACAAAACCTCCTTTTCATCCCATGGAAACTGCTATGTGGGGGTCTCCGGGAGCGCTCGCCCCCTGCCCACACTCATGTATGTGCAATTACACATGCACACAGCAAATCATAGTGAAAGACAGCATGTGAGACTCTTGAGGGAACTGAAGGGCTAAAAAGCCACTGAATAAATGACAGGTAATTTTCAGTTGTGAGTGGAGCGTACAGACGAGTGAGACGATCAATCACTCTGGCGATCACCCATGCAGATTTCAGTTCTCCCTGGCATCATCAAGGCTGATGACAACGATAGAGCGAGACAAGATTGCTTGACAAGTGTGTGAGAGAGGGAGAGGTGCTTACTGTGCTTGTGTGGAGATAGCACGTTAATTGATTTCCGTTAAAAACGCATAAAAATGCTGCCTTTGTTCAGGCTATGAATCTTTCTTGCTAAATAGGTAGCAGTTACTTTTTTGAGGTCTGTGAAAAGGATAGGGCACGTTATTCATGGATTTTTTTTTTTTTTTCTTTCCAAGTGTGTCTGAGATGGCCACAGCTGGAGAAAAGTGGATCTATTGATCCCGGGAGTTTCATTTTTCAAACATAGTCATCTTTCAAAGCCAGGTTCGATTTTTGAAAAATATACAGTATGCTTTTCAGATAATTTTTTGGCCTTTTTGTCACAGTGCACGGTGGAGAAATGGGTTGAATCCCTGGGTCAGGGGGAAGGTTGTGAGAGTAGATGACCATAATCACCCTCGGTCCAACAAGAGCATGTTATTTTGATAGTTAAACAAGGGCTGCAGGTAATAATTAGGTGTTTTTACTGTTGATGGGTTTGTTGATTAGCATTTCAATTACTTCTGTCTATAAATTATGAGAAAATACATCTTCATAATTGTTCTTGAGCGCAAGTTGTCACCTCCAGATAGTTTTGTTTGTCACATCTGCAGTCTAAAAGCCAAAGACACTGCAGTTACAATGATATAACAACAGAAAAGCAACAAATTCTTCTAATATGGGAGGCTGGAATCTCTAACATTTGTTAACATGCTTGTAAAATGTCAAAAACTTTGAAATCAGTATTGAAGTAAGTTGTCTGATCTAATTACTTGTCATTTTATTGGCTTGTCAATTAATTGACTGATGACTAATGTTGTCTGAGCGATAGTATGAATGAAGTATGAATATGACACCCCTGTTTCCAGATGGTGATATTGATCATGAAGAAATGCAAGTTATTTTTTGCTCGGAAATATAAGGATAAACCACCACAAAACTTAATAATTTTTGAACTCAATATTATTTATAAATCAAGTCATCAAACAGGAAATTAAGTGCATGTTAGATCAATTCAGGTTCAAGCCATTTGTAAAGAAAATTGCTAAAAATTTGTGGGTTCATCCTTCTCAAATGTAAAAATCTGAATCCTTCTTTTGTTATGTATGTCAGTGAAATGCACAATATGTAGTTTCTGGTGCAATGGGTCTCTCAGTCAAAACAATGTCAGCAAAAGATGTCCCTTGGATAATGTTGCTGAGTAGTGTGGGATCATGGGATTTATTTATTTCATTGTTAAACAGTTGCCATTTGAGATAAAAATCAAACTGGCTGACTCAGACGGTGATATTCATGGATGAGATAATGTATTAAAGTTTTATCCACATTTTGTGACATTCGTTATTAAGATTTCTCCTAAAACACATCTTATTTGGTTTACCTCAGGCTTGCCCTCAGTGAGCTGATTTCCTGGTTAAGTAGTGTGAATGCTTGGCCTTTTGCTTGCTTGGTTTCGCACCCTGGCCTTCTATCAGTGCCGTGCTTTCTCCTAAATGTTTTCCAGCTCAAAATAATGAGCAGGACAAAGGTTAAAAAAGACTAAAAGAAGGATGAGAGTGGCAGATGTGTTGGTTATTACACTAAAACCTCAGAGAGGAGTGGATGGTGAGTCACGGACACATTTTGTTTACGCAAAGGAAACAAACAAATTGACGACTGCCCACAGCGCGGCATCATGGGTGGTCAAGTGGTAAGGGAGTGGTTAAGTCATTGCTGACAGCAGGTCACAGTAACACCACACACACATGCAGACCCCCGCTGGTGGTTAAAGGTCTGCTTGCTGTGATGACTTGACAGCACACACACAAATGTGTACACGCTCATGCAAACACTCTGGCGCTGCTGCCTATCCTTCTGTTGTGACCTGTTCTGACTCCCACACCAGGAACCTTCTGTACTTGGGTGGACGTCGAAGAGCAGCCTGTCCTGTCTTAACTTAAAGTCCAAGTATAGACAAAAATGACCTCTGACTTATTTTTTAGTTCGACATTTAAACTGTCTTTAACTGAGGATTCATTATCATGTTCACTTTATCTGTATGTTACAATGCATCGCTAGAAAAAACTCTCCGCACATGAATGTGACATTAGGAATGGGAAATAAAAATAATCCAACCAAGAACATCAAGCCACAAATGTCAAAAATCAATTTTTCTGAATGTTAGTTAACAACTTCATGTTGAATGAAGTGAAAAGGTGGTGCAGTACCCACACAGGGTTCACACACACACACACAAGGTTTATCTTCTAACTCAACATTTTCATCTTCAGCAGCAGTTTCAAACGCTTTTTGATTTGATGTTCACATAATTACCTTTGTAAGATGAACGTGAGGTATATTGCGAGCTGTGTACGCTGTCACTCAGAGACTAATATTAGCAAAGCGGAGCAGAGGTCGGCTGTAACAAACGATACCAGATCACCAACACTCACTGCAGCATTAAACAATACAAACCCAATTTGTTGGGAAAGAAAATTGCTTGGTGCTCAGGCTGTTTCATCAGAAAAGACCCTGCACCTGCTTCAGCTCTTGTATTATAATGGGTTTGATGCAAAGCAAATGGTGCAGATGCCTGCTTCACACTGCTGAGGACACAACATTTATAACAACACAGTTGAATATTTCCCCAATTCATGTTTTCAAAAAAGCCACAGACTGTCAGAAACTGTCAGGTTAATAAATGTATTAATTAATGCTACTAACTATTTAAAATTTAAAGGATGCGGATAATTAATCTAAACTGCCAGTTATGTTTACTATTATAAAGCAGTGTTCTAAGGATGCTGGTAAAATTTTTTTCATAATATTTTGTATTATTACACCCTGTTTCTGTCTGTTCAATCAAGAATGAGTTTTGCATTGATGATCCATTTTGAATTTGGATCATTTTTGATTGAAAAGTGAATTTTAAGTTATATTGTGGCTCCAAGAATTAAAATCCAATCAAATTGCATGATTCCCAAAGATTCACATCCCTGTCTAACATTAAGACATTATGCTACCAATGCACAGAGTCACTCTTAGAGCTTTCCACTTCATCAAATCCAAATGTTTTTTTTTTTGGAGAATAGCGTTTCATTTACTTTGAAGACTTGATGGAGACAGAAGAAGCTCTTATACGTTTCAGAGGATTTCCTGTGACTGGCAATGAAGCGACTTCTTATGCAAAGCTGCTGGATAGGCATAAAGATGGATTGTTAATAGAATGCGTCGCGGTGTATTCAGTAATCATTATTAATCTGTGTGTCGGCGGATTCTTTCTCGGCTCGGCCCAGTGTTCATAAAGCTCGGTTAATTAGACTGATTGATTAGATGGTGGTGATTCACAGCTCTCATCACAGCTCCTCATCCCGTCAGGCCTCTAATAAGATCAGATTGCTCTCATATTCACGTACTCCCCTGCACACACATCCACCCACCCACCCACCCACACGAACACACACACACACACACTCACACACACTGATTGAGCCCTTTTTTTGTTTGTTTTTAGTTTTCAATTTGTTTTGTG
>JAQMCX010000048.1:6096186-6110812 GCA_029814765.1 Acanthurus leucopareius
ACACACACACGCACACACACACACACACACACACACACACACACACACACACACACACACACACACACACACACACAAACACCACGGCTTGTTTGGCCTGTCATGCCACCTCTCCATCTTTCTCGCTGCCTGTCTGTCACATCCATATTCAGACAGGATTTAAAGGCATGAAAGAAGCAGCCAAGCTTGCCAAAGCAATTCACTGAAGACTAGAAGTTACATTATGTTAACATGAAAAGATTGCAAATCTCTCTGCCTCCCTCATTCCCTCATTCCCTCCTCCTCTTCCTCCTCCTCTTCCTCTGTCTCTCACCATGATCCGTCCTGTGTTCCTGTATCATCACGTCTCATATATACGACGAGTCCCTCTGTTTTTCCACGGAGAACATCACACTGGCTACCAGCAACCTCATATCTGTCTAGACTCAACTTTGTACTCAGCTCGTTTGCGAGCTGTGTGTGTCTCTTCGTGCGCCCGTGTGAATGCTCTTGTGTCTGTATGTGAGGAAGCACATCACATATCTGCAGGTTTAAATGTGAATCAGCTCCTTCAAAGCTTTACTTGCTCGTCTTTGTGTTGCTTCTCTGATCAATACACATGCTCAGCTCGGAGAAAAAACCCGCCCTGCACTTAGTGCACAGTGCCTGATCATCAGCACAGAGACAGCACAGTAAAGAGACTCTCCCTCGCTGTTGTAAAACTTTATGACTTTCCGTGTTGCTTTTGTCTCCAGGCATCGGATATTACAGAGGATGATAAGCATTCATTTAGTTTTTTGCCAGATCACCAGTCCTCCGCGTCAATACAGCCCATCTGAGCTCTTTAAAAAGAGACAAAGTTTGGGGTGTGTTTGTGTGTGTACATAAGTTTATGAGTGCGCACCTGCTTTTGTGTGTATGTGTGTATTTTTGTGAGTGTGCCAAAGCTGTGATGAACCCACTGCAGTATCACCCCTCAGAGAGTGTTTATGGAGAAAATGATTACCTTGGAAAGAACAGAACTTTGATGAAAATCGTCCCACTTCAATTTGCACCTCACAGGCCTGCAGTTGGCGTCTTTCTTTATGGGTAATATTGGAAATCTGTAAAATTGCACAGAGAATTTTCAGTAACTGGGAGCTTTCATGAAGACATGATATTCAGTGGCCTTTTGATGGAGGATTTTGAAGTTTAAGCATCTTTGTCACTGTAAAAAAAAGTGAGTGAATGGTACTTTTTAAAAAAGAAACAGACTTTTTGAACCTACTAGGACTCAGGTGTTGTTAAGAAATTATTTTCAAACGATTTTTAACACCTTGATCCCACTGGTTAACTGGCCAATAACTCATTTATTTTTTACTCAACTCTTACCTCGCCAGCCTCCACCAGCCTTATCCATGCTTATTTTGCACATTGTAATGGACTAACAACAATCCCTAATTACTGCAGTGTAATTTTATGACCATTGCGGCAACAGCGGCACCTTTGCAGCCTGCATTTCAGTTGCTCACTGCTGTATTCTTGCTTTGGTCGAGATGACAGAATACTTCATTAATGGTCTGTGAACATTTAGAATATTCCTGAGGCTTTGCAACTCTTCCTGCCCTTTGGTGGACAAATGGTGGCTGTTAAAATGTGACTTTGATAGGCTGAATGAATTCTGGCAGGTTTTTTTATCTGTTATCTATCAGGCACAGCTGGATGGGAGGTTTAACCAGCTCTAGAAAATTTAAAGTTCTTGCTGTGTTTTACTTTTTTATTGGTTAAAAGTGCATTTTGTCATCTGTGAGTGGGATGAATTAGGTTTTCTTTTTTTTTCGGTGCTGTTTTGTGATTGTGTATCGTTATCTGAGTTTCAAGCGTTGACAAATGACACTGCACCTGCCCTCCTCACCCTCCCTGCAATTCCTTTTACCGATAAAACTGGCTTCACCCATGTGTGTATATTTGTGTCTGTGAGGTGGTAAAATATGCCTGAAGAAAGAAATTAAAGAAAGAAGGAACGCAGTTATCGATGTGAGGGAGGGGTACTTCTTGCAGTTGTTTTTGTTGGTACGAAACGGCCATTTTGAAATGAGGGAGTGATGTAAAACTTTAGTGGGATCGAGGGAGAACAGATGCAGCCAAGAATGAAAGTGATGAATGACGTTCTGCTCTGGTCTTTTTCTATTTACATCTCTTTTGCCTGGGACTTTGATGGATTCCAACGAGTTGTATGATAGACGATATTGACAAGCTTAAATGCCCTTATTGGATGAGAAGTGGCCCCTGGGTGCTGCCCCAGCGTTTTCTAAGAACAGACCGCCAGACAAAAAAACCACACACTCACATACGGCATTACCCCTTTTTGCTACCACAGCACTCTCAACAATTACCTTCCAGCTCTTTAAAACACACACACGCACGCACGCACGCACACACACACACAAAGGCTATCTTTATGACTGCAGCATTTCCACCATTCCAGCCCACTTTTTTTTTCCTGCTTTCCTTACCTCCTTCACCCAGAGACCATTAAACCAGATCCCTTCGAAAAAGGTTCTAAGGCCTCACTTGGCTAGCCACTTCTTCTCCAAACCCCTGCCACGGCTCTTTTCGTGTTTTTAAATCAAAATCCATGAAAGGTTGAAGGGAAGGAGGAGGAGAAGGGGGGGAAGAAAAGTGAAATTCGGGACGGGTTTTTGTGTTTGTGGGTTGGAGACAAATCTGAGTTACGAACCCAAATGGTTGCACACACACACACACACACTCACATAGACACATGCACTTACATACACAGGCTTAATCTGATACGGTACATGCCCTCCTGGCCTGTTCTGCTCTGGTGGGATTTTATTTTTTTTTCTCCTTACTTTCCACTATCACCTGCTGAGCGTTACTGTAGATGTGTAACCTGTTCTCTTTCTTCTTGTCTCTTCTGCTTCAAATACAAGTGTATACAGTCACACACAGGTAAAACTGCTCCTACACACTCTTTCAGCAAAAACACTGGCATGAAAGACAGTCTGGAGGTGGACTCTGCTGTGATTTGTGTGCTTCTCTCGCAGACGGTTCTGATTTAGGGATCACGGCGGTGTGTAGTTTTTTGATTCTGCTGGTAGTCAACCTGAAAATGTTTTCCTTGATGGCTTTTTGGCAGAGGCCATGTTGTGGGAGCTCCGGCCAGCTCACTTCACCTGCCAGCTGCTCAGCTTAGGCAAGTCCTTCTGGACTCCCCCCCCTCCTCCAAACCAAATCTCATACTCAAAAAAGACAACTCCTCTCTACACTCGGCCCTTATATCCACCTGGCCTCCCAGATCAGGTTCCATATGCATCAGTGTTTCCGAGTGGGAGCGCTGACTCACCTGCTGTTAATCTTTTCTGACTGCAGCGAGTGTTGATGGTTGGTGTGGTGAGTCTAAACTGGAGGTGTAGAATTTTAAGGTGCATCCAGCAATTGATTGCTCCGGAAAACTCTTCTGTTCAAAGCTAGCAAGTACAGTGAGTCTCTACAATTTGTACACTCAGTGTCCACGATGAACAGTTTTTCTTTTAAATGGTGAGTTCTATTCCTTTTTGTAAAAAGCTTAAAATACAAATACTACAGGAGGGAAAGATACCATGTAACCCCCCCACAACCTGCTATTTTTCACAAAACCATTTCATTTCAGCTGCCTGGCTTCCTCAGCACTAGTTTTTTAATATTTATTACTGACAATAATGAACAAGCTCTAATGTTAAAGGCTGTTGTCAGTAAGGGCAGGTTTGATTTGTGCGAATGTCACGCACCTCACGCGGTAAAGCCCTATTTGTCAAGTTTTCTTTTTTCCTCTTTAAAGGGATTTTGGAATAAAGTTCTTCATATTTTAAACATTAAAAAACTGTCGTCAAAATGAATTGAACAGTAACTTACACTGTGTTGAAAAAAAACCCTCTCTTGCATTTGTGAGCTTCACCTTACTGCAAGATGATATACCTCCAGATGTTAATAAATCTTCAAGATTGAGTCTGCAGTTGCACAAGCAGCACCGTGAGGTTATACATGACCACAGCTGTGGCTTGGGTCAAATCACATACAATGTTATGTTAGTATGCTAACATACAAATATGTGCTAATTATCATGAAACAAAGTACAGCTGAGGCTGATGGGAATGCCACTACTTTGTGGCTATTTGATCATGAACCAATGTTTTGGACAAGTTGAAATGTTGACCTGATGAGGGCGCTAGACGAAAAGTCAGAGGATGATCTGAAAGGGGAAGCAAATGAACTGAACTTTTACGCAATCCCTCAAAGTTGTCAAAACATTTATAACATAAAAAGAAAAGGGGGAATCTCTGAAAGCCTATCTCAAATTAACAATAAATGTCTGTATGAAAATTTATGACACTCAGTCACATCCACTAGCCACTGATATATTTTATGGAACTTATCAGAAGTTTGAGTTACTGCTGGCGCAAGAGAAAAAGTTGATTTTTGCCAAGATCAGTAAGATTCACTCTTAGTAGAATCATGCATGTCTGTACGAGGTTTCATGGCAGTCTATCAAACAGCTTTTAAGATGTTTCACTCCCTTTAATGATACTAACCTAAAACCTTATAGATAAAGTTTCACTAAGAGATCCGTTCATGGTGGTATTAATGCTGTTAATGCCCCCTGCTGTGTAACCTGTTTCCTGGCTGGACAGCCACGATGGCTTTTCCACTTTCCTCAACTCTTATCAGTATTAGAGGCTCTAATGACCCTGTAAGTGTAGCAACCGGCAGCATTAAGTGCCTAACTTAATGAAGAGAAGCAAGCAACTTTGGGAGACGACAAGGTTCAGGAGCTGCTTACTCTCAAAAACAGAGGACATTATTAGTGTCCATATAACAGAGATGGTAAACTCCTGTTTTTACCACACTTTACCACTGTCATTGTTCAGAAATCTACCAGGAATGAGCATAACAACATGTTTATTCTACTATTACACAGACTTAATGTTATCCGTAATTAAGTGGAAAGATTGCCTGCATATATTGGTATTGACATCGGCAATCGACCAATATGAGTTGGAAAAAATAAGCTTATCAGCAAAAACCCAGTAACCTGTATCTCCACTTCTTCTCAAGAACCTTGTTCCCTGTTAAAATATACCTCAAAACTTATTTCCACCTCCTCACCTGTTACTGGAAAACCTTTGCAGTCACTTTCCTTTATGAACCATTTTGCACTTTACAAGCACTTCGGCTCCATTCTGATAAGGTGAGAAACCTTTGAGCCTCGCAAGAGTTATAAGAGGTGTTTTACCCTGATAAGCCGCACTGTATGTGGCTTGGTCAAAGATAAATGGACACCTTGTTCTCTCTTTTAGTCACTTCTCCTTCCCCTCTCTGTCTCTCTGGGTTTTTCATCTTCCTCTGCCTTGACTTAGTAACATTTAAGGTATACCTTTAAGGTCGAGGCGCGGGGAGAGAGAGAGCGTCTAAACTAACATTCTGTTATACTCGTTAACAGTTTCATAAAAGCAACAGCTCATTGTAGGCTGATATGTTGTGATTACACAACAAATAAAAACCACTTGGCTGTGATATAATCACAACATACCACTTGGTGAGTGATTGCTTAATTATAGTGATTAGTAAAGAGTACAACATAGAAGTACAGAGAAGTAGTAGTTTAATCAGTGTTATTAGGTAGGATTTGTAAGCAAACAGGGCTGTAACTGAACAGAAGTGAGGCGGGGAGAATAGCTCTGTGTTATGGCTCACCACTTAATATACAACACACAAAATGGGAGTGCAGACATGTCCTTTGCATCAAAACTTACTTATACTTCAACCCAAATAAGTAGCTCTAAAGGGGCCACGCCAAAACATAGTGCCTCACAGATGTGGACTCATTAGGTGTAACCAAAAACTGCATAAACTGTCACATCAGTCAGAAAGGTGTAACGACAGTGCAGTGTTCATGTGGTAATGGTTCTCTAAATATATACACTTGAGTTTATATCTGCAGACTCAATGTTAACTTAAGTCTGCAGTTGCATGATCATTTTTGTTTGTTTGTATTTGATTTTGTGCAGCAAATTTCCAGTTTGCAAGTTTTACTTTTCTGCCCTTGTTCATCCCAACCTTTTCCGGTTATACAGATTTAAACATTACATGTTTTTTTTTTTTTTTTGATTTGGTTCTGTAAAGCCAGCAGTGAACTCGATATCCTTGGCCTGTATGTGGCGAAACATCAGTTTTTTGCCAAGTGGAAAAACTCATTTCTGACTCCAGTGAAACATGCCTGCCAACTTTTAACATGGAATTTACAAACCTAAACACAGAAGCTTAAAAAATTAAAGGTGATAGGTTCAAAACTGTACTTGGAGGCAGACACATAAGCAGCCATTACAACTTCAGAGCTGTTTCTTGCTGTGATTGCCTCCTATCTACAACATCACAACATCTCTGTTGTTTTACAGCTGAACACTACAACTTCATTGGCAAGTCACCACTATCTCCTGTCTAATTGGCTAATTAATGATCTTGTCAACATGCAGTAGAGACATTGTGTCCACTGCTGCTCTTCCTGAAGTGCTGTTTGGAAACCTTTCCTGCAATATGACTTTTATTACTACAGTACAGGCTGCTGAGAATTCTCCTTTTGCGTCAGAAACTAAAGAATAAATGAGATGTCAAAGCTTTTCCTCACTGTTCCTTCAGTGGGATTTTGTTCATGTTATTTCTAGAAGTTAGTGGAAAGGCCAATAACATTTTCAAATGTCTTTTGTAAAGTGAATGTTTTTGAGAGGAAAACTTATCAAATAATATCTAATTGTTAAATGTTACTCTACATGTTACATTGCTTCCCATGTTTGAAAATCTGGCATTGACTGACAGGTTAATGTAAAGTGGGTTTTAAGTACAATGTGTCTGTTCTGTTCAGCTAGACATGCTGGGGACTGCAAATAAAAAACATCCAGACATCCTTTTTATTTTGTTTTTTTTGAAAATTGTCAGTCTTTGATTTCAGACTAAATGCACTCTGACAGACTCTTTTAAATATGTTTAAGTTGATAAGGAAAAGTTTGTTTGTATGCATCCATCACCAGTTGATGTGCTTTTTTGCCTCACTTGCTTTTTTTGGGGAATTTTAAAAAGAAACTTTGAAGGTTTTGACAGGGATGCCTAGAAAAAGGGAGATTATTGTTCTCTAATGTTCTTTGATGTTTTTTTCTCTCTTTGTTTTCCCAGTTAATCACACTGAGGAGCCAATTCTCTCTTTTCTCTCTCTCTCTCTCTCCTTCTCATCTTATTTCGTCTGTGTGATTGATGAAGAGTTTAAAGAAGCACTGAGGCAGCTTTCACAGAGAACAAACTATCTCCCCGTTATGATGCAGTGTTGAGTGTGATAAGGGGGGGTGAAGTAGCTATCAATACCTGTATTGATGACTACAGTGGAAGCTGGTGGAAATGTTCTGCTTCCCTATTGATCTCTGATCCATTATGAGCTGTTAGTAGAAGGCCTGGTGAATGATGGGGAACAGTCCATCCATCATAACGTGACATCCTCGCTGCTTGGCAGACATGCTCTTTTGGCTGTTTCGCTCGTCCCTTTTCCTTTTCCTCCTCCTGTGCTTGTGCTTCTGCGATCCCCCTCTCCCACTCCTTTTTCCCTGCTGTTCATCAAACACAAAGCACACCCAACCAGCTGCACACGTCGCTTGAAACTGACAGCACCTGTCGGCACACTTGTTTTGAAAAGTGCCCTTAATGGGAGTAAAATTCGTTGCAGCTTTACCCACTGTAAACTATCCAATTTAGAGAAAGAAAAGAAAGTATTTCAAATATCTGTTCACCATGATATGCTAAACCAGGAAATATGAGTGAATTAAACATCATCAACCTTATGATGAAAGAAGAAATTAAAATGATATTATGAGGGGAAACATAAACCACTTTAGAGATGATGGTTGGATTTTTTTTAAAAGAAAGAAGTAGGAGATTTCTCACCTGGTACACTAATATAAATTCTTCCTTTTCTCCCTTTCTTCTCCTTCTATTTTACTCTATCCTTCAGGTCACTGATCGGTCTGTGCGAGCCGTTGCAGAGCATTGTCCTGAGCTGCAGTGTGTTGGCTTCATGGGATGTCCTGTGACCTCTCAGGGAGTCATTCATCTTACTGCGGTAAGTGTTGCACAAATGTTTTGACTTGACTTTTGACCAGTTTATTCTAATGTAAGAACTCAAGTCAGGTGTGTTAACTTCCAGTGAAAGTGAGGATGCTGTAGTTACTGCAGCACAGTTAAAAGAAGGAGTTTTGACCGTCAACAGTTTCAATGTAATCACTTGTATCGGTAAACGTCGACAGAAATTTTAGCGTGAGCGTTTCTTGTGTAACCCCGTTACCACAGGCCAGCTCGTCATGTTGCTGCAGGCCATGCGTTGTCCCCAGGGGGGGAAATTAACTTTTGAAAGTAAACTCAAGACCTCGCTGTGTGTTTTATCTGAGACTTAGTTTTGAAGTTATTTCGTGTTAACTTTTAAATCTCATGAAAGCCTAATGAGATGAATCCTAATAATATGCTGCTGTTCTGACTACACCCCGCTGTTTGGATATTACCATGCTAATGAGCAGCGCTCGGTGGTTTAAGATGTGCCATGCCATATAAACATGGACACACATGCACTCACTCCATGATTGCTTGAATTGAATTCACCAGGAAATACTGCACCATATTTTTTCTTCTCATTTATTTTCTTTCCCCAACATAGTGTTCATCAAGAATGTGTGTGTGTGCATCTGCGCGTGAGTGTGTATGTCATGTCCACACCCATGTGTGCTTGAGTAATACAATTCGATTTGTGTTTGATGTACTTGGGTGTACACGCAAGTGTGAACGTACCCTTGTGGGCTGTGTGCGTCCATTCCTCCTCAAATGCAATTACAGTTGTGTTAATAGGACTGAGACACCCGATGCCACGCTGCATTATTAGATTAAACAGCAGATTAATTTGTGCTCATGGTTTTGGCCCCCTATCATTTCTGCAGCCTCCACTGACCTTGGCCAGTGTGTTGTAGACAGACAGTAATGAAGCCAGCCAGTCATAACAGCATTAGCATACCTGGAGGTGGACGCATACACATCCTCCCACATACACACACAGTCTAGCCCACCTCATTATTATTTATTACAGTATTAACCAAGGTGAAGTTTTTAGGAGTTTAGATGAGCAAGTTTATAAATCTGATAATATTTTTTATTTTTTCAAAGGTGCTGTTTTGTCACAGCTGAAGATGAACTTTTTTTTTTCTTTTCATCTTTTAATTGAGGTTATTGGCTTTAACACGACAGAGACCAGAGATTGGTACAATGCACTTCATTACATATGTACATTTGTTACCTATTGTGTTATGATGTACATTTAATTATACTCTTATCTGGGGGTCCATTACACGGAACGGTTTCTTCTCTGGTATCATTATAAGTTTTCTGATTTTAATTTCCATCTAAAGCAGCTTGACAAAATAAAATAGAATAACACATGCACATGCACACAAACAAACGCACTTATTCACTTACATAAAAACATGAAGAATTTGTTTGACTGGTGAAATAAAGAAGCCAAGAGTCAAGTAGTCCAATTAGTCGCTGACTGATTGTGATAGATTTCAATTAATCAATCTCCAATTTCAGTTATTTTTGTGCAAAGTATGAATGACGGTCTTTACCACTAAAACTACCTTTGTGCCATTCACAAGCTGTAGCTGTTACTTTAAGTGTCTTGCAACATTATCAAATGTATCTTTACAGAGTTGAACTGTTTTGTTCGGAAGTGATATCCTTGTTGTATCACAGAAAAGTCTCTCAAAATTTTCTGTTAAATACACTTGGATTTCTTGAATTTCCCTCTAAGCCTTTGCCAGAGCTGTCACAGAGGTGTTAACTAAATCATATGTTTTAGCACTGACGTCACGGTTATGGGCAGCGTTGTAATAAACGTATTTATATTCAGTTGTATTTTTTAAACCCTGCCCCCTCATGATGTAAATAGGAAGGACAAACAGTCCTCTGAATGTAAAATAGTCCAGGACAACATCCCCTTTTACCATGACATCAATGATAAACATATAATTAAATTTACACATGACTGAACCATAAAAATCAATACACGTCAGTCAAGGTCAGTTATTTGATGCTTAAAAACGTGTAATGTCATGATTGACAGCTAACACTAATCTGTGATGGAGTCGGGTGGCTTTATGGGCGGGACTTCATGCTGATCACCAATCACTACTGTGCAGGCTCTGGATCCAAATGATGTCACCAGTGTAGGATGGCTTCATCCTTATCTGGGTTACTTTGGACAAATTTTGTGCAGTTGGAAGAGGCGGTGGCGTGTTGTTCATCATCATTTTACTGTCGATGGAGAGCACACGTTCACCATGTTCACTGTGCTTCCATTCTGTAAAATGCCCTGTTAAGTAAATTTCTTGGCCTTGATTCTTTGAAAATTCACTCTAAGAAGAAGAAAAAGAACTCTTCAGACCAAAAAACCATGTTTTTTGACTCTGTTTCATCCCTTAGCTCTGAAATCACTGATAGATATTAACCTGTGATGTCACATCTGACAGTGACATTACTCAGCAGAGCAAGATCACAAGAGGCGTTCAGTAACTCTTTAAGTGTTTAAAGTGTTCTTTGATAATAAACAATGTAGCCTGATATGTTGTTTTGGGTCCTAAAGTCTCTGATGATTTTACAGGAAGAGAATCTTTAGAAATCTTTTTTTCAAACCAATTTATGTTCAGATTTTTTTTTTGCATCATTCACAACAGCTGTACACTGAAGGGATGACGACTCTAAATTATGACCAATAAACCTCTTAAAAAGTTTATTAAAGACTATTAAAGGTTTCTGGTACCAGTGTTAATTATTTAATATGAATCTATATGAGACAAAAATGTCTCAAAGACAACACTTTGACCATGTTTATTCTGTCCGCACAGACTTAAAGCCAAATCATATCTCTTTTTGTTTCTTTTACTTCAAACATAATTTGTGTGAGTCATCTCTGTTTGTCTCCCCCTCGGGTTCTCTGCCTCTCCACCTCTTCCTCTCTCTGTCCCTCTATAATCTGTGATAGTAATTATCTCGTTTAGCAGTTGATTCCTCCTCTCATTCATTCCCACTTGGTCCCATCCAGTGTCGATTGAAAATCATATTCTGGCGTTTAGAATCGTTGCATTTCTGATGACTCCGTGGACCTGCATGCGCTTCCAGGACTGCGGCGCTCCCTCTCTTGTTAGATTATCACACACTCCCTCCCACTTCTTTTCTTCCTCGATTGCTCTTTCTGCCCCCCCACCCCACCCCACCGCCCCGATAATCTTCCCTACCTCCTTACCAGAAAGAAAGGGAAGAAAAATCCATTACTTTTATTAACTTCTCTCATATGACACACTCATTTCAGATTGATATTTTTTAATACCGACTTCTCACAAATTACGGGATGAGGAAATCAATTGAAATCGTATTTTCTTAATCAAGTGAGCTGATGGCTGAAATAGGCCGCCCATGGTGCCGAGTTCGATGCAGATGGTCTGTAGAGTAACTGTAAAGCTGTGGCATTCATGCCCCTCTAATGGTTTTTTTTCTGTGTTTCACTCCTACGGGAGCTGTGTGGTTCCTCTACGAGTGCAGCACCTCTCAACACTGCTCAATATTTGTAGCCAGGCACCGTTTGATTAATCATCATCTTGTTAGCGACTGAAAGGCGAAATCAAGACTTCTGCTGGCTGAGAGAGCAAAGCCTGCTAATTGAAAAAACAAGTTCTCTAACACTTTCCTTACTGGGTGCGAATCAAACATACATACAGCTTTTAATGTCAGAACAACTGTGATGATTTTAAGAGCAAACTCGAGGTCTTTTGAGGTCTCTTTTCTGTTGCCATGCCAAGGATGTACTGTACGTTTTTTGTTTATGTGTTTGGCTCTGAGATTGAAGCTTAAAGTTAACTCAAAGTTCTTGACATTAATAATAGTTTTATTGATGAGGCTTGTCACGTCCCAGTGCTGTGTATCTTGGGAAAGAGTCTTTGTGGGTGTCCCAGAACTTTAAGTGATTTGGCGCTCTCCCTCGGCGACTAATTTGAGAACTTTATATGCGTTTGGTGGACCTGTATGAGATTAATCATTCTCCGAGTTCAATTTCAGAGGACTCACCCTTTAGTCAAGGCTTTGACAAGCCACAGAAGTGGAAGCACAATAGATTTAGTGTGTGTTTGTGTGTGTGTGTATGTGTGTGCGTGTATGTGTGTGCGTGTATGTGTGCGTAGGCGTTGTGTGTTATTAAAAGGGTGGAAGGCTTCACTCTGCCAGCTTAAATGTAACCCCCCCCTACTTCAGATGTTTGTGTGTGGTTTTTTTTAAGGGTTGAGTGTATTTCAGCAGTGGCTAACATACTGTCTTTTCTGCTCTCTCCTTCTGCTTCTTGGGCAGCCTCGGCTCACTCTGCTGTTCGCTGGCTTTTAAAGACTGTGCGAAACCAACAAAATCATTATCTGTCTTTTTGAAAAGTGCTGTAACTTGTTTATGTCTCTTTCTCTCTCTGCATTTGGTCATTGTCTGTTCTGTATGTATCTCCATTTTTGTTTTACTCTTTTTATTTTCTGTCTCTCTCTTGCCCTCTCTCACGCACACTTACACACACACACACACGTACACACACTCTTCCACCGTCTCTCCATCTTCCTGTCAAGCGGTGCTCTTTTCTTCTGGTAGTGATTAAGTCCAAGGTCGGCTCTATCAGAGAGCCAGTGTTTGAGAGGCGCTCTGGATGCCAGAGAGCCTTCATTCCCCGAGCCTTAGATGTCCCACTGATGGCTTCTCTTTGCTTGTCATGCCTACCCACAATGCCCCTCCTCATACATCAGCCTATCACAGCCCTAAGACACTGTGGGCCTCAAAATGCCTTTTTTGTGTGTGTGAAAGTTCCCACCCTCGGGGAAAGAGAGCTAGGAGGCCAAAAACATAACAAATGGATAGACTGTTGAAGAATGTGTCAGAGATGAAAAGAGGTATATTTGGAGACTGTAATAGCTGTGTGCCGTCTCTCTGATGTGCAGAACTTGGACGTTTCTGGTCTTAATTTTGGGCCTCGTAGATTAATTCAGCCGCGCTGCTCCAGTGGCTTTGTTGTTCTTCTCCAGAAAAAAGTTAGGACCTTTTGATAAATGCTTTCCAAATTTGGCAGAATTGGACCATGGGCAATACCTCATTCTCTCTGTGTGTTTATGAGCAAATAAAACAGTCTGGTTTATGACAGGGAGGCTATTTAATTTCATAACCAGGATCATATGTCCTATCCATCCTGATGGCTTAGCATTGCTGAATGCACTTGCAGCAGTTCAAATTTGGTTCATAACCTATGAAACAAGGATAACAAATGAAAAAAAAAAACCAGAAGTAGTTTTATTTACAGTACACTGCTGTATTCACATTTTTTTCCCCCTCAAGTTGCCATGAGCACAGGTTGAAACAGATGTTTTAAAGTGGTGGAAAAACAAAAGGTTAAGATCCAGGTCTTCACCTACTGTCACCGTCACACCCTCCACTCCACGACTCCCTCCCCATGTAGGATGAGTGGTGTCTGGCTTCGCTGTAGTCTGCTGGCCCCCTTATCTCCTTCCTCTGACTGGAGCAGAGAAAATACATAATCACAGTGCCCTGTGTCAAACTGATAACCTCCAACACAAACCAAGGAACTAAGTGTGTGTATGTGTGTGTGTGTGTGTGTTTACGTCTATGTGTACCTGTTTCTGTGTACAATTGTGTGTGTATGCGACTGTGTTATTGCTCATGTGTATTGTGTCCTAGGGGTTGGTAGAGAGGATAAAGGGGGAAACGCAGGAGCAGAGGAGATTTGGAGAAAGAAAGGTAATGGGGTTGTGGGGGTCGCCGAATGAGTCAAAATTGTAATAATAATTTTCTTGACTGCTGTATAGAGGAGATTGGGGGATTTATGAATATAATGAGCAGAGAAGAGCCTGAGGATGATGTGTGTCTCTTGCAAGAGTAATTGAAGAATAATTCATTTGGCTCTGAGACTTTTAACACAGAGACAGACAGAGATAGAGAGGTTTTTGACCTCTGGAGGGGGGTGGTATCATGTCTCATTATTGGCCCAACTAGTGTCTCTGTGCTTTGACTGTCACCCAGTGCTGTCACACCAGCCAGTGCTTGTGTATGTGCGTGCCTATGTGGTCATTTGGCTTAGCGCGTCGAAGAGAAACCAGCGCTCTCTATCTCCTCGAGCCTTTCCTCACCACTGAGTTTGTTATCAAAACCAACACATGCAGGATTAGCGACCGAAAGGGAGAAAGAGAGAGAGAGAGAGAGAGAGAGAGAAAGAAAGGGGGGTAGGAGAGGGAAAATAAGTGATAGTAGATGGGCACAAGACAGATAAAGAGAGAAGTTAACCACACACACACACACACACACACACTCACACACACTCACACTTACACAGACACACATAAGGATCAGCTCACTGGTCCATGACTGATGCAGACAATGTATTTGTGATACCAGACTCATGGCCTTTCCAGTTTTTTGTTTTTTTTCTGCATCAGTCCTTCTTCAAATATTCATATCACTCTGTCTGTCGGGTTTCTATGTATTAATGTGTTTG